>CM040809.1:34840946-35190946 GCA_022829025.1 Squalius cephalus
AAACTTTGACAAAAATATTTTATTTTTGTTATAATTGTGATTTTATAATATTTAGATATGAATCCAACTGAATCCAACTTGTGAAAATATATCTTTCAGGTAGTCTAATAGCAAATAGCATATACTGGAGCTCTATAGCCATCTAGTGGTTAAAATTATTATTTTTTATTTTAAAACTGCATTTTCCAAAAAATGGGCATAAATGTTACATTAAACCATTTAAAATCATCCATGTTATCCCCATGAATGAAAGTTAGAAATCTGGGTCTTTTATAAAGTGAATTTTACATCAAATGCTGTTTTTTTGTAAAAAGGCTATTTAAATATTTATTTATTTATTTATTTATAGAAATTTAAAAAATATCATAAATTCTCCAAAAACTGCACAAATGTTGAGTAAAAACATTAACAAACAGAATAAAATTACATTTGTAAAAAAAAAAACCTATTATCTTGTTACAAAATTAAATGTTATTGTCTGGGGTCTCTAGAGACCCCAAAGGACTCGAGTGTAGACATAAAAAAAGACCATCAGAGGGTTAAAACTGAAATATGTTTATTTAAATCCTTGCACGGTTCTAAAGAGAACGCAGCCATAACGTTAATTACAATATTTCCTGGTCAAACTTTTCCAACATAACGTTAGCCACTATTTTATTGATGGTTTTGTGATGATATGATAACTGCGATATCAAACGATTCTTTAATTAGTTTTTTTTTTTTTTTTTTTTTAAATGTTTATTGGCTTTTGTTTGTACATTAAAACAAAATTAAAATGAATTAATAATATAAACAATATAAATATTTATAATATAAATAAATAAAAATAGAGATAATAATAAGAAACACTTACAGGACATCTAGAACAAAACTAAACCATAAAATAAAATAAAACAATTATACATTTTGGTATCACAGTTCACAGCCTTACATTGTGTAGTTTAATTAGCTATTTCAGTTGAAGGGAGTGGATTGGAATCCACTGCTGCTTCAATGTATATGTAATGAGTGATTATAATCAAGGTATTAATCAATACTTTTCCTTCTAAATATCAAATGAGTTGAATGACTTCTCTGAAGATTTTACTTTGTTATAGAAGTTACCAGTGTGATCACTGAAATGTTCTTTTCATGTATTCATTAATGTCAGTATTTGATATTTGAATGCAGTAACAGTGCTTGCCTATTTATCCCAGCTTCCATTAAATAGGGACTTGTTTTGTGTTTGAGAAAGGTCTTCAACATGTTAAAACACATAGGGGTCATTTAAGTCTATAGTTTAAGGTACCATTTGTCAGTTAAAGCCTATAGTTTCCATTTAGGATAAAGTGTCCTATCCTGAGAGAAAGAACTTGTTATCTTGATGTTTTGAGACGAGACTCCTGTTTATAGTTAGAGCCTGGCCATATTCAACCTTGGAAAAGATGTGTGCCGGGTGTGTGTGTTAGTCTTCTTGCTTACAGGTTAAGGAAACACTGGCATTGTTGGAGATTGACTGAGTTCTTGTTCGGGACATGCTGGCGCCCAGTAACCCAAATTTGCGACCTGGAAGGTCATGACGTGCCTAACTTCAGGGTCCGAGTGTCAGCGGCATAATCTATGGAGATATGCTTCTGTCTATCTGTGGAAAATTACTATGTTTATCAATTTCTTGTCCAATAAGAATCATTCAGCCTGTAAGCAATGACGTAGCTTAGACCTTGGAAATGGTATAACTGCTGTGATCTTTGTAACTGTAAGCGGGGCGGCCTACGAACTCCTGTGTGAGTCTTGAAGCTGACTTCTGCTGATGAAACTGCAAACTATCTTCAGTAAAACTTTTCCTCTATTTTTTTATAATTCTGACTCCGGGTCTTCTTTCAAACATCTGGTCCTTGGGTCCTAAACTGTTAACCCCTAACACAGTCATCCCATGTTGTCTGATCAAGTTGGTTACATTAGTGCAAAAAGGGAGCCCAAATTTTGTAAAAGTCTTTTAGTTTCCCTTTAACGACATAAGTCAGTTTTTCCAAGGCAAGGTTGCAGGTCATTTCTTTAAACCACTGATTAGGGAAGGGTCCTTGGATCTCCTTCCATTTTAAAGCAATAGCATGCTTGGCCTGACGCAAACTGAAATCAATTAGTTTTCGCTTTCTTGCATTCACCCCAAGATTTATTGGTTATATATGAAACAAACTAAATTTAGGTGCAAGAGGGACACTTTCTTCAACCAGTTTACCAATCATAAAAATAATCTCCTTCCAAAATCCTTGAATCTTATTACACTCCCATGTACAATGATAAAGGGTATTTATTTCTTGTTTGCATTTTAGACAACTATCTGGAATATTTGGATTAAATTTATGTAGTTTTACTGGGGTAATGTAGGTCCGCATAAGCCATTTATATTGCAGCAATTTACACCTACAGTAGTATTGATGCTTATATTTGGGGTAATCTTAATTCCTAAATATGTAAAACCTTCAGGGGAGCTGGCGAATTGCCTGGAAGTCAAACAGTTTCTCCTTTCATCTCCATTCAATAATAGCAAGGCACTTTTATTATTATTAACTTTGTAACCTGACGATTCTTTAATTAGTAAAATATGAACTTAATCATTGTGTAATCGTGTATTTCTCGGCAAAAGAACATGGCAGCTAACGTTATACTACGTTAACGTTATACTAGTTACGTTAGTGATGTTTTTTTTTTTTTTCTGGTCAAACTTTGACAACCTCGACATTAATTAACGATATTTTCGTCATGATTTTGTGATGGTATGATTATTGAAATGTCAACAGCTTATTTCTTTACCTGAGAGATACATATTTGATGATCTTTTTTTCTGTGCACGAAAGAACATGGCAGCTACTGCTTAGACCATGTGGGTTATTTTTCCCAGGTTATTTGGGCAAACTTTGTCAGTTTCACCAGTAATTGACAATATTTTCATGATACATTTCTGATTGATTAATTTGTGAGCAAGTGATGTGATGCTACAGTTCTCCAAATCTTTTCAGATGAAAAAAATAAAAAAAATAAAAATAACTCCTCTATAAATTGAATGGCCTGAGAGTGAGTGCATTTTCATGTTTGGGTGAACTATTCCTTTAAAATACAAATGTGGCCAAGTCTTCAAATTAATAAACGTCATTTATACTGCATACTTACAAAAAAGTATTGTCTTTGCTGGAAACATGTACATTTTCAGACGAATGCATACTTGTCCATATAATTTGGGATTAGGGTTATTGATTTGTGTTTTTAATAAATCTAGTGCACGTTCTGATAAACATACATTGATAAACATTTGATTCCCGATCGCAATACTCTATTTAGGCCTGTTTTTTCACTAGGTGTCTGATCATCGCAACTCCATCCTTGATGTGCCAGTGGGCATCTTATTTGAGGACACTGAACTCCAGCCCCACAATTCCTTGCATTTAACTACGATTGGGATAATACTGGAAGGTCAAGTGGTGATGGGAAAAATGCAGGACCTCCCACAGACTATGTGTCTCCTCTTCGGTCTGATCTACGCACTAGACCTGAATTACCCAAAATCACTTGCCAACATGTTTGATTTCATCCAGCGTGTGCTAATGTCAATGGGACAGAGTTCTCTCAAGCCTAAAGTGCAGTCTTTGGCAAACCAGCTTTTTGTTTAAAAAAGCGTCACTGTGAGACTTTAACACCACTGTGAGAATGTTTTACAAATGATTTGCAAGAAATAATATGGTATATTGTTACCATTGTTACCACCTCTTCAGTTTGTGACCCAGAAAATATTTGTTTAAAAAACATCACTTTGAGACTTTAATATCACTGACAATGTTTGTTTTTTTCCCCTCGATTTACTCCATTATCCATTTATGAAGGAAAAAATTATTTAAATTGTTAAATGCTCAAAGTTCTATAATTAATGTGCAGTAGTTAATTTAGTATATTGTTACCATTTTTGCTACATCTACAGTGTGTTTGTGACAATATTTCAATTACAGTATAGTTTGTACTGTAATATTGTGCAAATTTGGTCAGTACATTAACACAAATGTGAGACTTAAGTGTAATGTTTAAAGGTAGGGTAGGTAGGATTTTTCTAAAAAAAAAAAACATTCCAAATTTGTTGAAACTGTCTTTATATACCAATACATAATTAAAATGTAAGTACTCTGAAAAAGAGAGTATAAAAATCGAGTGTCTGTAGACCTCTCACAACTGTTGTAAACACAGCTCATTATTTCCATTCACTCCCACCCCCTCCCTTCTGGGCTCCTTCCAAAGCCACGCCCCCAAAACACATGAACGCGCGACGCCAAACGCTCAGGCTCAGCTGGAGGACGCATTTATTACCTGAGACGAGTGGAGAGGAAGGAGCGCAGTACATACAGTGACATCATGTCAGAATCACATGTAATAAAATACCTAACTTTATCACTATGAATATAAACAAATAAGATTTCTTTTAGTACTCACTATCAAGCTAGCATATCGATACTGGTAAAGTTTGATTCGGTAACGAGCTATATTTATAAGGCAAAACTAAAAACAGGTTGCATTGATACACGTTTTTCCATTACCATCAGTTACACTGTGATGAAGGTGAATTTCGTGTAAGATTCATAACATATACGGTGTTTTGCATGTAAGAGTTTCCATGATGAAAACATTGTTGACTCTGATAAGGACTAACGTTACAGTCCGGAGACAAGTACCTCATCGTCGGTTCGAGGACAGGTCCGGGGTCGAGGGCGAAGCAGAGGAGGTCGTTCAAGAGTGCGGGCAGGGTCCGAGGAAGTAGTTTTTGCCTTGTTTGCCTTCGCTGACTGCATATGCAGGTGCTTTGAATTTTGAATGCTCTCTTCGTAGGTTCCGCGCCTCTCAAATCAAACGGATGCGTGCGCATGTGGGCAGATCTAGCGACAGGGGTGGTAGCCATTGGTTGCGAGAGTGAGTGACAGTCGCCCAAACCAATCAATTGTTTCGTCCCGAATGGAAATAATGAGCTGTGTTTATTGCAGATTAAAAGGTCTACAGTCACTCGATTTTTATTCTCTCTTTATCAGAGCACTTACATTTTAATTATGTATTGGTATATAAAGACAGTTTAAACAAATTTGAAAAAGTTTTTTTTATAAAAATCCTACCTACCCTGCCTTTAAGTGATCAGAGTTGTACAATTTATGTAGTTCACTACTTAATGTTGGACATTGTTGCCACCTTTAGAGTTATGTACAGGGTGTGAGTCATGTCCATTTGACATTTTGGTCAATAAAGACTCAAAGGATCAATATGTTGTTTATTGTTTTATTTAAGTGCAGTTGGCACAAAGCTTACAGTCAAAAATGATAACTTTAAAATTTAGAATTAAATTCTAATTTCAGTTAAATTTTCTTGTTGAGTTTACTTAAATATACAAGTACACTTGAAATTAACACTAAGTTAAGTGAACTTTATTGTTTAAGTACATTCAATAATTGTCAAGTTTGGTGAACTAAACAATTTAAGTCAAGTCTACATAAGCACCAAGTTAAATCAACTTAAATATGCACGTTTTGGGAGAGCTCATTACTAAATTAAATTGAGGGATCGAGTTTACTCAAATCAATTGAGTTCAATCAACTTACTAGGGTTTTTTATGCAGGGTCAGCCATCAAACACTGTACTAGATCCAAAAAGCAACAGTATGAACAAAAGTTCTGAGACCACATTACTAGACCAAATATATATATATTGCCCCTCTTTCAGGGACAGGGGCAGGGGAACGTAAAGAGAACTGGGTCTTTTTTCACTTTTGGTCCACTTAAAGTAGCCTTAAGGGCGTTTTCACACCTATAGATCTTTGTTTAGTTCGGAAACAGACACTTAATTTGTTATAATGTTGCATTTTCTTCTTGGTACAGTTCGCTTTCACAAGGCAACCTTTCAAAGCTTACCGAAATGTGTTCACGCAAGTCACAAGCGAGTGACTGTCCTCTTTTTGTGCAGTGTTTCCTCTGCGTCATCCATCAAGATGATTGACAAGTTCCCTCCATGAGCTTGCTGTGGTTTTATTTTTAACTGTCGAGACACACGCAAACACTGTACGAAAGAAGCCGGTGTGAAAACGCCCTTAGTTCGGTTCTTTTAAAGACGACTCAAGTGTGCAAACAGTCAACAGAATGTCTAAAGGGGACCATCAAAATAAACTGTAACCAATACGATTTGTAGGCCTATTTATATATAATGAGCCTAGAAATTACTTTTTTTTCAGTCATATTGTTTCAAAATATAAACAGAAAAAAAAAAAAAAAAAACCACACACATTTGAGTTACACGATTTTAAAGAGTAGCCTAAATAATAAATATTTAACCTACCAGGTGCTCCGGGAACTGAAGATCTGAATTTCTCCTTCAGTTCTCTGACGGTGGTTTTTTCAAACTCTTCAAATGAATTCGCCACATGTAATCGTGTCTCATTCTTTTCATTAAAGTTGACGAGGACCTGAAACGCCATTCTGAATCTGTTTTAGGAGAAAATAAATGAGCATAAACAGGGAAGAAACAGCAATCGTTTGGTCGCTGTGAGCTGAAATATAACAGCAATTGTTCAGTTTCACTTTCACTTTAAACTAGGCCTGATACTTTAATGTGTCAAAATGGGCGTGTTTAACGGAACATATAACCCGGTAAAATTAGTTGGTCAGAAAGTAAGCATTATCGTAGAGAAAATAGAAAATATTGGAAAAGATTCAAATTGAATCTGAAAATTATAGCGTCAGTACATGAACGATATGAGGCAGGTGCGTAGCCAATGGATGGGCCTGATGAGCCTAGGCCCGCCCACTATGATGAAAAGGCCCAGTTATATGAATTCTAATGAGGTATTATTGTTTCGTTGATTTTAATATAATTGCAATAACATCTAAAACCTTAAAATACATCAAATGTGTTTTGGATAGACTAATGCTTGTCTGATGATTGTGATTGACATCTGTATTGGGCAATTAGGTTATTCAGGGTGTCTATGAGTTCAATTCAATTCAAATTTATTTGTATAGCGCTTTTCACAATATTGTTTCAAAGTAGCTTTACAGAAAGTGCATTTCAGAAATGTACAAATACAGTTAGTTAAACATGCATTAATTTAGGGCATAAACATATCGCCAGCGTCGAGTCGTCTCTTATCAGGCGTCTCTGCACGGGTGTTGGGGCATCTGTAGTTTCATAGGTGGCTGGATACAAACTTGAGCTGACGATCTGTATTTACCGCGGGACTAGCGTCCCGAGATAACAACAGAAAAGCAGATGGGAAATAATTAGCGTAGCTGCTGTTCATAATATTAATGCATTCAATCTGATTCAGCTGTAGGATAAAAGGTAAGTATTATGTGAATGCTTGGCTAAAGAAATGCGTCTTTAATCTAATTTTAAACTGGGACAATATCAGGAAGGCCATTCCAGAGTTTAGGAGCTAAATGTGAAAATGCTCTCCCTCCTTTAGTGGACTTAGGAGATATCCTAGGAATGACCAGGCAGAAGCCTCGAGTTTAGTGATCTTAAAGAGCGCGATGGATTGTAGGGCGATAGAAGTTCCGTTAAATACCCAGGAGCTAAACCATTTAGGGCTTTATAGGTCATTAGTAATACTTTGTAATTGATACAGAACTTTATAGGTAACCAATGTAGAGATGATAGAATTGGTGTTATACAGTATGATCATATTTTCTTGATCTAGTAAGAACTCTAGCGGCGGCATTTTGGACTAACTGTAGCTTGTTTATTGAGGATGCAGGACAACCAGCTAATAAGGCATTACAGTAATCTAGTCTCCAGGTCATGAATGCATGAACTAACTTTTCTGCATCTGAAACAGATAGCATGTTACGTAGCTTAGCAATGTTTCTAAGGTGGAAAAAGGCTGTTCTTGTAACATATGAAATATGATTTTCGAAAGACAAAGAATGAGTGAGTGAGCTCACCCATTCAATTATAACTTGCAGTTGTGTTAGAAAATGTTAGAAAAACTGCAGCGATGGCAAAGCTAAATTTTCAGGGCTTTTGCATAGTCCTGTTTTGATGTCCTGTCAATGTGATTCCCCCATTAGTACATTATAATGTTAACAAATGAGACCTTTGTCACAGTTATGTTCCATTTAGTTCAGTTAATTTACTCAAGTTTGTAGTTATATTTATTTTAGGGTCCACAAATCACCATTTACAATCAGAAACATTTTAATAACCAACAAAAACAAATTCACAGATCACTATCTAGAGCGTAACGATAGCCTGATGTCATGATACGGTACTGAATTCAAGATACCATATTTTTGCATACTCTTAAGACATACCGTAAAAGGTAAAAAAATGACTGTTGATTAAAATGCTAAACTTGGTATTACATTGTGTTTGTATACAATAGTGATGATGAATATTCTTGGACTTGGTGCTGGAAACCCAAAGCACAGGACAATAGAGACACCAGAATAAACATATTCATGATTCTGAAGCTGAAAATACAGAATTAGGTTACATTACATTTACATTTAGTCATTTAGCAGATGCTTTTATCCAAAGCGACTTACAAATTAGGACTAAATTAAGCGAGTCATCATGAAGAGGCAAAAACAACGCAAGAAGTGCTCAAAATACAAAGTTCAGGCATTATTCAGAGAAGCATAAGGGCATAAACATATCGCCAGCGTCGAGGTTAAGTGAGATTTTAGACAAATATGCTTGATCTCTGTCACTGACTATATTGAAAATAATGTAAACCACTTTTTACTGGTAACATCAGACATTTGGCATTATCAGGACACACTAATGTTCCACCATTGCATTATTATACATTATATCCAATATTATAGTAGTTTAATCTAGTACTGACACTAAAACTTTTAAATAAAAAATTCTCACAGTAATTTATATTTTAGGAGAACTATCCACAATAAATATTGATGCACTTTGTATTTCAATATATTGTGACACGATATATTGTTACACCCGTACTATTATCCAAAAACAAAATAAAATCTAAACAAATGTAGTCAATTATTAATTAACTTTCCAAATTGGAATAGATGTCTGTCGTGGAGCCACACCATCTGAACAGGGAATATAGTTACTACTTGTCTTCAGACAGTCACGCTTGAGCTTGAGACAGACAAAACAAAACTCTATCTTACACCGAGAGCACACTATGTTTTTAGATTTCTCTGTGTTATGATTAAGCAGCAAACCACATGTTATACAAGCACGAACAGCTGGACATACAATATTCGCAGCATCTTTTAAAGTAATAGTTGTGCAATTCTTCAGCAGATCCAGATCTCTGTTGCAGCAGCCGTCATTGTCACATCTATCAGATCGAGGATGCGGACCTTTCCACTCTCTCTCACACTGCCAGCAGAACTCAAAGGTTTCACCCTTCTTTACAGAGCAAACGGTGCATTTCACACTGAGATTAGAGGAGTTTGATCTCTCAATCAACCAGTCACAACCAGGACACTGAAGAGAGAGAAAGAGCTTATGAACAATAATGTACTAATTTATTCATGTTTCTAAGAAAAAAATGTGTTGGAAACTTACATTCTTGACATCTATTAACTCTCTAATGGCATTATTGGCAAGAGTTGCTTCAAAGAATTGTTGTTCTTCAGGTGTAAGTTTGGCTAATAGACGGACTTCAGTGTAAGACCATAGATCACTACACACAGGGCATCTCAGCTCAGCTCTACCCTGCAATTCATCATTTTGAGAAAAAGTCTGTATTATCAAGACATTTCATTGTATTATCTAAATAAATTTAAAAAAGCAAACCTTATAACTGTACAATAGCTTTAAAAAAAAAAAAAAAAAAAAAAAAAAAAATCATCTTGTGATGCAAACTAAACTGCACTTACATCAGTCAGCTGTAATCTGCAGTAGTCAGTCAGTGTCTGTGGATCAGTGACGTCACCACAGGATAATTCAGCTCTTAAAACATCTGGATCATCATCACAGGGATCTGATGGGGAAATGATTAAAACATATTTTTTTTACATTTAAATTACCACTGTCTGACTTATATACTTGCACAGAGTGAATAGAGTAAATAGGCCTAGTGCACTCTCTGCATTCCTGAAAGTATGCTATATTATAGGAATGGGTGTAAAAGTCCTCTATGGTCTGTTTTCTCTTTCAGATTAATACTGTCATGATGGAACAATTGTCTGATGACAATCCTGCTGTTTCTTTTTAAAGCCCACCATGTTCTCCACATGTTTTTATTAAATAAACTGGAGTAAAAAAACAGGATGTTATACTCATATAATTGTAAACCACTGTGAAAGTAAGGCTATATACACTGAAAGACAAATTGCACATATTATTAGTCTTATAATATTACTAGACTTGTTGTAAGCTACATAAATGTTCCAGGAACAAAGAAACAAGGAAGTTGAATTTCTATTTCTTTTTTCCGGCCTTCACAAAGTACTGTAGGTCAGTCAAATAATACATAAATATTACGAAACATTTCCTGCAGTATACATTATTATACAACATTTATTTACAAAGAAAGAAAAAAGTCTTTACAGGAGTGTCCTAGCCAAATATAGCATGTAGGCCTACACAAAACCTGTCGCGTTTTCATCGTGAGAGCCTTCGGTAAAATATAAAGCAGAATGTGAAGAGGACTATTGTTGCGTCAGTCGTGTCCTAAAATATAGTTAGGTCAAGCAATAGAACAAGCAACAAATGTATAACCCATTAAATTGTAATCTTTTCGCTTTGTTACACAGCTGTCTGTCAAATGCTGAAATTAGTTCGCGGCATGGTGATAGGCTCCATTATATTAAAAACTTTGAACAAACTCACCGATATCGTTGCACCTTTTCACGAGTTTAATGCCGTGTTCAAAGTCTGATTCCTTATATTGTTTCTCATAATAACTTGCCATTTTGAGTAAGAATGTCTCTCAAACTAGCCTACTGCAGAATTTTGCTTCTCTCGTCTGTTTGATTGTGACTCAGAAAACGTAGTTTCGTTTTACTCTTTCAGTCTTAACCCTAAACCATGTGACTGGTCTGAATGACACGCCTTTCGTTCACGTGGGAATAAATCTTGAATAAATCATAATATGTGAATCCCAATAAAGTTATATTTCCAGCACTGCCAGGCAATATTTCATCAGAATATTCAATTAAATATCACAAACTTTAGTCTCTAAAACATTTAACCCTTATGTGCTGTTGGGGATATTTTCATCCACTATGGGGTATTTTTGAGTCTTATTTGGCCATAACTTTCTCCGTGTTTCAGCAAATGGAATGCATTTTGGTGAATAATCTTATTTTGACACATATTTTGGGGAACAAGCTCCATCGCACACCTGCAGGTAATAGGTGCGTAGGATAATAAGACCAGGTGGATCGTTTCAATAGACAAGCAATTCCCGCACACTATCGTAACTTGCAAAGACGTAATATTTATTCAACGTTTCGGTCACACGACCTTCATCAGGAGTATACAAATGTTCAAATTCATCTCTTTTAAGATAAACATGAGACTAACTAACAAAGTTCCATCTGTAAACAATTAAGCTCATTAGGAGTATAAAATTAGCATCACATCATAAACAGTTACAGACTGTGATAGTTACAACAATCAATAAAGATCTCCCTGTAAGTTAACAAGATCATCTAAAACACATGATCAACACATCGTCATCAAACAGCATCAAATTGTTACAACAATCAGTCAGGCTCCACAGCCACTTAAACTCATTGTGAATACATAGTAGAAACAGCACATCATTCAAATTGTTACAACAAACAGTCAGGCTCCATGGCCACTCAAACTCATTGTGAATACATAGTAGAGACAACATCACATCATTCAAAACAAATACATCACTATAACATTACATGAAATGGTGCTTCATCGTTCATACCCATAGGTGATAAAGTCTGAAGGGTGTAAATCCAGAACAGTTCGCGTCTCTGTAGAAGTAATTCAATATCTCCACCTCTAGGTGGCAAAGTTACTTTCTCGATCCCACAGAAACGTAAAGAGGTAACATCGTGATTTAAATTTAAAAAGTGTACCGCAACTGGATAATTCATATCTTTTCTTCTGATCGAACTCTTATGTTCACTAATCCTTTGTTTCAATTGACGTGACGTTTTTCCCACATAGCCTATACCACAAGGACAACGTATCAAGTACACAACATGAGTGGAAACACAAGTAATCACAGATTTGATGCTATATTTTTTACCAGTTCTAGGATGACAAAAGAATGATGTTTTAAAAGTATTATTACATTGAGCACAATTCCCACAACGATAATTGCCCTTCTGTATAGGACTGAGTAAACTCTGAGATGCACGAGGACTAACACTTTGAAAACGAGCTTGTACCAAGCTATCTTTTAAATTCCTGGCACGTTTATATACAATCAAAGGAGGATGTCTAAAAATATCATTCAACTCCGGATCAGAAGACAATAAATGCCAGTGTTTTTTAAAAATTGATTTTATCATGTAGGATTTAGGTGAATGTGTTGTAATACAAGCAGAATAATACTTTCTTGTTTTCTTTGTCTTCTTTTTTAGCAATTCGGACCGTGTCTTTTTAAAAGCTGTATCGTATCCTTCTTCGACCCAATCCAAAGGGTAACCTCTGTTCAAAAATTTATTTTTCATGATTTTCTATTTCTCAATAAAGTCGGAATCAGAATGACAAATCCTCCTCAATCTGTAGAACTGACTCTTAGGTAGCCCTTTTTTTAAAAAAGTCGGATGAAAACTGGTAGCAAGTAAAAGTGTGTTACGATCAGTCTCTTTTGTAAACAAAGTTGTTGTCAAATTGCCTTCGTTCTTCTGTACCCACATATCGAGGAAGTGTACTCTAGACGAATTAATTTCGGAAGTAAATTCTAAGTCGTCAACCAAGTTATTCAGATATGTCACAAATTCTCGAGCCTCATCGTGATCACCTAAAAAAATACAAAATATATCGTCAATGTATCTATACCACTTGATGATCTGTGGATAGAAAGGATTCTTGTCTGTATTCAATATATAACTCTCCTCAAAAAAAAAACATAAATAAATTGGCATAGTTAGGGGCAAAATTCGAGCCCATTGCTGTCCCACTTTTCTGAAGAAAAAAATCCATATCGAAACAAAAATAATTATATTTCAAAAGGTACGAAGCCATCTCGACGATAAAGTCTGATGGTGGATTAGAGTCCTCGCGTAACAAAAGATAATGTCTAAGTGCAATAAGTCCTTTTTCATGTGAGATGTTAGTATATAAACTCGTTATGTCCAAAGTTAATAATAAAGAAAAATCCGGTAAATCATACACCTCAGAAATCTTATTGATAAAATCGGTAGAGTCTCGAATGTAAGATGGTAACGAATAAACAAAAGGTTTAATAAAAAAAATCAACATACTGAGATAAAGGAGATAAGAGGGAATTAGTCTGTGCCACAATCGGACGACCTGGAGGATCAATAAGTCTCTTATGAATTTTAGGAAGAGTGTAAAAGACAGGTCTAATCGGATGTTGACAATACAAGAATTTAAATTCTGATTGAGATATCCAACCCTCTGTTTTAGCATTTGTTAAAAATGACAATATCTAAGATTGATAAGTATTGGTAGGATCACTGGGAAGTTTTTTATAAAACCTAATATTCTGTAATTGTAAAAGAATTTCATCTTGGTATTTTTTCGTATCTTGGACTACAATAGCCCCTCCTTTATCAGCAGGTTTTATAATGATACTTGGGTCACTTATCAATTCAGTCAAAGCTCTTTGCTCATTCAATGAAAAATTATGAGAGACTTTTTTTACTAGACGAGCAAGTCTCCATCACCTCTTTTTCGACCAAACGACAAAAAGTATGAATAGTGTGGTTAGACACATTAGGGCAAAAATTACTTTTAGGTCTAAAAGGTGTCATAGATGAACTCGACTCTGATTTGGAGAAAAAATACCGTAGTTTCATCTGTCTAAAACATTTGAACAAATCCACTTTTAGACCAAAACAATTAACACCACTAGTAGGCACAAAATGGCCAATATGTTAGCGCAATTGTCTGTCAAATTATTAATCTCTTGAAAAGTAGTCATGTTTCTTTTGTTGCAAGCCTCAGGGTGCGTAGGATAAAACTCTCAGTCAACAAGCAATAGACACAGAGTCAATTAGTGAACAAGCTCCATCGCACACCTGCAGGTAATAGGTGCGTAGGATAATAAGACCAGGTGGATCGTTTCAATAGACAAGCAATGTTTATCTTAAAAGAGATGAATTTGAACATTTGTATACTCCTGATGAAGGTCGTGTGACCGAAACGTTGAATAAATATTACGTCTTTGCAAGTTACGATAGTGTGCGGGAATTGCTTGTCTATTGACACATATTTTGGGAAAATGCTTTGAAATTTTTCAAAAACTCAACAGTACACTGTGGGCAAATACACTACCCTTCCGTTATATTCATGGCTGAAAACAGCCACTACATTAAACTGCTGTAAAAATGTATCTCATAAATATTTTTTTCAATTTTTTCAATTTTTTTTTTTGCATAAATCTATTAATTAACCTCAGTCCTGATCAAAACTACTAAATTAAACTCTTTAATTACCAAATTCATAAATGATGTCACTGATTTGGGGGAAAAAAAACACACACAAAATTACTTATTTTCAATATAAAATGTGATTGTGGACTGGATTTTTTTTTTACCTTTTATCACAGTCTTGGACATGTCAAAGATTAGAAACAACATTGGTTTTGATGCATTGTTAGTTTTTGTGCAGCATCAGAACTTTTTCTCCCTCATTTACTGTTCGTGGCTGTTTTTGCCCCATTGACTTCCATTATAACCACATTTTTTGATTGCAAAGACATGACACTATATAATCATGCATTTTTTATTGTTGGTGATTTCCCCTGTTGGGAAAAGGTAAAATATGTAATTTTTACTGTTGATAACCAGGTGGCACCATTAACCCTTTAGATAGGCCAGTGCAAAAAAAGCTTATGGCTTTTACATGGAGTAATATGGAGTATAATAGCATATTTGTGTGTGTGTGTGTGTGTGTGTGTGTGTGTGTTTGTGTGTGTGTGTGTATGTGTACTCACCTTGATGTGTCTGAGAAAATCAAAATATGCACCTCAGCTCTCAGAACTAAATGGAGTAAACAAAAACAAAGTTAGTGTATTTATGCATCTGCTGCCTTTTGATGGTGAGAAATGCAGACTAAACAAAAACAAAGCAAGTGGATTTAAACGCGTGCATGCAAGCCTACTGGTCATTTGATGGTGAGAAGAGCAGCAAGCAGAAAGGGCTTGACTTGTAGTGAAGTTTTAGAGATGATTATGCAGCCTGACCCCTCCAGCGAGCTGCAGGATGTATCGTCTTCTCCCTCCTCTGACACCACAGACTCAGGAGAGTCAGATCCTGATTTGGATGTGGCACCCTCATCATCCTCTCTAGCTTCCACTGAAGGCGAGGAGGATTCGGAGGATTCGGATCTGGGTGGATTGGGAGAAACGGCGAAGTGTGGTTTTCCACCAAACGCGGAGACAACTCCCTTTCTTCAGCCTGCCATTCCACATTCACATTTTATATTGAAAATAAGTCATTTTGTGTGTGTTTTTTTCCCAAATCAGTGACATCATTTATGAATTTGGCAATTAAAGAGTTAAAATCCTGATTTTTTTTTAAACACTTTGTAGTTTTGATCAGGACTGAGGTTGATTAATAGATTTATGCAAAAAAAAATTGAATTTTTTTTTTATCTGATAGCCTACATTTTTACAGCATTTTAAAGTAGTGGCTGTTTTCAGCCACAAATATAACGAAAGGGTAGTGAATTTTGAACAATGCACAAGGGTTAATTAAAATTTTCTTTAAAGTGTTACTGTGTTAATAACGGACAGTTACAGATTCTCTTTTGGTGAGAACAATATTGGAGACATTTCAGAAGCAGTGACACATGGCCAATTGGCTGCATAAACAAGTTTTGATTAAATATGCTTACAATTTAGTTGTCGCTGTTTCTTTATAATGACATTAGTTTTGATTTGATATAAGTGAACGTATATATTCATGCCTATATTTCTTTCTGTGCTGTACTTTGTGTTTTGCTGAGCAACAGCTCCATCTACTGGTTATTCATGAGTCCATCATTACAGTGAATTCTCTTCATCTCCTCCCTCATCAACCCATGTGTGACTGAATATTAAACATGAATGTTTTGCTTCAGGTGAGAGGCAGTTTACACACTTGCCATTCCAGGACCATGTACAGGACCAGATTGAAACCAGGTCAAACCGGAACAGCGAGGAATAATGGTAATGGAAGGCAAGACAAGGCAAGTTTATTGATATATCACACAACGGTCATTTAAAGTGAGAGGAAAACATCCACAGGTGAGAATTCAACATTAACACAGACTGATGAATGTGTGATTAATTACAGACAGTTTCGGGAGAAGTGGAAAGTCCATTATTGTCTGATTCAGGCCATTACTGTTTGTTTATAGGAAATGACATGATTATGACAGAGCTGTTATAGAACCTCACTATCCTTGAGATTGAGAACATTTAAAAATAAGTTTGTGTTCAGAAATGATCTTTAAAATACAAGCTACAAAACCCCATGGTGAGGAAACGAGTTCAACCGGTCTCTAATCTGGAACATCTTCATGCTACTCGGCTCTACTAGTGAACCTGATGAAGCACTGACCATATTTCACATTCCTGAAAGAGCAGGCCATATCTTTACTCCAGTGAGTAATCCTCCATTACAGTCTTGACTAAAAACATTCAGTTCATTTGACACACACTGAGCCTATAATGGTCATATTCATGTTTAATGTAGATCATCTAATAATCCATGATCATAACACTAACTTTCTGACCAACTAACTCTACCGGGTAATGTTCAAAATATTTTCACAAAAATATTTATTTACAGTATTTTATTATAGCAAAAGTGCAGCTGTTTTAGTCTGGGCTTCCATGTTTCAAGGCAAGAAAACGAAACAATACAAAAAAACAAAACAAAACAGTATTATTGTGAAATATTATGACAATTTAAAATGACTGTTTTCTAATATTTTAATATATTTTAATCTGTAATTTATTCCTGTGATCAAAGCTGGATTTTCAGCATCATTACTCCAGTCTTCAGTGTCACATGATCCTTCAGAAATCATTCTAATATAATGATTTGATGATCAAGAAACATTTATGATTATTATCAATGTTGAAAACAGTTATTTACATTTTTATTTCATGATGCTATGATGAATAGAAAGTTCAAAAGAACAGCATTGTAGTGGCGATTTGTCCTCAACTTAAATAAAAAAAAGAAATCAAAATCAAACGGCCACTGAGGTACTTAAAGATTACATCTTACGCAGGGCACAATAAGTCCAATGTCCAGGCAAGCATATGGTTCATGCGGTTTATTTCCATTTGAGCAAGCATACAAACAAGTGGCATCTGCAACCTCTCTTTCCCTAGTAAAAAACCAACAACCTTTCCCAGTGCTAAGTGTAATCACCAATATATACCTGTCAACAGGTGCTCAGTACAATTAAAATAAAAGTCCCCGCTCAGGCCTGCACTGGCTTTCCACAAAAATAAATGACGTGGAACAATTTGGCTGTATTGCGTGTTTATGTATATAAGTTGTATATTTTAAAAAACTGTCTGGAGTATTCCTGTGGATCATGGATAATTTAGAGTTTTGTAATTATTTGCCATTACTATTTAAGTTATATATCAAAAGTCATTAGTTTAGACACTTAACATCCATAATGTGAAAACGTCACATCCATAACAGTGGTTTTCCCTACATAATGTATTACAAAAATGAGTTTCAAAAACACACTTATTGTGTTCAAGCAAGTCTTTTTCATGCTACATCAGCAGTTTGTTTAATAATTCACAGAGTTTGTAGGACACTTGTAAAGTGTGTGTATTTCATGTTATGTCCATAACGCTATTCATAGTTTGTGTGTGTGTGTCTGTGCGTGTATGTATGCGTGCGTACATTAACCAAGCCGTTCTTCAGGGTGGCAATTTCACTCTTAAACATGTTTTGCCTTTTCTGCTTCATCATAACTTTCTGGAGTTAAGGATTTCCCTCCAAGAGTGGCTTTGAAGCTCTGAAGTTTCTGTTCAACAAAACCTTTGACTCCCATGTCTCTGTCACTTTCAGTAGATTTGAACTCTTGTCTCTTTTGGCTCAGGAGCAAAAGAACTCTTTTAAGCTGGAGAAACCAGGCAACAGATGTTTTAAGCTTCCTCCAAGATGAGAAATAATTAATGACATAGTCTGTGGGATCTTCTGAGTGCTTGACAATAGCATTCACAGCTACTTCTCTTTTGACCTCTGGGTCCTCAGATGGAATCACAGCTATATCCAACTCAGTGATTGGCCACTCCTCCTCTGACAAAGAAAAAAGGAACTCTGGACCTGTAATCCATTTCTGGTGTGTGAGAAATTCCTCTGCTCTCAGTCCACGAGATGCTTCATCGGCAGGATTGATCTTAGAGCCAACATACTTCCACTGGTCAAGGTCTGTGGCTTCTCTAATAACCGAAACCCTGTTTGCAACAAAGGTATGGAAATATCTAGTTTCATTGCAGATATACTTGAGGACGGTTGTGCTATCTGTCCAAAACACTGACCTCTTCAGCGGCCACTGTAACTCTCTCTGAAGCATTCTGTCCATTCGGACAGCCAGAACTGCTGCTGCGAGCTCCAGACGAGGAATGGTGACTTGCTTCAGGGGTGTAACTCTAGTTTTTCCCACAAGAAATGAAACATGTACTTTGTTATCATCTTTCAGTCTCAGGTAAGACACCGTACCATCCCTTATGAAAAAGAAGTTTATTCAAGTGTGCTATTAGTATACTTCTTTTAAACTAAAAATAAGAAAGTATACTTTCAGTCTACTTTTTATATACTTCTCAGAAATATACTTCATGTACTTCTCAGAAATATACTTCAAATTCCACTTAAGTATACTTGACTTATACTGACAGAAAAGTCCAAGTATATTTGGCCTATACTTAACTCAATCTTTTGATCGAGATATACTTAAAAGTTTAATTATTCAAAGTATACTTGGCTTGTAGTTGTGTTAACTCTTTTGATCGAGTCTATATTTAAAGTATATTAAATATACTTTTTTTACATCATATACAGACTTGATTAAAATATTGATATAAAACAGATATGGTTCTAATTCTGCGTATCTGAATTTTTGTGTAGGCCAGTCCACTGGTGTATATAGGAATTTACTTTAATTCAACTTTTCCCCACCACTGACTGAATTTTCCAGCTATCCATGTTTTCACTGGTATACGGTAGGGGTCGCTATGACACATCTTCTAGTACAGAATCTCCGGATCAAAACACAGGAGAAGAAGAAGCTGAAACAAGTGATAGAAGATTGCTCACTCAAATGTAAAATAATGTGATCATCAAACATTTAACAGCTTGTAAATCAAAACTGCTTAATGTTTCCAAATGAAGCGTAACCCATTAAGAGAAAACGACTGAAGCTGTGATCATCGTTCTGAATCTGATCAAGGCGTAGTCTTTGACAAAAATGTGATTTTCTCAACTATTTTGATTAAAATGTTGCCTTTCTTTATGAAACTTACCGACATTCAAGTGTTGATAAAAAAGGATGCATGAAGCTAATTAAAGGTTTTTAAAATTAAAGTACAGTTAAAGGTATTTTTCAAGTATAAAAAATCACATTTGAACATAGTAGTATAGGCCTACTGCAAGTGCAAAATTGTTATATAAATAGTAAACTATAAGTATAATGTTAAGTTCACTTAAAGAAAACTTGTAGAATAAAACTACTAAACTAGTAGTTTACTGAGAGTATACTTCAAAGTTGCTACAAGTATTAAAATAGTAAACTACTAGTATACTCATAAGTTCACTTGCAGTACAAATGAGAAACATAATTATGAACTAGTTGTGCACTTAAAGTTTACTACTGTTACACTTATAGTACACTTAAACATATACTTTTATATACTTAAAGTGGGCCAATTTAATCCCAAGCGGTATTAAAATAGTACACTTACAAGTTTACTACTAGTACATATTGACATTAGTATACTTACTACATAAAGTATACTTAAAAATATACTTGGGGTGCTTCTCAATATCCCTCCTCGTCTCCTCTCTCCTCCGTCCTCCATCCTATGACCCGGAAACCGATCGAGCACAGCCATCTTGAAGGACATCTCAATTCTCTAATTGCACCGCGAGGAGTCGAGGATCGAGGAGTCAGGAGGCTTCCAGAGGAGTCATGAGCGAGGATACACAGGTGTATCCTATGCGGAAGAGTTTTATCGACTAAAACGTGACGCACGTATAAATTCTCCTCCCCCTTCACATCGGGCACAATAATTTTGATTTATACTTTACTTTTGCAGTTTATATAAACCACACATCTCACATATTTCAACAGGGTATCTTTCTTTATTATTATTTATTATGAATTTCTTAAATAAACAAATTTCAACAACATGAGGGCAGATCCTCTGAGCGCTGCTGATGACGCGATGAAGTGACGCTCGAGTGATCAAGGATTCCAATGTATAAAAAAAGCTTTCATTCGATCCCTCCGTCCTCACGTCTTTTCCTTGCAGTCTTCCCTCGCATCCTACAGGGGGCGGAGCTGAGACGCGAGGAAAGGAAGCGAGGAGAGGAAACGAGGATGCACAAATAAGAATTGAGAAGCACCCATGAACATTACTCAAGTATACTTCATAAAATGAACTTGAAGTATACTTTTTTTTCGTAAGGGATATCCAACTTGACTGGCATCTGAAAAGTTATGAATTTGTGCTGTTACAGATGTTCCAAAATCAATCATTTTTTGGAGATCCGTTAGCCAGTCAGACCATTGTTTAGAAAAGGAAGGGGGTTTTTGTTCATCCCACTTCAAGTTTCTTCTACAGAGCTCCTGTAACATTAACTTAGATGACATGATAAAAGGACCCAAAAAACCTAATGGATCGTACAGTGAGCTGACCACCGACAAAATACCTCTCCTGGTATGTGGCCGTTCCTGTACCAAAGTCCTAAACCTAAACTTGTCAGACTCAACACACCATTGCAGAACAAGCGCTCTTTCAATAGGAAGCTGGTCCGTGTGTAAATCCAGTTCTTTCGTCTCTGTTGCTCTGATGTTACTTGGGATTGACGTCAACACAGAGCGGCTATTAGTCACACATTTTCTGAGACTAAATCCGCCTTTGTCACAGAGCACAGTCAAGTCCTTTGCAATTTGAATTGCATCTCTTTCTGAGGCTATGGACTTCAGGCAGTCGTCCACATAAAAGTTATGACGAACTGTACTGATCACTTCATCTGGAAAATCCAATGCATTGTCCTCTGCAGTTCTTCTCAAGGCATGATTTGCACAACTTGGGGACGATACAGCTCCAAACAAGTGTACCTTCATTCGATGTTCCACTGGTTCTTGATCAGTATCGCCATTAGGCCACCAAAGAAAGCGAAGAAAGTTCACATGTTTATCAGGCACCTGTACTTGATAAAACATGGCATGAATGTCAGACATGACAGCGATATGTTCTTTCCTGAATCGAATGAGGACCCCAATAAGAGAGTTGGTGAGATCTGGACCCTGCAAGAGCTGACAGTTTAGTGATGTTCCTTTGTATTTAGCTCCACAGTCAAACACAACCCTCAGCTTTCCTTTACTGGGGTGATGTACCAGACTTTTCCATCCACTTGTTCCAGTTGGTCAACTGGTACCACTTCAGCATAGCCCTGAACCAACATATCACCGATAAATGAGGTGTACTCCTCCTTGAACTTATCGTTCCTCTCAAACTTCCTCTTCAAACCTTGGAGGCGCTGTTCAGCAACACAGCAATTATTTGGTAAGACAGGATCTTTTTCTCTAAAAGGTAAGTCAATGCAATAATGTCAGTTTTTCAATGCTGCTGTACTACTCACAATCTTCATGAATTTAACATCCTCTCTTAACATCTCCAATCGCTCCTCTGATGTTCTTTCATTAAAATCATGGTTATATTGTTTAAGACGATGAGTGGGACCAGTGACGTTTTGCTTGACCCCAAAGGAGTTTAATAAATCTGTAAACGCAGCCCCTAACGCATCATTTGAATTATCTACGTGTATGTTAAAATCTCCAACAATTAATGCTTTATCGACATTGACCAATAGATCTGAGATAAAATCTGTGAACTCTTTTAGGAAATCAGCGTAAGGCCCTGGCCGTCTATATACGGTAGCCAAGGCTAGAGATAATAGGGATTTCTTTCTTACATCTAAGAGCGTAATATTTAGCACAAGTACTTCAAACGAATTAAACCTGTGACCTGTTTTCTGAGTAACATTAAGAATATCTCTATAGATTGTTGCAACACCGCCGCCACGACCAATCAGACGGGGCTCATGCTTATAACAGTATCCAGATGGAGTAGACTCATTTAGACCGAAATAATCATTTGGTTTAAGCCAGGTTTCAGTAAGGCAAAGTACATCAAAACTATTATCTGTGACCATTTCATTTACAATAACCGCCTTCGGTGTGAGTGATCTAATGTTTAGAAGACCTAGCTTTAGAAATTGTTTTTGTTCACTAATATTGAGGTTTTCTGGTTTAATCACAATTAGATTTTTCCTAGATCCTACAGTAGATTTAATGTTTGACCTCACTAAACGAGGAATAGACACAGTTTCTATATAATGTTCTACATTGGTACTTATATCAATTAAGTTGGGACAGCAAAGACTGTGATTTGGACTTTGACTTACTAGTCATATGGTGTGTAAGACGTCCTTGCTCTGGTCCTGGCTCGCGTCTTCCGCTGTGGAATCACCCAGGGTCCATGGTGTTGTGTCGGTGCCGGAGTGAATGAAACCAGGAATGATCGCGTCCTGGGTGCTCGGGTCCTGTGCAGAGAAACACACGGAGTAGAAGAGGTCGGAGTCAAAAAGTTACTAACCACTGACTTGTGAGCATCAGCGTGTGATGTTTCAAGCGCTGATCGCCGCTCTCTCAGCTCGGCTTGTCTCTCTAGTAGGTCACGGATCTGCTTCTCCACTGACTCAAGCTCTAACTGCACAGAATGCAGCTCGAACGTGTCCTCACCTGCATTCAAATGTAACGTTAGACACACATACAATATATTCTTATATATAGCACATCTGCTATAATGGCGAATTATAGCTTTCAGTGATATGGGTGTAAATAAGATGATCGATGGGCGAGATCACGCGTGCAATGCTAGTGGGCTAAGGCTAGTAGCGGAATTTCAGAAAGTTAGATATAAGTAGCGATATCAAAGCAATCCGTTTGTTTTTTTATAAAGAATAGTATCTGAGATATGTTCACACGCTGTAAAAATAGAAAATGTTTGTTTGTAAATGAGTGTAAAGAAGAAAATCAAGGATTATGTATCAATTCGACGGAGCTCCAAACACATACAACGCGCTCAGTTGTGACGCATGCGCAGTCCTGATGGCAGAAAACCTGTAACAGCAGGAGGAACTATGTTCATTATGTTAGTTATATTTTTAGGTTACAATAGTAAATTATTTTCTCTTCTTTATCCTAAAACCCACCAATCAGATCTTCTGTGCTCCTTTTTCATTTGTGAAAATAGCAACAATTACAGTATTTGACATCAGCAAGAAATGGAAATGTAATGATTTTGAAATGAACCTGAATTCACACAACAACAACAACAAAAAAAGCCTGTGTGTATCTAAAGAAGTTGTGATGTTTTGAGCATTAAAGTCATTTGGGGTAAAAATTTTTAATAAAAAACCCGAAGGTTTTAAAAACAGAAATTGTTTGTCTGAGCTCACAACCGTTTTTTTTGCGTCAGGGAGCGGAACGTTTCTCTGGGGAACGCAACAAATATGAAAATATTTATATATATATTTATTCTTTTTCTCCCATCCCATTTTTCCCAGCACCACGTCCTGTTAGGGGCTCCATATTTTTTTTAAACTATAGCCTACCTTTAAATTAAAAACATCACACACATACAGTGGGGTTCAAAAGGGTAACATTAGAAATCTGGGATTTAAATGTATTTTAAAACCTAAACAAACAGTAAAATACGTTTTAGGCTAAAATGAATAAAATATTAAGCTCTATTTCCATGCATGCTGGGATAACATCATCAGGTTTAACTCTTTAAAAAAGTGGGTATGCATCAATACATAAATAGCTATATAAAAAAAAGCTATTAGCTATTAAAAAAGAATTCTATATGAAAATAAAAACGTTGGCATTACCGCATCCCTGTTTAAAAGGCTACATTACGTCTAAAATCGTTAACAATTAATGAACAAACATTTGGCCTGCTAATAAATAAATCTCTATACTAAATACTTATATGGGCTACCATCCTCTTTTAAGCCTTTTCTCTGGTACATCTTCCATGTTCAATTTCATTTTGCTACGATTAACTTTCATTAGCCTACTGTAAGCTTGTGCTCGATCAGCCCAAAGTCCAGCGTCCGACTAGCGTGGAAGGTCTTAACGTGTTACTGTCCTTTTCTCGAGGCAAAGTATTTTTTTGATTAAATGCAATACATTTGAATATGTATTCTCTCGTTATTTCATCTGACTCCATAAATGAAAAGGTTTTAATGATATCTTTGGATCATCATTTATCATTTTCATTTAGTCATTTAGCAGACGCTTTTATCCAAAGCGACTTACAAATCAGGACTAAAACATTTGCGTTATTGAATTATGTGGGTTTAGTTGCCATGTTTCATCGCGTTGCTCCAAGAGTGCGTCCACAACGTGAGGCACATATTCTAAATATGTGATCATTAATTGTGAGCGAATGTTTGACTATGCCTTTTAACTCTTTAAAGGAGTCATAATGTAGAAATTTCACTTTTCCACGAGAATCAATGTATGTTATGATTGCATAATGATTATACACTGGCCGGGAAGCCGATATTTAAAAGTGAAGCGTTTGTTTACCTCAGGGTTTGTAAAATAGGCCACGTGCACGCGCACGAAAAAACGAGATTTTGATTTCTTCCCCTTCTTGACGTCAAGACGGGGGAGGATATACCAAATATGGACACCGCAAACCTATGCCGCGGGAAGCCCGCCCCTCTCCCCCTCTCCCCCTCAGATTCAGTTTAGTCGACTCGAGAAAGATGGAGAAATCGAGTGCACACCTGAGATGCTCTGTGGGTGACTGCCACAAACAACATGCAAATGTGTTTTATCTACCAAAAACGGACGAAACTATCAGGGAACAGTGGATGAAATTCATTTTTAATGACGCTGTCCCAACAACTCTTTCAAGTGGCGTATCGTTAGGTGTGTGTGCTAAACATTTTACACCGGAATCTTTTACAAATTTGGGGCAGTATCAGGCGAACTAGGCCTCGAAGCTCCGTTTGGGAAAAGGTGCCATCCCAACCATCAGGGACTTGCCAGAAATTGAAAAGGTAAGACTGTGTTTTTATTGCTCTACTGTGGTTAACAAATAGCAGCTAACAGCTAATGCGGCTATTGTATGTAACGTTACCTTCGAGGTAAACACGGGGAATGGACTCTACGAATGCTAGCCACATCTTTCGACTTTGTTTTACACTAGCAGCTACAGTAGTGACGGTACAGGAGTCCATGCTCAGTGGCTAAAACTGTTTAAATGCAAGTATGAAAACAATATAGCCTACCACTAAACATTATTAGCCAAACTCATGCAAAACATGCAGTTTGAAAATAGCTTTCAGTTAGTGGGGCTTCTGTAAGAATGTATCTGGCAATGGTGTATTTTTTCTTTTTTCTTTGGTTGTGATTACAATTTCACTAACAATAAGTACCGTCACATTTATTGAGCTATTGCAGTATTTTGTCTGTTTTTGTACCGCTTGGAAGTAGTAAAATACATTCCTGCAACCAATCAACGCGCCCCTCATTTGCATTATTATAATGACCGTCCACGACAGCCAAAACATCGCATCAGATCTCGCGAGACAATAATGCCTTTAGAAATAAGGGTCTGAGGGGCTCTGTGTTGATTTTTTTTCCACTTTTCTTTTTTAGAAGTGCCTAAAATACTATAATAGAGCATTTGGGTATCCAAGGTAACACAACATTATGACTCCTTTAATGAAAATAATGTCAAAGTCAGTCAGAATAATGAAATCTAACAATTTATTATGTCAGGTAAATTTATCATGCCAATTTCATAATCAATTCAAAGATAATCGATCCAAAACATCAAGTAGCCTACTCTGGAAAATGAGAAGAGATGCAAACCCAACATTGAGAAATACTGTACATGAGGCAGAGAGATCTCTCTCTCAGCCTCACGGGCGAATCTGAGTTACAGAAAAGGCCTCGATCTCCCTGTTGCATTTCATTATATAGACTAACCTTTCACATGGAAACATGTGCTAACAAAAGAAATTTGCATTCAGAGGTTATACCTTTTGGGAGTCTGTGACCATTTGTCTAGAGACCACCTTCCTTTGTAAGTCAGTTATCTTTAAACTATCAAAAAGCTTATTACCTTTTGTTTTACTTATTGGAAATGAGACATTTGTACCAGTCGCACTGTGACATTTTAAATGATATCAAACATGAAAAATACTCTGTGATAATCATTCCCATTAAACTATACATTTTCTTGGGTGAATTCAGGTGATCATCTGAGCATGAGAGAGAGAGGCGGTGAGGGGAGAGGGAAAGAGATGTAGATTAGGATGACTCGGAGGTGAGACTTTCGTCTCGATGGTGCACGAGGGCCAGTTCTGGAAGAAGTAGTCTGGAGCTTACTGTTTTCTTTATGTCCTTTGTTGTCCACTCTTGTTGTTATTGTTTGTTCTAACATGATGTGATCACTGTTCTTGTCTTTGTCTTTCTGTATATAGTCTGTGTATAGTGTCTCTGTATGTATTTATTAATTAACACCAACCTGCCAGGGGGTCTGCAGATGGAAATTAGCCTAAAGCTATAATCTGACATATTTACATTTGTGAAAATGTTCATTAATATGTATTGTCCCCTTTTGTTTTTCAAACAAATAAATAAATAAATAAAATAAAAATAAAAATAAAAATAAAAAGTCCTTTTGTCCTCTCAGGGTCTGGTCACCCCCGAAACAGACTGTCCGGCATTTTGTAATTTCTCAATTCTTACACTACCTTTTAAATTCAACAAAAAAAGTGTCTACAACGGCTGCAAATTACAGCAATAAAACAACCGTATGTATTTAATTGTACTTCCTTCTTTACTCAACTTTTAAAGCTTTTAAATTTGACCCTCCCAGAAATTGTTAATCTTATATCACTTTCAAATCCTCTTAATCTAATTCTACATTGTTTCTTTTTATTTTAAACCCTATAAACATAGACTATGTTTGATTTATTTTATAACAGTTCAATGTTCAGATACAATAGTTTAAATTATTTTTTATTTATGAAGAACATGCTATTTCGAATTGATTCGAGATTAATATTATTATTTTAAAGGGTACTTTACTTCTAAAATTAGATTATTCTGTCTGTTAAAAAAAATAATATAAATTGAAATAAATGTGTATTTAATTAACAACTATTTAATAGAATGGTAACAAAACTTTGTTTTTTTTTCATTTTAAGGTGAATATTTTACCTCACGTTTACCACATGAGGGCAGCCTTGGAACAAAATAACTAAAGCTAGAGCCCTCTTATCTTCTGTAAATAAGAGGCTACAATCTCAAATGATCTTATCTCAAGGTATTTCTGCAGTAAATTCAGTTTGTGCTTAATTTAAAAAGGGGTACAATACAATCTCTTGTATCTATGGAAAATAATAATTATTCTAGAAGTTGCAGGTTGCAGAGGTGAATGTTTATGACTAGGAATGTACACTGTCTGATACTGAAGTTCAAGAGTCACCAATATTTGCATTTCTGAAAGATACCATTGACTATTAATTATATTTTATTGAAATACCCTGCTATTAATGCTACTAGGAAACGGTTTATGTAAAAAGCTCTTAAAGTGATGTTTTAAAAAGGGGTTTACCAAGATCTACATCCATTTGAAAGAAAAAGCTGCTGTTACTTTCATTTCCTCTAACAGAAAGGTAACTGAAATGAACTTTAACCACAGCAGAACAGTTAGCAGAACAGGAAACCAGTTGATTTGCATGACAGATATGAATAAAGATGTGCCAAGAAAGGGTGTTCACTACAGAATATCTTCAGTGTAATAGACTGTATAGCAGCTACTCACTCCAAAGATAAAACTGCTGAGAGACTTTATGCACTTGTAACGCATAAATTAAATATCGGTGTGACAAAAAGTACTTTTGAAGGCTTTTCTTTTTTGCACAGACTGATGTTTCTTGATGGTATAAAGTTTAGTGGTCAACAAAGAATACATTGTCTCTGCTCCACCTCTCTCCTTCTTAATCAGTGACCAGGTGAATAATATTCCCATTTCTACGTAATCCTGTGACATAATCAAACACCCATTTACCCTTTCATGTCTACTACAGACTGAAGAAATATTTGTGTGCCTTAAGCCACACCAAGCTGATGCTGCTGAACTAGTGGCAACGAAAGCAGACTGCCGGGTCAGCTCACGTCGGCAGCGTCTGAGTCCAAAGTTGCCCTGACACACCAAGCCGACGTTCGACACCCAACGGCCAAGTAGCACGTCCGTTCTGCGCCTGCGTAAGAGGAAATACCTTTCCGTACCAGCAGGTGGCAGTAGTCTGTTTTAGTTACTCAAAGCGGGAAACCAGAAGAGCTACAGGGATGACAAATGCAAACAAATGAGAAGAGCATTCTGTGTGTTCCCTCTTGACTTGCTCAATACACCTCGTTTACTTGCTGCGTCACCTCTGTGTTTATTTCCTCGTGCACTGGTTCGCTAGCTGAACAGTCAATCAGAATGGTCAAATGGCCAGTCTGACCGACGAGCTCCAACGCTGAATCAACATGTCAAATTGGCCGGAAAAAAGCAGACGAGGACCAACTTCAGTTGACGGTGCGGAACACACTGAGAAAGCTTAGTCGGCTTGGTTTGTTCCGGGCAAAAGTCAGGTCGCAACCCATTCTCAGGATTTAATTCTGCGCTATAAATATAAGTATCTGTTCTCACTTCAGGTCCGGCCTCTTATTCTCTTATCATCTGTTTTGTTGACTGATGCCTGCACACTAGACACTCATCTGACGGGGGGAAGGGGGGAGGGAGAAGAGACAAGAGACAGCATGTGTGTGTGTGTGTGTGTGTGTGTGTGTGTGCATGTGAGGAAGGAAAGGAGGGAGACAGAGAGAAAGAGTTCACCTTTTCTAGTTCTGACTAGCTTATGAACCAGAAAGTGAGTAATCATTTCCAACGTACACTTTGAACAACACTTTGAGAAATTTTATTTGTAACCGTCATCCCCACCAGTGGACCTGTAATAGAGGAACTGACTTATTAAAATATCTGAGAAAGACTAATCAAATATCTTAATAAATGTCTGACCATCTTGCTGAAAACTAGTTAAGAATAGATGCAAGCTGGGGTTAGTAAGGTATACTAAAAAGGGATGAAACACACTGATAATAATTAAGATTATAATGGCATCACCACCGGGCTAAAAGCATGATAGAATTATTCTCTGGCAAAGAAAATGATAGACACAGAATGTCAAAGAATGATTATTTTTGTTTGCAAAACCACGATACTGGTCACTCCATCTTGTTTTGGTAATTTTCTAGAGATAAGATTGGAGAAGGATAAATAACGCCAAAAGTCCAAAATTATGAAATCGTAAATGGGATAATGAGATGGAAATGTTATTGGCCATGGATCCAAGATTATGCAGAGATCTCCAATTTTCTTCTTAAAGCAGCTCAAGAGCAAAAACAAAAAGAATATGAAAAAAAGTAGACCAACAAATGACAATGCATTTGAGAAATTACAATTGGCTGCCTTACTCTCAACTGCACCATGCTCAGGCCTATTATTCTGAAATATTTAATCTATTAGAGTTTGTAAAAAGAAAAAGAAAAAAGGGTTTATAACAACGGTGTTAAACTAAACCTTATGAGTGAGAGATGGTGTACACTAAGGCAAATCAATTATTTTGCCTATACAGCTGAATCTAAATTTAATATGTGGGTCCACAGGGCATATTCTGCCCAATAAAATAATGACCATGGACGGATTTGGTTAATTTCCTGGTCGAAACTGTAGTGGCAATAGAAAAAAAAAAAAAAAAACAGTGCAACATTTGACATTACAATTACCGAATAACACATCTGACTTTCCTTTCAGAATATCATGATGGAGCTGACTCTTCGTCAAAAGTATGAAATATTGTCTTGTAACTTTTGTTTTGTTGCAAAGTGGGTTGAGTGTTGTCCAAGATGCCTAATAAATAGTGTGCTGATTGCAGGACTCAAAACAATGAGATAACTGAGTTGAATTGACTAATTGTAAAAAGTACATTTTAAATTTATTGTGAGGAAAATGTAAAAAAGTTGCACATTTGATGATAAAAAAAGCCAAATTTATGAAAAACAAATGGGAATATTTGAGTTCAAGCCCTGCTGCTAATGAAAGCAGAAAGTGACTGTGCTTTATCATCTCAGAAGAGGCTTGTGCATTCATCAGCAAACTGAGATTTGAGTCAATGCCTCTCAACTTAAAAAACACCAACAAGCCTCAACCTCTCACAACAGGAAGTGTGGGTTCAACGGCTCATGCTAGTAACAGCCCCCTTGCCAACGAGGGAAATTCCATTGCAACGGCTCGTAAAGAGTCACCCTGATGAAACATGTAATGACTGATAAGATCAACATGAATGGAAAAACAAGAGAAACGACCAGAATTGAAAAGTTGCAGAATGTGGGAAGCTCACAATGAGTTGTGCAAAGAAGAGAGGATCAACAGAGATGAGTAGTTCAAACAATAGTCAACACCAACCAAACTTTCTTTCAATTTAATGTTAAAGCCCTTGAAAACACCTAGTAGCAACTTAATAATAAAATTATTGAATTGAAGAATATATCAAAAACAACGTAGAAACGATAATGAGAAATCCGAAAAGAAACGAAAATAATGAATGATAAGCGACTAATTCAAGAAACTGACATAGCACAGTGAGAATTAAGACAATTCATGAAGGAAAATACAAATAGAGCTAAATGACATTTTAAAATAGATCATTATGGGTACTCTAATGTAATTTGTCAATAAAGGGGTATACGTAATTAGTTGAAGGCTACAGTTGAAAATTAAAGAAAAGATTAACACTGGCTATTAACAAATATTAGATTTCAATTTTAATTTATAAGATTATGATTTGATTCAATATGCTGATTGACTAATTAAATGTATTTTAAATGGTGCTAATAGGACAAACACCTCATTTGGAAGTTGTTCGAATTCAATAACAAACAGGCCTTATGAACAATCTATATGGTACCAGAGGGGGGTAAGAATGACAGGTTGTTGCACAAAAACATACTTTTGAATATTCTCAGTCCAGATCCGCATGGTTTTGACCAGTGCGCACGGGGGGAATAAGGAGGAAATTAAGAATAAGGGAAAATAAATTAAAGGAAATGAAAAGGCTAAATTAAGAATAAGGGAAATAAATTAAAGGAAATGAAAAGGCTAAATTAAGAATAAGGAAAAATAAATAAAAGGCATTTTTTGCAATTTTTGTCTATACACATGTGAAATTTGTGCCAAAAATAAAGGAAGGAAAGGAACAGTGACACAAATAGGCCATATATCAGTACCAGAAGGACTAATAAAACACCTAGTAATGGATTATATGAACATGATAGAGATGGGTAAAGGCAATGAAATCAGCAAAGGACGGGCAGGAGAAGTAATTAAATATTACCAGAGAAGAATTCCTTAGATTTGAAATTCTATCAGAAATAAGTTCAGATAATGGGTCAGCAGTCATTCCAGAAATATTGAAGATTAAAATGAATTGTATGCAAAAGCTTAAATTACAGAAAGGAAGTTTTAACAATAATTAAGTTATAATTCTTTATGTTTGAAATGGATTTACTCTTAGATTGTTATACATAGATTATTTTAATAGAATAAAAAGTTATTTTCTAGAGTTATATTTTTTCTAATTGCCTAATGAGTTTATTATGACCGCCGCTAGCGTAGCTAGCGAAAGCGGTCATATAGGGATTGTCAAAGGTTTTTTTTTTTTTTTTTTTCGTCATCTACTGAATTTTTCCGTCAACGATACCAGGGACACCGAAGCACCGGGGAACATGAAATTTGGTGGGCATGTAGCCCCACTAGACTTCTAAGGAAAAATTTCGTTTGGTCCCCGGGGGCCACTCCCCCCCCGCGCTGGGCCCCCCAAACCCAAAAAATGCAGTTTTTCCTAAATAACTACCTGAACCGTGGCACCGAGGACGAAGAATTTTTTGTGGTATGTTGGTCTACTAGACTTTTACAGAAAAATTTCGTTTGGTCCCTGGGGGCCACTTCCCCCCACGCGCTGGGCCCCCCGTGAATTTTTCGTCAACGATACCAGGGACACCGAAACACCGGGGAACATGAAATTTGGTGGGCATGTAGCCCCACTAGACTTTTACGGAAAAATTTCGTTTGGTCCCCGGGGGCCACTCCCCCCCCGCGCTGGGCCCCCCCAAACCCAAAAAATGCAGTTTTTCCTAAATAACTACCTGAACCGTGGCACCGAGGATGAAGAATTTTTTATGGTATGTTGGTCTACTAGACTTTTACGGAAAAATTTCGTTTGGTCCCCGGGGGCCACTTACCCCCCCCCGCGCTGGGGCCCCCGTGAATTTTTCGTCAACGATACCAGGGACACCGAAACACCGTGGAACATGAAATTTGGTGGGCATGTAGCCCCACTAGACTTTTACGGAAAAATTTCGTTTGGTCCCCGGGGGCCACCATACCCCCCCCCGCGCTGGGCCCCCCCAAACCCAAAAAATGCAGTTTTTCCTAAATAACTACCTGAACCGTGGCACCGAGGACGAAGAATTTTTTGTGGTATGTTGGTCTACTAGACTTTTACAGAAAAATTTCGTTTGGTCCCTGGGGGCCACTTCCCCCCACGCGCTGGGCCCCCCGTGAATTTTTCGTCAACGATACCAGGGACACCGAAACACCGGGGAACATGAAATTTGGTGGGCATGTAGCCCCACTAGACTTTTACGGAAAAATTTCGTTTGGTCCCCGGGGGCCACTCCCCCCCCGCGCTGGGCCCCCCCAAACCCAAAAAATGCAGTTTTTCCTAAATAACTACCTGAACCGTGGCACCGAGGATGAAGAATTTTTTATGGTATGTTGGTCTACTAGACTTTTACGGAAAAATTTCGTTTGGTCCCCGGGGGCCACTTACCCCCCCCGCGCTGGGGCCCCCGTGAATTTTTCGTCAACGATACCAGGGACACCGAAACACCGGGGAACATGAAATTTGGTGGGCATGTAGCCCCACTAGACTTTTACGGAAAAATTTCGTTTGGTCCCCGGGGGCCACCCCCCCTCCACGCTGGGCCCCCCCAAACCCAAAAAATGCAGTTTTTCCTAAATAACTACCTGAACCGTGGCACCGAGGATGAAGAAATTTTTATGGTATGTTGGTCTACTAGACTTTTACAGAAAAATTTCGTTTGGTCCCCGGGGGCCACTCCCCCCCCGCGCTGGGCCCCCCGTGAATTTTTCGTCAACGATACCAGGGACACCGAAACACCGGGGAACATGAAATTTGGTGGGCATGTAGCCCCACTAGACTTTTACGGAAAAATTTCGTTTGGTCCCCGGAGGCCACTGCCCCCCCGCGCTGGGCCCCCCCAAACCCAAAAAATTCAGTTTTTCCTAAATAACTACCTGAACCGTGGCACCGGGGATGAATAATTTTTTATGGTATGTTGGTCTACTAGACTTTTACGGAAAAATTTTGTTTGGTCCCCGGGGGCCACTTACCCCCCCGCGCTGGGGCCCCCGTGAATTTTTCGTCAACGATACCAGGGACACCGAAACACCGGGGAACATGAAATTTGGTGGGCATGTAGCCCCACTAGACTTTTACGGAAAAATTTCGTTTGGTCCCCGGGGGCCACTCCCCCCCCGCGCTGGGCCCCCCCAAACCCAAAAAATGCAGTTTTTCCTAAATAACTACCTGAACCGTGGCACCGAGGACGAATAATTTTTTATGGTATGTTGGTCTACTAGACTTTTACGGAAAAATTTCGTTTGGTCCCCGGGGGCCACTTCCCCCCACGCGCTGGGGCCCCCGTGAATTTTTCGTCAACGATACCAGGGACACCGAAACACCAGGGAACATGAAATTTGGTGGGCATGTAGCCCCACTAGACTTTTACAGAAAAATTTCGTTTGGTCCCCGGGGGCCACTCCCCCCCCCCGCGCTGGGCCCCCCCAAACCCAAAAAATGCAGTTTTTCCTAAATAACTACCTGAACCGTGGCACCGAGGATGAAGAAATTTTTATGGTATGTTGGTCTACTAGACTTTTACAGAAAAATTTCGTTTGGTCCCCGGGGGCCACTCCCCCCCCGCGCTGGGCCCCCCGTGAATTTTTCGTCAACGATACCAGGGACACCGAAACACCGGGGAACATGAAATTTGGTGGGCATGTAGCCCCACTATAGATATTACGGAAAAATTTCGTTTGGTCCCCGGGGGCCACTCCCCCCCCGCGCTGGGCCCCCCGTGAATTTTTCGTCAACGATACCAGGGACACCGAAACACCGGGGAACATGAAATTTGGTGGGCATGTAGCCCCACTATAGATATTACGGAAAAATTTCGTTTGGTCCCCGGGGGCCACTCCCCCCCCGCGCTGGGCCCCCCGTGAATTTTTCGTCAACGATACCAGGGACACCGAAACACCGGGGAACATGAAATTTGGTGGGCATGTAGCCCCACTAGACTTTTACGGAAAAATTTCGTTTGGTCCCCGGGGCCACTCCCCCCCCCCCCCCCCCGCGCTGGGCCCCCCGTGAATTTTTCGTCAACGATACCAGGGACACCGAAACACCGGGGAACATGACATTTGGTGGGCATGTAGCCCCACTTGACTTTTACGGAAAAATTTCGTTCAAAAAATGCAGTTTTTCCTAAATAACTACCTGAACCGTGGCACCGAGGATGAAGAAATTTTTATGGTATGTTGCTCTTAAGGGCCCACATCAACCTAGCCCATAATCACTCATTTGTGATTTGCGCCCCTCCCATAAAAAATGGGTTTAATCGCCCCTATCTTCAGTTGAGATGTTCAGAACTGCACCATATTTCATGTGTATGATTAACTTGACATCCTCTGGGGGTATGCTAAGTTTCGTAGAATTTCATCCATGGGGGGGTATAAAATAAATTCATTTATGTGCACATTTAGTGACTGTACACTCATCGGCCTGTAGATGGTGGTGTTGAGCGAAGGGTTGCTGGTTTAGGATGATACTGTCACACACACACATGCAGGAATACAAACAAATGCAAGCATGCACACACACTGACATCCACATGCACAGACACACACCCATACACACACATACAAATCCACATGCACAGACACACACACACGCGCACACACATGTACGCACGCATACATACACGCACAGCAGAGGTGGGAGACTCGAGTCATATGACTTGTCTGACTCGAGTCGCAATTTTCTGGACTTGAGACTTACTTGACTAGATCTCTGAAAAGACTCGACTTGACTTTAGACTTGCTCCTTGTGACTTTAGACTTGACTCGGACTTGTGCCTATTTACTTTAAATGACTTGTGGAAAATAATTTATTTCAATTATTGTGAATTTTTTTTTTTTTTACGGAAACTCATTTTCCCTCCTCTGTGGCTGTCAATCATTCTCCATTCAGTATTCAAACAGCGCGCGCGCCTCTTCCGGTTGGATGCACGGTAAAACTCTCTCCATTCTCCAATATGATATATTCACATTATAATGCATGATCTGTAGATAAAAGGCTGTGGATTTGCATAAAATGACTTTATTTTGTTGGAGTTTGTTGCTGTTTTTAAACGACTCACTACCGTGTGCTTGTTAGATCACGCACATCACAAGGACTATGAATCGGCATCAAATGCACAATAACTGGAATTTAAAACTGTGAAATAAATGATCAATAAACTGTTGGACAGATATACACTAGGATTTGTGCGCTCGACATTTCTTCGCTTTGTGCCGTGAACTTTTAAATGCGCACTTGTGCAGCGCAGCGCTGAACACTGTGACTCCATGTTGCTTTGAGCACATCATTCTGCATACGCGCTTTGTGCGTTCTGTTTTGAAGCGTTTCATTATCATAGTTTTGCGCACTGAAAGATTATTAAAAGCTTATATTTTTTTATACCTAGCCTGCTCAATACATTTAAAATAAGCATAATTTAATTGTATATTATTTCTGTGTAGTGTAGGCTATATAAATACACTTCTGAATTCTTGACATTAATATATAAATATAAAATTGTGAAATGTATGACTGCCTGATTGAATTTTATAAGAGTACTAATAGTAATTTGTTTTTATTAACATGTTAAGATTTTATAAAATTACTGTGCAGATTTTTTCAAGAATTACTTTTTGCTGCTGATTTATACACATTAAGTTTAATAAAAATGCATAATACATTTATGTAATATTTAAAGGTGTTGACTGGAATCTTACACTGCAAAATAATAACTTAAAAGGATTAAATTCATCACAATTATGTAAGTATCTGGAAATTTGACATCACAGCAAAATAAGTATATGTATGGCTAGCACAAGATGGGAAAAGTTTTATTAATTCTTGTTTACTTGTGTTCATTTAATTTATTTTTATTTTAGAGCATTTAAAGTGCTTCTTAATGATATTTTATTTATTACACACAAGTTAGTTTATTTATTTTTGTAACCCATCAGCCCTCTGTGTCTAAATAAGTAATAAAAGTCCCAGAGTTAAAAAAAATGTGTAAAACGAGCCTGTGTGTGACTTGGTATGACTTGATGACTAAGTTGCGACTTGACTTGACTTAACTTGACAAAGAGTATGACTTGACTTGACTTGACTTGACTTGACCCTTACAACAGAATGACTTGACTTGACTTTGACTTGACCCTTACAACAGAATGACTTGACTTGACTTTGACTTGACCCTTACAACAGAATGACTTGACTTGACTTTGACTTGCAATGTTAAGACTTGGACTTGACTTGAGACTTGCATTTAGTGACTTACTCCCACCTCTGACGCACAGACACACACACACACACACACACACACACACACACACACACACATACACACACAGACAGACATGCACATACTACTACTTTTTTTAGGTATATACATAAACACGCAATACAGCCAAATTACTCCACGTCATTTATTTTTGTGGAAAGCCAGTGCAGGCCTGAGCGGCGGTCATATTTTGTACCGCCATGCGCTACATCTAGTTGAATTACTTTTATGAAGTAAATGTAACATTGCTCTTAAAGCTTTCTTAGTTTGAGTGATTACATGTGACATAATTAAGTTAATTCATGATAGTTCATGTAGAAATTAGTAGAAAGCAAGAAAAGGTATTCAGTTAAGGTATTCTTGAACTGAGGAGCTATAATGAGAAACACGTGAGATTAAACATTTTTAAAATGGTATTTATTGTTTAAATTTGGTAATAAATTAGACAGAATTTGAAATGTAAAACGTTATAATGAAGCATATTGTGATTTAATGGATAGAAGGTGCACTACAATGTTATGTTCGTTCATCAACTAAAAATGACTGACTAAAAGATTGATTCTTCGAATGTAAGAATTGATATTCCTTTATAAAAATAAAAATGAGAGAAAGTTATTTTTACCCAGGCCTATTTTTAATCAAAATTCATATGGATCATACAAAATAAAAACGCAGAATAAATCAATTACTACTATAATCAGCAGAGATTTATTATAATGATTTGTCTTTATTAGGAGGAAAACAATTACATGAAAAAATAAATAAAAATAGAATGACTTATGGTTGGAGATTAGTGTGCACTTTTAGCAAATAATACTGTGCAGGGACGGAAATTTAGCAAAAACGATTGAGTCAAGAAGGCAAAGACATTCATGGCAGCGACATTCATGGCAGCAATACAAAACCAAGACCCTATAACACTTGTCACATGAAACATAATAAACATCAGTAATTTGTCCATGGCAGTGGCATGAAGCTTGAAGCTCAAGGTTTCCTTACTTGTCACATTGTACATAGGTAACTTAGTTTCCCCCGTGACCATGGCATAAAGCTTGGAATCTGAAAAAACTACCCCCTTGTTCCAAAGAAAAAACAAAAATGCACACTCGTTCTTAACCATGGTGTGCCTCTTCTCAGTTTCAACGTTCTCATTCAACACTGAGACGATCACATTCTCGGCCTCGGTGCAATTCTTTGTAGCCTCGGCACTCACATTCTCGGCTTCGTTGCACTCGTTCACTGCAGCCTCGGCACTCACATTCTCGGCTTCGTTGCACTCGTTCACTGCAGCCTCGGCACTCACATTCTCGGCTTCGTTGCACTCGTTCACGGCAGCCTCGGCACTCACGTTCACGGCTTCGTTGCAGTCGTTCACTGCAGCCTCGGCACTCACATTCTCGGCTTCGTTGCACTCGTTCACTGCAGCCTCGGCACTCACGTTCACGGCTTCGTTGCAGTCGTTCACTGCAGCCTCGGCACTCACATTCTCGGCTTCGTTGCACTCGTTCACTGCAGCCTCGGCACTCACATTCTCGGCTTCGTTGCACTCGTTCACGGCAGCCTCGGCACTCACGTTCACGGCTTCGTTGCAGTCGTTCACTGCAGCCTCGGCACTCACGTTCTCGGCTTCGTTGCACTCGTTCACTGCAGCCTCGGCACTCACGTTCTCGGCTTCGTTGCACTCGTTCACTGCAGCCTCGGCACTCACGTTCTCGGCTTCGTTGCACTCGTTCACTGCAGCCTCGGCACTCACATTCTCGGCTTCGTTGCACTCGTTCACTGCAGCCTCGGCACTCACATTCTCGGCTTCGTTGCACTTGTTCACGGCAGCCTCGGCACTCACGTTCTCGGCTTCGTTGCAGTCGTTCACGGCAGCCTCGGCACTCACGTTCTCGGCTTCGTTGCAGTCGTTCACTGCAGCCTCGGCACTCACGTTCTCGGCTTCGTTGCAGTCGTTCACTGCAGCCTCGGCACTCACGTTCTCGGTTTCGTTGCACTCGTTCACTGCAGCCTCGGCACTCACATTCTCGGCTTCGTTGCACTCGTTCACTGCAGCCTCGACACTCACATTCTCGGCTTCGTTGCACTCGTTCACTGCAGCCTTGGCACTCACGTTCTCGTCTCGTCTCGTCTCGTGCTCCAAGAACCAAGTTAAAGTCAGGATCTAGATGCAGATAAAAATGATGTTTAATGGCTCAAAACAGCAATTCATGACTTGAGCGCAGAACACATGACACAGAGCGTAGAGCTTCACCATAGCAATGAACCATGAAGGGCACGTTCACATGAACATTAGAACACACTAACATTCAAACAATAATCCGTCCAGGTAAGAAAGAACACCATGGTTAAATAACAGAACTAATTAGATAACACTGTACACCTGAGTGAGTGAGTGAGTCTAATTAGCAAACAAAACTACAAAGACCATGAACAGAACTACAAAGGAACATGAACTGACAATTTTCACAATAAGAGACATGACAAAGCACAGGTTCCTTACAGTCATGCACTATCATCAAGTTCTGATGAAAGAATGGATAGCTGGATTTTAGATTCAGGAGCGACCTGTCACATGTGCAATGACAAGACACAGTTTGTTGAGTTTAAAAGCCTGGAATCCTCACAAGAAATAACACTTGGAGATGGTTACTCTGTGGAAGCAACAGGATGTGGAGTTGTGCAGCTGAAGATGACATTGTCTGATGGTAAGACAAAAGAATGCAAGCTGAATGATGTTTTGCTGTACCACAATTGTCATACAACTTACTGAGTGTGTCCAAGGTAACTCAGTCTGGAAAAAAAGTCAAGTTCACAGAAAACAGATGCTGCATCACGGATGATAATCAAAAACTGATTGCTACTGCAACAAAAAATTGCAGTCTCTATTATGTGAACTGCAGAGAAAGTGATCACTTGCATGTAACAGAAAATGTGAATTTGCATAAAGATACTAAGGAACAAACCTGGCACCGACGTTATGGTCATCTAGGTGTACAAAATCTGAAGAAGCTGTGTAAAGAGTGTCTAGTTGATGGCTTTGACTTTGATGTGTCAAAAGGCATAGACTTTTGTGATTCATGTGCTGAAGGAAAGCATCATCGCAGCAAGTTCAAAAGCAGTGATCGCAAAAGAGCTGTTGAACCACTTGGCTTAGTGCACAGTGATGTATGCGAGAAAATGAATGCAAAGTCTTTAAGTGGAGCTGAATATTTTTTTTGACATTCATTGATGAGAATCAGTGAAAGGGATGACTTCTTTTGAAGCCTGGACAGGTAAGAAACCAAAGGTTGATCATCTACGTGTATTTGGATGTACTGTATATGCACACATACCCAAAGATGAACAGAAGAAACTAGATCCCAAAGCAAAGAAATGTATCCTTCTGGGCTATGGAACAGAAATGAAAGGATATCGGCTCTATGATATAAAACTCGCAAAGGTGTTCTACAGTCGAGACGTGCTATTCAATGAGTCTGATCATGCAATTGAGAAGGAGTCCGATGAAAATGAGGAAGACACTGTGAAACGGTATGTGGAATTTGACTGTCAAGAATCTTACAGTGAGGACTCAGCAGAAGAAGAGATCCAAAGATCAACAAGAGTGAGAAAACCACCTGACTATTATGGAGAGTGGGTAACACTCACTAATAACAAGACAACTGAACCCAAAGCTGTTAAAGATGTTTTCAGTAGTCCAGACAAGGAGAAATAAAAGGAATCTATGAAGAAAGAAATGGAATTTCTGTATGCAAACAATGTGTGGGACCTGGTAGAACTACCAAAAGATCGAAAAGCAGTGGGCAGTAAATGGGTGTTCAAAGTCAAGGTTGATGCTGATGGAACATTTGAGAGACACAAAGCACGTCTAGTAGCACAAGGTTTTCCACAAAAGTTTGGGTCAGACTATGACGAAATATTTAGTCCAGTAGTCAGATTTGAGTCAATCAGGACTATACTTGCTCTAGCTGAACAGTATGTACTAAAACTACATCAGATGGATGTCAAGACAGCTTTCCTGAATGGAGAACTAAAGGAGGAAGTGTACATGCAACAACCTGAAGGTTTTGTTGTCAAAGAAAAGGAACATCTAGTGTGCAAACTAAATCGCAGCATCTATGGATGGAAACAATCACCAAGATGTTGGAACATCGTCCTAGATGAAAAGCTGAAGAGGATGTGGTTTGTCCAAACTACAGCTGATCCCTGCATTTACATTGCAGCAACTGGTGTTCATTATTGCTGTGTATGTTGATGACGTTCTCCTGGCTGGACGCAATGATAAACAGATGATGGAAGAGAATGCTTTGAAAACACTTTGAGATAAAGGACATGGGTGAGCTAACTCATTTTCTTGGTGTGAAAATTGTCCAAAAACCAGAAGCTGGAGAAATCTGGATAGGTCAGACAACATATACCAAAAATATGTTGGAGAAATTCGGAATGGTAAATTCTAAGTCAGTAAGCACACCAGTAGACATGAACTCGAAGCTCGTCAAACTCTCTGATGACAAAGAAGGACTGGATCCGACACAATTTCAGTCTGCTGTTGGTAGTCTGCTTTATTTGTCAACAAGAACAAGACCAGACATTGCTTATGCTGTAAACCCTGTTGCAAGATTCTGTGCTAAACCCACAAAGCATCATTGGATGGCTGTCAAACGAATCATGAGATACCTAAATGGCACTCTGAATCTAGGTCTGCTGTATAGCAAGGACAAGCCAAAAGAATGCATTGGATTTTCAGATGCAGATTGGGCTGGAGATCAAGATGATCGCAAATCTGTGTCAGGATACATTTTTCAAATCGGCGGAGCAGCTGTGAGTTGGAGAAGCAAGAAACAGACATACATTGCTCTTTCCACTGCTGAAGATGAGTACACGGCGTTGGCAAGCGCAGCTCAAGAAGCGGTTTTGATGCGACAACTGATGACAGGTCTAAAGGTAAATCAAACAGGACCGACGTTGATGTTTAAAGATAATCAGTCTGCTATCTGCATGGCAAAGAACCCTCAATTTAATGGACGTGCCAAACACATTGACATCAAGTACCACTTCATTCGAGAACAAATTGCAAGTGGAGTCATAGACTTGAAATACTGCAACACTGAAGATATGGTTGCTGACATATTCACTAAAGGACTGAGTGAAGAAAAGTTCACGAAGCTGAGACAGATGGCTGGAGTGAAAACAGTTAATTAATCATTCTGTTTGCGAGTGAGAAGGAGTGTTGAAAAAATACACCCTTTCCAGAAAGGTTGTGTTGGACTTGTGTCTATTTTCAGTTAAAGCTGTTTAGGTAAAAAGCTGTCTCTTATGTGAATTTCTCCTTTAAAGGGGGGGGGGGGGGTGAAATGCTATTTCATGCATACTGTGTTTTTTACACTGTTAAAGAGTTGGATTCCCATGCTAAATATGGACAAAGTTTCAAAAATTAGTACGTTTAATTGTATTTCTGTGCCAAAAATACTCCTTCCGGTTTGTCACAAGTTTCGGAAAGTTTTTTTCGAGTATGGGTCTGTGTGACGTCAGCTGGGGCGGAATTTCCTTATACGGGTCGTAAGGGCTCTTCTCCCGGAAGAACGCACGCGCACCCGTAGAATTAAACGCCCCTTAAAACGCTGTGCTCGGCTTTTAGGGAAGTCAATGTCACTAAAGAAGTGTGTTTTTGGTTGCCAGAGCAAGACAACCCCACACAGATTCCCAAAGAACCCAGCGTTAAGGGACCAGTGGATGGAGTTTGTTTTTTCAGAGCATCAACAGAGTTGTGCAAGTGTTCTTGCTTGTTCCCTGCATTTCGACGATGATTGTTTTATAAACAAGGCCCAGTTCGATGCCGGATTTGCAGATCGTCTAATGCTTAAGGATGGAGCAGTCCCAACGATAAAGGTTCACGGTCGTGCATTGGAACCGCAGGCGGTGAGTAAAACTGCTTCAAAAGTCTGTGTGTTGTTAGCTATCGGTGCATAAGCACCAGAGCCGGCCCGTCCAATAGGCGACATAGGCGGTCGCCTAGGGCCCCGCCTTGCCAGAGGGGGCCCCTGTATCTAACAAATACTATATTTTATAAATCGTTAATTAAGCATAATATTGAAAATTCACTTAAGTGCGTGCATCTCGTCTTTCGCAGTCAGAAAAGCCTGCCCGACGCATTGCATGGACCTGACTAATCATGATACAGTTCACAGAGACGGTGAGTATCTAATAAATTACTCAGACCTACAACATACATAAAAAGGATAGCTCTGTGTAGTTCAAACATGACAAATTTCCGAAAAAGATAATAAATACATAACAATAGAACGAATAAAATACGAAAACATAAGAAATATACACAGTAGCTCGTCACATGCTAATTTGCATAATACCGCCCGAGATATAGTGGGAGACCTCGAGTACCGTAATTATCACAGTATTCACACCCAAGGATTCCACCACACTTCTCTCCAAAATGCTCACGTTTTAGAAACAAGAGACATTTTTTTTTGTGGTGCTCTTACCCTTTAGTAATGCTTAATTTCTTAGGCCTATATGAGGCATTTTGCATGACAGAAAATGTGCTGTCAAAAATAAAATACCAAATATTATAATCTCTATGGTAATATCGACTTCACATATTTGGATTGCCTCTTGTCTGTCATAACGTCACGGAGTCTCGTCAGAGTCATAGTCATACAGCAATGCTATTTTTAGTTAATTGAAATAATAATATGTTAAACTGTGGTAGAAATGGCATCCAAACGCCATCTTTCTGGAGCTGAAAAAAGGAAGAGGAGAATGGTTGAGGAATAAAGACAAGCTCAAAGTAAAGGTGTGTTCTTCTGACTTCTATAAATAGTGCGTTATTTATTGCTGTAGGCCTATTATTAGTTTTACTAATAAATGTAACAATGCCCATGATCGCAGTCGCAGACAGACAGACATGGAAAAATTGGGCCACATTCAGCGTGTTAAGAATTATCTACCCATGCATTTTGTATAGATTTTAATTCTCTGATGAAGTTATCGTAGTTTTTTTAAATTAAGGTGGACCATCTCAGACCTCAAAATGGCCGTTTTACCCCTTTTAATAGGCTATTTATGCAATTAATTTATATTAACTGTCTCTTTTTCTGCAATTTCTCAACTGAGAATAATGGTCATTAATAATCACTATTATAATTTTGAGCAAAATAATTGTGGTTATCAGTTCCATTATTATCATGCAGTCCTAACCCACCCCACCCATTCTCCCTTCCCGCTAAAAACAGGTTTCTCCCTCTTTCCAAATTAATATAAACATTTATAAATAATACAAAACATTTTTATTATTGTGATCATCAGTAAAAAGTTAAAATGTAGTAGCCTACTGCATTTCTAGTCATGCATAATTACTACTGCATTTACAAAAATACCTTTAATTTATGCTTTATTTTATGCTTTATTTTTTATGTGTGCTTTCTGTCTTTTATGTACTAGGCTAGGGCTATGCTAAAAATCTCTTAGTTTCTTAGTGTTTTTTCATATGTACGTTGAATGTTACACTTTTATAAACTTATATATTGAGCAATCTATAGCCTAATTTTTTTAATATATATATATATATATATATATATATATATATATATATATATATATATATATATATATATATATATATATTATAATTTATGTACAATTCATACATTTTATTTCATTTATTTGAGTTTCATGTAAATATTTTTTTCATTTTTGAATGCTACACTTAATACACATTTACAAACTTAAATATTGAAATTGTCGTATCATGTGCTTTCTCTTCCTTCATAAAATTGTTATGAGAGTTTTTTACTCCAGTGGGGCCAATTTTCATGATCTTGCCTAGGGCCCCACAACCCCACGGGCCGGCACTGATAAGCACAGCTTTAGCTCCGCCCACACGGCCCGCATCCAGCCGCTCAGTTTTTTCCGGAAAGACTCGGTACAGCCTATCTTTCTTTTATAAATATAATAAAACTAAAGACTTTTTGGAGATATGAAGGATGCAATACTACTCTATAGGTACTCAAGATTAACATGAGATTGACTGAAACTGAGTGTTTCACCCCCCCCCCCCCCCCTTTAAAGGGTAAGTTCGATATTTTACACTTAAAGCCCTGTTTACAGTTCGTTTCTGATGAAATAGAACGGTTAAGATTAAAATTTGGACACATGCTGCTGTCCCGAGAATTTTAGGTTTATTTTGCTTTCCCCAAAACCTCTAGAATGGGTGTATAGGTGCACTGGAACAATTCCTTCATAAAACGCATTAAACTTTCGCTTACAAAGACGTGAAACTCACCGAGTAGTCAGGGGTGTTCACTGATATGCTCACACAAAAATCGCTGCAAAAGATGCTTTCCAACAGGTGTTTTACCATTCGTTGTAAAACTGTGGATCTATTTTTCCAAACGTCTCACACCCGTAGATTCTTCCGTTGAGAGCTTGAATAATAGACACCCCAGTCCAGTTGGTGGCGATAATGCACCTTTGCCAATTGCAAGCAAACTGCTGGCATTTCATTGAATACACAGAAGAAGCAGAAGAAGAAGCGGCGGAGTAATACCGGACCTCACACAGCTCTTTCAATACAAGTCAATGAAGTTGGACAAAAACTGCAATAAAACCTGTTGGAAAGCATCTTTTGCAGCGATTTTTGTGTGATCATATGAACACCCCTGACCACTTGGTGAGTTTCACGTCTTTGTAAACGAAAGTTTAATGCATTTTAGGAAGGATTGTCCCAGTGCACCTATACACCCATTCTAGAGGTTTTGAGGAAAGCGAAATAAACCTAAAATTCTCGGGAAAGCAGCATTTGTCCAAAATGTAATCTTAGCCGTTCTATTTCAACAGGGCTTTAAAGGGGCTCTAGGTAACTTTTTAACCTTAACTGAACAGCTTCGGAGTCAGTGGAATGGTTATATTACTTATTTCGGGTTGAATGGTGGTGGTTTCGCACCCCCCTGGTGCCCGAGAGCGGAAAAAACTCACTTGCAACTTTGGGCCGGCGGGTCGGTGTCAGGAAGTATCGCGTGATATCAGGTCTCGTGATGTAACGAATTGCTTGACGGCACTGCACACGTAATTACACGCCCCCATTCAAGCACCAGCTAGCTAAGCAAAGGGCAACGATAGATTTAGTTATGGCTGAGCCTGTAAAAAGAAGCAGAAAGCTAGGAAATCTTTGTCGGAGGACCAACGAAAGAGGAAACGGGAGACTGACCGAGCAAGAAGTCAGACTCGAGTAAATATTGGACCGGCTTTTTCAGAATGGTGAGAACTGAGAGAAACAGAAGCCTGCAAAACGGATGCTGATCCTGCTGTTGCACTTGTAAGTATCTTTGGAATAAACTGTGTTTGATATTTAAATTTCAAGTAATTGCGACCTCAGGATGTTTGCTATTGTCCATAAAGTTTTTTTATTATGATCGCTGTCTGTTACGGGCTTACTAGTAACGTTACGCTAGATACTATAACTTTGATGTTAGGCATTGTCATTAGCAAACACGTTTGATTTCTGTAGTTGTTTGGCCGTTCCTCTGTCGGTTTTATTTGTGTAACTTACACTTTTATTTTATGTCACTAAGTCAACGCGTCTGATAGTAGGCAATAAACATGTTGCACATATCATGATCGAGCTAGAAAAAACGTTCGGATGTTTTCTTAGACAAGCAAAGGTAAACCATCATTCTACCAGATGAACTTATAGACCTTGCTAATATAACTTTAGACAAATATTAGCCTCCGATATATATATATTTTATGCTCATGCCCACTCTCCCAAAAACAAACAAACACGAAAGCAGTTCGCCTCGTTCATATCGTTCGTTCCCGGTAAAAATACTAGTATGCATGACAACACAATAAAAAAAAAAAAAAATCGCCATCAGTTGGAAAGAAAATATTGCTTTACTTGCCTCGGTAGACATAACTGGCTTTGAAATAGCCGGTTCCTCTGCTCCTCTGGGGTGACAACAGTTCGTTTTTACGACAGAGTGTATGAAAGCATTTACTACCAGACACTAGGGGGAGCTTCGTAGAGAAAAAACACTCAAGAGTTGCCTGGTGCCCCTTTAAGTGTAAAATACCGAACTTGTCCTTTAAGTTGTATAATATAACCACTAGGTGGAGCTCTAAGCATATTTTGTATTCTGGCCGTTATACAATGAAGAAGAGCTGTATATGTTGTTGAACACACAGTAAAAGATGACACACTTTTTGTTCTGTGCGTTTTACTGAAAAATTAGTACTCCGAGTCTTTATTAAAAACCAACAAAAATAATGCATTGTATATTTTAATCCTTTTTGTCTATAATTTTCACAAAACATGCCCTATATTTATTATTTTAAATAGAGTTAATTTAATTTAAAGGATTTTAATCTAGAATGCCTCATTGTGCAGACTGATAAATACATATGTTTCCTCCAATAAAAATTATTCTGCCACAGAAGATTAAGGAAAATGTTTCAGTAGAATCTCTGGCAGTAAATGCAATATGTTTGGACTTGTGTACCAAATATTCATAAACATATTTCTTATACACAGCTCTCAGTCTGCATACTTACTGATGTACAAAGAAGGTGAGTATTTTATTTAGTGCTGTACCTGAAATAAACCGAAATATCTCTGACTAAAAAAAAAACATATACATTGTATGTTAAAATGCAATACAATAATACTTAACAAAAGTGTATATGATATCAAACTGTATGTAATTTCCAAATAGTAAAAATATCTTCATTTGATAGTGACAGAAGAAGCTGCAGCTTCAGGACGAGATGAAGGTCACAAAAGACCCATCAGTGAAAGCAGAAGGTACAGAATCTTGTTATTGTCTATTATCCAGCTAATATTTACTAAAGCACACGTTGATTTATGTGTAAAGTGGAAAGCATGCACTGAAACAAACCTCTCTATTGACAATTTAACTGTGTGACACACTGAGCCTCCTTAAAGGGACAGAGCACCTAAAAATAATCATTTACTCTCTCACGTCATTTAAACCTTTCTGTGAAACACAAAATCAGGTCCTGTGAAATATCTTGATGGGTTCTGTTTTCTTTCCTGTGTCAAAGTAGTTTTAAATAAAGTATTGCTAATCAGTGATATTAGTGATATGTATAATGTATGTGGGGGGAAATCGTCATTTTAGCATTTCATAGCACAAAACACTAGCAGACTCCACCTTCATCTACAGTAGTACACATGAAATAAAAGGCAAACTTACAAATTTTGATTCTGATTTCATGGGATTTTTAAAGTCAACGTAACATGATGTTTCATTGTGTTGATTGTTGACATGAGATTTTTTCCTTCAAAAGGTATTGATTGGATGGTTGGAAAAGGGGACTTTAATTTGATAAATTAGCGGGATTAATGATTATGATAGCAGAAAAGAAATCATTCAGCGGTCATGAATCATTTACAACTAAATGGAGAACATGAATTAAGAGAGTAAATTGAACGATTTCCTTTTCATGTGTTAGTTGTGTTACAGTAATCATCAGTACATCAATAAGCTCAAGAGTTTGAGACCTGCAAACACAAACGCAGATCTCTGTGTTTTAGTAACTCTCGTTTAAAGTCTGCTCCTGGATTAAACCTTATAATTAGATATTTGGTTATGTAATTTAGCCTCATGACGTGGAGTTTCTGTCTGTTTTTAGTTGACTGAGCTCAAGCCGTCCAGGATCAGTCCAGAGATCAGCACACAGAGTCACTCCTCAGGTAATCAGTAACAGAATCTGTATGTCATTTATATCAATTACTGTAGATGTGAATTAGAGGTTTTGTCATTTGTAGAACACATTTGTCCTTTTAAAACACATTTGTCTCATTGATGTTCATCTTTTATTCAAACTCTTGTAATATAGAAGTGAATACTAGTTCAATTTTAAGGGGTTTATGTTCCCTAGTTTCTAGAAAAGTCCTTAATACAGACTCAGAATATGTGTAAAATAAATGTTATTGATGCAAGTATAAAAGTTGTAGTAGACATGAAAGAGGTAATGTTTTGATTGTCACGTGATCATGGTGAGGGGTCACGGGATTTTATAGGAATGTGAATATTAGTCACCTGTTCACTGATTGAGATAGGAGGAGGGGGTGAGCAGGGACGATGTATTTTTTGTTGACCACTAAACTTTGTAACATCAAGAGACATCGGTCTGTGCAATATAAAGTTTATTCTTCAACGATGTTTTATTTTGTGCGTCACAAGTGCATAAAGTCCCTGTCTTAGTCTCTCAGTAGTATCATCATTGGATTGAGTAGCCCTATATTATGTCAACAAAGAACATTCTCAGCGGACGCGCCAAATGGATTAAGCCCACATGGTACCACGGAGTATAGGATTCTGCTCAACTAAAAAGAAAGAAATTCTACAGCTGCAGAAGTTGAAACGCCACTGAAACTTGATCAGCAAGGTTCGAAGAGAAGCAAGCAAACAATCACCCAAAGGCAAGCCTGCTGGGCTTTGTTCTAATCAGCTGTGCAATATTTGATTGCGCGCAGATTGAATTGTGATCGCTGTTTATCCATTGGGGATGATCGCGCGGTTGTTTTATGGTTTGTTGTTTGCCTTAATTCGATTGATTTTGCACAGAGCTCTGGTGTTTAAAGCTTATCGTTGGTGATCCGTTTTGTGTGGAAAAATAGTAGCGCAATGTTGACGGCGTTTGTTTACGTGTCACTGACGCTGTGGTGTTGAAGGATTTGAATAAATGTACAAACATTGTTGACTTGTGAGAAAACAAACATGAGTGAAGTGAATGTTGATAACGTCATTGGCTTTGAAATGGATTGCGGTAAAAGAGAAACTAAACTCACTGCAAAGGCCTTGGCGAACAAAATTGAAAGTTTGCAAATGCAACGAAAATCAAATGTAAACAAAATTAAGAGCCAGATAACAGAGATGAAAAATCTGATGAAAAGAAAGGAAAATGCCTCCCAGATGCAAACCCAATTTCAGCTTTGTGAAAATGCCAGTAAGATACATGACATGGTGATTCCTTTACTTCCTGAAGATGAACAGGAAAAGCAAAATTAATGGTTTTGGAGTATTATGAAATATAGCAACACATTTAAAGGTCCCGTATTATGCCCCTTTTCACAAGATGTAAAATAAGTCTCTGATGTCCCCAGAGTGTGTATGTGAAGTTTCAGCTCAAAATACCCAACAGATTTTTTACAGCATGTTTAAATTGTCATTTTTTGGGGCACAGAAAAACGCGCTGTTTTAGTGTGTGCCCTTTAAATGCAAATGAGCTGCTGCTGGACGACACAGGGGGCGGAGCTTCATGAGCTCGCGCTCAGTCTCTCAGGACAATCTCATCTCACGGAATGATGATAATATCAGAAACTCTCAGTAACGGTGTTCATTTCGAGTCGGACAATAATGCCTACAGAGTCAGAGTGCTGTATAGAGATGAAACAGGTATAGTTTAGTAGTTTAATTATGGTTATTATAACATATTTGTCATCTGCTTGTAGGCTATGTATCCATTATTTATTAATAGCCTACAAGTCTGCTGTCTGAATAATGACATAGACAAACATATACTGATGAGTTTAATAAAGTTTATTGTACATCACACATAAGATGAAGCGTCAGTTTTACTTCAGAAAATCAACGTAAGAGCTGAGTAAACAGTAAGTTATAAGAAGTGCGCAAGTAGCCAGTAGAGTTGAGGGAGCATTCCTGTGGGCGGAGGTTAGTCAAGAAACGGTTCTAGTGACGTCATTAAAGAAGGAAGTAGAGGGATGTAGTCCAAACAGGCCGTTCACTGTAGGCGACTTCTGTTAAATAAAATATCTCGCTTGGCATTGAACTTTGAGCTTTATAATTTTACAGATATTATGTATGCTCTAACAGCAACATTACACACTAACTAAAGTTTGAAACATGGGATCACGAAGAACGGGACCTTTAAAGATGCGGTTCAACATTGGTTGAGTGAACCAGAAGGATCATTGGAGGATGTTGGTGCAGTGCAGGAAGAGCCACCCAATCCTCAAGTGCTAGTTCATGCTTCATCCATCGTTACATCAGATAACTTACAAGATGGCATCAAACCAAGTGACAGCGTATCAAATGTGGGGAGTAGATCATCCAAAATTTAAAGTTCAACAGTGGAAAAAAGATCTGTGGCATCATCTACTTCTTCTGTTCGTCTCAAAGCAGAGGCTGAGTTGGCAGCATTAATGGCACAACAAAAGTTTTTGAAGGATAAACATGAGCTGGAGGATCACGAGGAACAGCTACGGAAAAAAAAGGAACAGCTTAATTTGTCTTAATGCCAGTGCTAAATCATTTGTGCCTCCAATGTCTCTAAGAGAACAAGGATCAGTGCATGAGCGTTTGGAATCAGGAGCAAGGCCTAAAGAGACAATGGTACAACGACGGGTATTCTCACAGCCTCAGCCAGTGGAACAACGTCCATCTAGATGCCAAACAGTGGAACGGAGATCACAAGGAAGTGTATTAAATTCCCATGATGAATCCAACGATGAAGAGCAAAATAACATACTGGGAATAATGAGAAAGCAAAACGAAATAACAACACTGTTGTTAAAACAGCAATGTTTATCATCCTTGCCCAAAAAAGATCTTAATGTGTTTGATGGTGACCCATTACAGTATCATGCATTCATGAGAGCTTCCAAAAATAGCGTTGAAAGTAAGACCGATAACGACAGTGATTTCCTGTATTACCTTGAACAGTATACTGTTGGTTTTCCAAGGGATTTGATACAGAGTTGTCAGCATATAGATCCACAAAGGGTATACATTAGAGCCAAAACTTTGTTGCAGGAACATTTTGGCAATGAACAGAAAATTGCATCTGCTTATATGAATAAAGCTCTCTCATGGCCTCAAATTAATGTTGAAGATGTAAAAGCTTTGCAAGAATACAGTCTTTTTCTTAGAGGCTGTAGTAATGTCATGGAGGAAGTGCAATATATGTATGATTTGGACATGACTGCCAATATGATGATAATTATAAAGAAATTGCCCTACAGACTCCGGGATAAATGGAGAACAGCGTCTTGTGAACTACAAGAAAGACATAGTCGCAGAGTTTCCTTCATTGATATTGTTCACTTTTTAGAACATCAAGTCAAAGTTGTAACAGACCCAGTATTTGGAAACATATAGGATGTTCCTGTAATAACTAATAAAGATGTGAAGAGACCAAAATCACAATATCGGCCTGGAATAAAAGGAACCAGCTTTGCTTCCACAGTGGCCGTTGCGGGCTAAGAAAGTGAATCCGAAAATACAGCAAAGAAAAAGTTTGGATTTGATAGGAAAGAATGTTTCTGCTGTAGAGGTGCACACACATTGGCCCTCATTTATCAATCTTGCGTAGAAACGGGCGTATATATTGGCGTAAGATTATGCTTACACTCTTCTCACCGCCTGATTTATGAAGCTGTGCGTACCTTTGAAATCCAGGTGTACGTAATACCTGCGCTTGATAAATGCCGCGGCTGAAAACGAGCGTCATTAGAATAACACGCCCCTATATATTCAAGTCTCCGCTCCCCCCACGCCCTCATTTTACGCCATGGACACACGGAAGACGGCAAAGAAGAGAAACTTCTTTGAGAAAGAGAAAGTGAAACCAGGGAAGTGGAAAGAAACAAAATTGATTTCTAGATTTTTATTATTAATGACGCTTATTGTTATGTAGAAGAAGAATGTCGTTATTATTATTATTTGTATTATTATTATTATTATTATTATTGTTTAAAAGAAGAAGAATGTCGTTTTTATTATTTTGTCAGTCTGAATGATTTTTTTGGTCATTGAAAGCCTTTCATTACTAAACCCAGTCCGTGCACACCTGCCGGGCCTAACCCTGGCCTAACCATCGTTTCAAAGAGTAGTACAACGGTGAGCGCGTCGAGTATAAACGCCTCGTCCGTTTGGGGAGGTGCGCGCGCAGTCTGCCAGGCGAAAGTATAAACAAGGCTTGAAACGTCAGGTAAAGCGCACAGGCTCGCAACTGAAGGAATACATATGCCTACAAATCAAATGCTTTGGTAAAGTCACACAAATTAAACATTGAAGTCCATGTTGCACAAAAATAAACACTGAAGTTTATAATTACTATGTTGTTGTTTTTTTACAGTGGGTCATAATATATCATATCTTTTAGTTTGTCAGTGCGTTTTGTGGTGTTAGGAATTGTTTTTCTGCGCATTCCCGCACTCAAAACGTGCGTACACCACCTCCTGAGCTGGCGTAGGATTTGAGCGTACCGTACGCCAACGTCCATATTGATAAATCTCAAAGTCACCGTGGTTTTGGGTGTACGCCAGGTGTACGCTGGAAATTTGGTGTACGCACTTTTGATAAATGAGGGCCATTGGGTATGTGTCCTCAGTTGGGAAAACAATCCCACAAAGAGAAGATTGGATTCTTGAAAGAAAGTGGAATTTGTTTTGGGTGTTTGTGTATTGGGCACATCAGCAAAGAGCGCAACAAACGTCTTTGTTGTGATGTTTGTGGTCTTAGACATCCTACTTTGCTGCATATATTTCCCAAAGTAAAAGGAACCGATACAACTAAGAAGAAATCAAAAATGGCAGTGGATGATGTCTTAGTATCTAGTGGTCTTACTGGGGCTGGTGATCATGAATGTAAACTCCCGATTGTGCCTGTACAGATCAAGGCCAAGAAAGGCAGCACAATTGTTACTTCAAACTTAAAAACGATTCAGTTTTTTTTTTGCTGACTATAAAGCCTTAATGAAGGATATGCACAAACTTTGCACTTAGGAAATGTGCTCAAGATCATAAAGAGCAGTTCAACAGGGAAACAGTACCTGCGTGAAGTTGGCCCCCCACCCAACGCAAAACGTCGTCAAACTATGCTCAGTCGTTTGTGCTCCGTTTGTGCTGGTTTGTGCTGTAAAAATTTTCGTTTGTGCTGTTTCGGTTTTTTAGATATTAAAAAAATATTTTTAGGTCACTCTGAGGTCACTCAGCCCCCCACATGCTATAAATTCACCCAAAATAGTCTCGTTCGTTTGTGCTTCGTTTGTGCTGGTTTGTGCCGGTGAAATTTTCGTTTGTGCTGCGTTGGGTTTTAAAATATCAGAAATTGAATTATAGACGATGACGTCACCAGCCCCCCCACATGCTCCAAATTCACCCAAAATAGTCTCGTTCGTTTGTGCTCCGTTTGTGCTGTAAAAAGTTTCGTTTGTGCTGTTTCGGTTTTTTAGATATTAAAAGAATATTTTTAGGTCACTCTGAGGTCACTCAGCCCCCCACATGCTCCAAATTCACCCAAAATAGTCTCGTTCGTTTGTGCTTCGTTTGTGCTGGTTTGTGCCGGTAAAAGTTTCGTTTGTGCTGCGTCGGGTTTTAAAATATTAGACATTAAATTATTGTTGATGACGTCACCAGCCCCCCCCACATGCTCCAAATTTACCCAAAATAGTCTCGTTCGTTTGTGCTTCGTTTGTGCTGGTTTGTGCCGGTAAAAGTTTCTTTTGTGCTGCGTCGGGTTTTAAAATATTAGACATTAAATTATTGTTGATGACGTCACCAACCCAAAATAGTCTCGTTCGTTTGTGCTCCGTTTGTGCCGGTAAAATTTTAGTTTGTGGTGCGTTGGGTTATAAAATATCAGATATTAAATCAAATTAAATGTTGATATTTATTAGGCCTATACAAGGCTAACTGAATAAAATAGAACATCAACTTCTTAGTGTTTTTGTAGCCCCTGTAGTGTTTATTAAAAACGTCATGTTGTTCAGACATCATGTCAGACTTTCTTTTTCTGCCACTCTCTTTCTCTCTGAGCAAAATTTGTGCGCGTGTGCCATCAAGTCGTAGTTTAATGTAACTTCAGCATTTTTGGGCAAGAGAACAGCAAACCTATCCTCGAGGTGAGCACACTTTTGAAGTAGAATTGACGAAGACATTCTGTCATCACATAATGTGTTCAATAAACAATTATCTTCACTTCAGTCTCTCCTGGTTGTATTTTATTTTTATTTTTACGAGTCTCATCTGCTACACTTCACTGCCACCACTAGGGCCAAGTGACACTTCTGTTCAAGAATGCTCTTATATAAAAATGGTGTAAAGTTAGTGGAGAAAAGGTCGATATAAATCAAACAACAAAAGTCGTTACTAATCCACATTTCTGGCCAATGTAAGTATACATTGTTTTAAAACTGTCAGTTACAATATTAGAAGCTTCAAGAAAAATTGTACAACATTCAAGAAAGCCAAGACTTGTTATTGAACAGAAACCTAATTAATAACACTTATGTTACTAATTTAGCCATGAAATGCTGATTACAGTTGCACAAAGTTGCCTTTTAGTATTAAAAAACGACCATGGCTCACATGTGCAACTGTATTTAACATTTCATATCTACATTAGTGATATTAGTGTTAGCAATGAGTTTTCGGTTTAATAAACACTGACAATCTGGGTCAACAACATTACCATATTGGTCCTAATATAAGATACATTATCCATCTACATTATCCTTACTATATTATATTATCCTTATATTCAGACCAATACAGTAATATTAAAACAAATTTATGCTGTACATGATATTTTTTGGAGTCAGGATAATTGAGGGTAATTATGTTTTGCTTATGCCAGATGCCCAAGAAACCAGCAGTCGATAGGGATTCCATTTTCACAGTCCTGTGTTCATCGAAAGAGGCCATAGTCCAAAATGGCAACATAGCTACTCCTAATCAGATCATCTGGACAGAGCTTAGTAAACAGCTAGACAACAAGATCACTGCAAAGGCACTATACACTTTTGTTAAATTAAACAGACACAACATCTGGAATGCTTTAGGGTTTACTCATGAAAGTGATCATGAAACAAGTGGCAGTAGTGATGACACTGATTTTGAGCCAGGGTCCCTTTCCTCCAGTCCAAAAGATTGCTGCACTTTTGATTTTGAAGTTCCATTTCAGAAATGGATTGAATTTATGCCTGAAACAGTAACATACAAAAACAAGTTCTCTAAAACAAAAAAAAGGGAATACACAGTTTTGAAGCCTGGTATCTGGACGCATGTGATAAATCATCACATTTGGCAAGAAGTGAAATGCCCCTGCACATTTGCTTTTAAAAGAGCCAAGGTCTATCCATCAGTCACAGACAAATATATTGTTATCAGAGGCAACTGTAAGGAGTGTCGTGGCCACATTCACATAAAATGTGACAAAAAGCCTGAAATAAACATCACAATGATGTTCAGGTGTTCGCTGAAAAACACTGATGACTCCCTGCATACTGGCTGTTCCAAGCGTGCGATGTCTGGTAATTTGCGTGTGCAGATATCTAAAGAACTGTGTGAGGGAAGAAAGGAACCCCATGTATGGAGGGCATCAGAGGCAACAAAGCTGATGGATTTTGGAGATCCTGAGCCAAGTCATCTGCCAAATTTGGCCACCCTGCGCAAAGCAAAGCAAGAGAGAAATGATTTAGAATTAGGCGACAAGGATCCTATTTTATCATTGCAGATGTTAAAATACAGTGCACCTCACAGTGGTAGCATTAAAGACATTGGACTAGACAAGTTTTTCTGTCACTATTGGAGTCAAACACAAATGTATATGTACAAGACATTATCAAAGACATCTACTAACCCCACTGTGAGTTTTGATGCAACTGGCTCAGTGGTGAGGAAACTACAGAGACCAAATGGCAAGTCTGGCCATATATTCCTATATCAGGGTGTTGTGGCAGGGGGTGAGAGCTCAAGTGTCCCAGTGGTGCAAATGCTGTCAGAGAGACATGATATTAATGCCATAACACATTGGCTGACAGAATGGATACGCGCAGGTGCACCTACTCCAAAAGAGGTTGTGAGTGACTTTTCTCTGGCTTTGCTCGGAGCTTTGGTCAAGGCTTTTACTTCTCATCCTGATCTTAAGACCTACATCAATGAGTGTTGTGGTGTCTTACTCGGTAGACAGTCAGCAAAAATCCCACCTTGTTTTGTGCGGGTTGATGTTGCACACTGCATCAAGATGATCTGCCGGTGGGACTGCTTGAAAAAAAAACCACATCGCATTAAAGATTTCTTTGTTAGGTCCATAGCTCAGCTTCTCATGTCACAATCCATGGACGATGCAAGAGAGCTACTAAGATGCATTACTATTGTGGCTCTCAGCGAAACAGAGGGCAGTGACAGCTCTGGAGCCCCCCTCATTTCAGAAAGGTGCAAGAAATACCTAAAAGCCCGAATTGCAGAAGAGTGTGTCATCATTCCAGATGTTGAGGGTGCGGACCTGGAGGAAGTGGATCCATGTGACCAAACACAGACAGACCTGCAGCAGTGGGTATATGTGAGGAGAGCAGGTCACTTGCCACATCTAATGGTGATCATGACAATATGCACTTCCTCCCTGAGATTATTCCACATATAATCTGGCTTGCAAATTACTTACCTCTCTGGACAGGGGTAATGATCCCTCACTTCCGGAGCTCCAAAATCACCGCAAGTTCAGCCAATGTCGAAGCCGAGTTTAAAAACATTAAACGCGGCCTTTTCAAGCATGAACACTTGCCTATTCGAGTGGATCGATTCATTGCTCGACATCTGTCCTTCATTGAAGGCAACATGCGTATTTTTTCTGCAAAACAAAAGAGTGTGGAAAAAGGTGAAGAGGATAAGGCTGTTGCGACAGTGATCGACACAGGAGTCAATCCACTACCCACCACAACTTCCAGTGTAGATGGAAGGCCAGAGATGGATGCTTCCTGCTCTGGGAAGTCTGACACTGTCACAAACATCCATCCAACAGATGAAGAAGCTGTTGAAAACTGGAGAGGCTTAGCAGTTCCACCCAAAAAGAGGAAGAGGAGTTCATACCTCTCTCCTTGTCCTGAATGGCTCCATGCAGATCCATCTGTGAGAGGGAAAAGACTCAAAGTGGACCTGTTGAAAAATGGAAACAATCAACAGCCTGTTAAACTCAGGAAATCAAGAATCTCTGTGCTGAACACGTGTGCATTTGATGCTTTTTGTCAATGTTTATGTTGTGCTTACTGTGATAGTGTCACTTTTGAAAATATTGTTTGCAATGAGGATTCCAACAACCTCCTCCAGCTAGTGAAATCCATCACCACAAAGGGTCTGAATGCACAGGCCTACATACAGAGGGCAGAACTGCTAAGCGAAATATTCAAAGCTGTCCGACTGAAGTCTGGTGCTCTCCAAATCGATGCACAATGCCACATCTCCACTATCATTGAAAAGTCAATGACAAAACGCACTTGTGTTTCATTATCAAAACAGTGCTCTTCACAGTATTGTGGTCTCAGCAAACAAGTCACAAGGGAAATTGCATTTGTTTGTACTTCTGTTGCTGTACTGCAGGCTTCTGGCATGGCTCATCTTCAGACCGCAGTGGAAGAAGGCCTTGACCTTCCGGAGTCCCCCTGCCTCAGGCCGATCCAAAGTCCGTCACAGTGTCCCTCTGCAATCAAGCCAGATACCTCAGAAAAAGTGCTCTGTGCAGGGAAAGTTTCTCACAGTTACAGTCTGGGAGAACTTATGTGGATTGACACTGACCTGGGAAGCAACTCCACAGAATTTCCTTTGAGTGAATTTCCCTCCGATCTGATGCTCCAGGGAAAGAGATTTACTTTACGGGCAGTCATTGCTTTTAGAGGAGGCTTAACCCAGGATGCTCTTGGACATTATGTGGCCTATTGCAGGAGGTCTCCATGTGTCTGGGAGATGTATGACGACCTGAGAAGTGGAGTGACAGGAGTGTCAGATAAAAACAAAATATGCCCACATGCTGTATTATACACAAAAGACTGATTGCACTATTTATATTTATTTCACAAGTTAAATTATTTTTGTTGAACTTTTTGTATGCCACACACCCTGGTTTTCTTACTCTTAGGAGAAGTAGTGTGCTATTTTATGTAAGTTTGCACTCAAGTCTATTATTTTGTGTGGTATCTTTGGTTTAAAGACAGATTGTAACTTGTCAGTATTAAGTGTTTTTAAGTTTAAGTTTTTTAAGTTTTTTTTTTTGTTAATGGATGTTCGATAGTACATAATTAAATTTCAAAAGTTAAATCATTTTGATTTAATTGAGTCATGAGTTTCCACATACATAATAATAATAATAATAATAATAATAGTAATTAAATGATATATACACACAGACACATAGATACACACACAGTAATAGCCTACCAGTCAAAAGATTTAAAAAGTTTATTTTCTAATGTTTCTCAAAGTTTAATTTTCCCTTATGCTCACTAAGGCTATATTTATTTTATCAAAAATACAGTAATATTGTGAAATATTATTCCAATGTAATACTGCAGTTTTATATGTGAATATATAGTAAAGTAATTTATTCTTGTAATCAAAGCTGAATTTTAGCATCATTAGTTCAGTGTCACATGATCCTTCCGAAAACATTCTAATATAGCTACTGATGTTAAGAATTTGATGCTCAAGAAACATCAATGTTGAAAACAGTTGTGCTGCTTGTTGTTCTTTTCTTCTTCTGAAAACCAATATAAACAGCAATTCAAAGATTTTGGTTAAGTAATATGAAAAATAATACTTTTATTTAGCAAGGACATAATAAAAAAAAAAAAAAGGATGATCAACATTGATCAAAATTAAGAGCCTTTCTTAACTGAGCACCAATAATTATTGAGCATACAATCAACATTTTACTATGATTTCTAAAGTATCATGTGAAATTGAAAACTGGAGTAGGTCTAATGATACAGAAAATTCAGCTTTTACATCACAGGAATAAATGACATTGTAATTATATTAAAACCGAAAATAGCTACTTTAAATTGTAATAATATTTCACAATATCAGTGTACGTTTCATCAAAAAAATAAAAAAATAAAAATTAGCCTTAGTGAGCTTAAGAGACATAAAAAAAGAAGAATCCAAACTGTTAACCTGTAGCCTATAGACCTTTACACACGAGTATAAACGCAGCAAACAGATTATGGTGCATGTATTTGTGACAATTTTCATATGTTATAAACAAAACACAAGATACAGCAAGTAAAAACACTTACCTTGAAGTTTGTGTTGCATCCACATCCTGTGATCCGCAGTGTTCGTTAAAAGTTGAAAACGCACAGGACAACATAATAACCTAAGTGAATATTATGATTTGGTTTGCCGATTCTTTAGGTCTTACCTTGTTACTTTAACTAGTCTACTGTTAAAAAAAGTGGGCTGGTGCACCGTCTAGAATTCTCTCTCATTCAGTGTCTCTCCCATTCAGTTGTGCACAAACGGAGCACAAACGAACGAGACTATTTTGGGTTGGTGACGTCATCAACAATAATTTAATGTCTAATATTTTAAAACCCGACGCAGCACAAACGAAACTTTTACCGGCACAAACCAGCACAAACGAAGCACAAACGAACGAGACTATTTTGGGTAAATTTGGAGCATGTGGGGGGGCTGGTGACGTCATCAACAATAATTTAATGTCTAATATTTTAAAACCCGACGCAGCACAAACGAAACTTTTACCGGCACAAACCAGCACAAACGAAGCACAAACGAAACGAAACTATTTTGGGTGAATTTGGAGCATGTGGGGGGCTGAGTGACCTCAGAGTGACCTAAAAATATTCTTTTAATATCTAAAAAACCGAAACAGCACAAACGAAACTTTTTACAGCACAAACCAGCACAAACGGAGCACAAACGAACGAGCCTATTTTGGGTAAATTTGGAGCATGTGGGGGGGCTGGTGACGTCTTCAACAATAATTTAATGTATAATATTTTAAAACCCAACGCAGCACAAACGAAACTTTTACCGGCACAAACCAGCACAAACGAAGCACAAACGAACGAGACTATTTTGGGTGAATTTGGAGCATGTGGGGGGCTGAGTGACCTCAGAGTGACCACCTAATATTATTTTAATATCTAAAAAACCGGAGCAGCACAAACGAAACTTTTTACAGCACAAACCAGCACAAACGAAGCACAAACGAACGAGACTATTTTGGGTGAATTTGGAGCATGTGGGGGGGCTGGTGACGTCATCGTCTATAATTCAATTTCTGATATTTTAAAACCCAACGCAGCACAAACGAAAATTTCACCGGCACAAACCAGCACAAACGAAGCACAAACGAACGAGACTATTTTGGGTGAATTTATAGCATGTGGGGGGCTGAGTGACCTCAGAGTGACCTAAAAATATTTTTTTAATATCTAAAAAACCGAAACAGCACAAACGAAAATTTTTACAGCACAAACCAGCACAAACGGAGCACAAACGACTGAGCATAGTTTGACGACGTTTTGCGTTGGGTGGGGGGCCAACTTCACGCAGGTGGAAAACCGTGGATAAAATCTTACATTCCTTTTATGTTGATGATTGTTTGGTTTCAGTCACTTCAGTTGAACAAGCGATAACATTATACAAGGAGCTTGTATCCATATGTGCCAAAGGTGGATTTAGGCTCACAAAATGGATGAGTAACAGGCGTCAAGTGCTAGACGTAATACCGGAGGATCAAAGGGCAAAAACAGTGAAAGACTTGAGCATGGATTGGGATTCTCCATCAGTTGAGAGAGTGTTTGGGAGTGCAGTGGTGCATTCAGTCTGATGAATTCAAGTTCAAGATTGTAATCAAAGACAGACCGCTGACCAGAAGAGGAATCTTATCCATGATTAGTTCTATCTACGATCCATTGGGAATTATGAGTCCTGTAGTATTGTCTGCAAAACAAATCTTGCAAGATATCTGCAAAGGAGATTCAGGATGGGATGATGTCTTGCCTGAATTGGTTGTTAAAAAATGGACCACATGGCTGCAAGAACTTCACCATCTGGAAAGTTTTGTTCTTGCTAGATGTTTAAAACCTCCCAACTTTGGTGACATCACAAATGCACAGTTGCATCATTTTTGTGATGCGAGCCAGGATGGATATGGAACTGTGACATACTTGCTTTTACACAACATGCACTTTCAAGTACATTGTGCTTTTATCATGGGAAAATCAAGAGTAGCACCAATTAAGTCCGTTACCATACCTCGTATGGAGCTTATTGCTGCTACCATGGCAAGCCGAATGGATGTGTTATGGAAGAAAGAACTGCATCTGAAGCTTCAAGATTCCGTCTTTTGGACGGACAGTGCTTCTGTTCTCAAATACATCAAGAATGAGACCTCACGATTTCGAATATTTGTAGCCAATAGAATGACAGAAATCCTCAAGGCCTCTCAAGCTTCACAGTGGAGATATGTAGACACAGCAAGCAATCCAGCTGATGTTGCTTTAGTCAGGGGGCCAAAACTGATATTAAAACTTTGTTGGACACTTTTTGGTACAAGTATACAACCTATCCAGTATTAATATTTAACCCCTCAACATGTGTTCTAGCCAGGTTGTCAGCTTAGAAAATGTTTTTTTTGTCCATTTTAACACTATATTCTTAAAAGTGGTAAAAGCGGATTTTTTCCCAAAGTGCTTCCATTTTCTTCCATGTTTCCTATTGTAATTTTGGGCAAATGTGCAATATAATCCAACTTATGTGCAAGCATGATCATTAAAAGATAATAATCAATAAATACCACAAGAGTATCACACCACAAGGGGCACTGTTGTGTCAGCACAACTGTGATTTGGCAGCAGATTGAGGCAGCAGATCCAGAGAAGATGATCACAGCAGGTGTCAACAGTACAGTGTGAACAAAACTTTATAAAGGAGTGAATCACAGAATCACACAACAGATTAACTTGATCTTTTTGTCTACACAAACATTTACCTCAAGATTCTACCATTCTACCATCAAATGTTGCCAGAAACAGGTAAGCTAAACTGTTTTCCAACTAGCTATATACTTACCAGACATACACTCACCTAAAGAATTATTAGGAACACCATACTAATACTGTGTTTGACCCCCTTTCGCCTTCAGAACTGCCTTAATTCTACGTGGCATTGATTCAACAAGGTGCTGAAAGCATTCTTTAGAAATGTTGGCCCATATTGATAGGATAGCATCTTGCAGTTGATGGAGATTTGTGGGATGCACATCCAGGGCACGAAGCTCCCGTTCCACCACATCCCAAAGATGCTCTTTTGGGTTGAGATCTGGTGACTGTGGGGGCCATTTTAGTACAGTGAACTCATTGTCATGTTCAAGAAAGCAATTTGAAATGATTCGAGCTTTGTGACATGGTGCATTATCCTGCTGGAAGTAGCCATCAGAGGACGGGTACATGGTGGTCATAAAGGGATGGACATGGTCAGAAACAATGCTCAGGTAGGCTGTGGCATTTAAACGATGCCCAATTGGCACTAAGGGGCCTAAAGTGTGCCAAGAAAACATCCCCCACACCATTACACCACCACCACCAGCCTGCACAGTGGTAACAAGGCATGATGGATCCATGTTCTCATTCTGTTTACGCCAAATTCTGACTCTACCATCTGAATGTCTCAACAGAAATCGAGACTCATCAGACCAGGCAACATTTTTCCAGTCTTCAACTGTCCAATTTTGGTGAGCTCGTGCAAATTGTAGCCTCTTTTTCCTATTTGTAGTGGAGATGAGTGGTACCCGGTGGGGTCTTCTGCTGTTGTAGCCCATCCGCCTCAAGGTTGTGCGTGTTGTGGCTTCACAAATGCTTTGCTGCATACCTTGGTTGTAATGAGTGGTTATTTCAGTCAAAGTTGCTCTTCTATCAGCTTGAATCAGTCGGCCCATTCTCCTCTGACCTCTAGCATCAACAAGGCATTTTTGCCCACAGAACTGCCGCATACTGGATGTTTTTCCCTTTTCACACCATTCTTTGTAAACCCTAGAAGTGGTTGTGCGTGAAAATCCCAGTAACTGAGCAGATTGTGAAATACTCAGACCGGCCCGTCTGGCACCAACAACCATGCCACGCTCAAAATTGCTTAAATCACCTTTCTTTCCCATTCTGACATTCAGTTTGGAGTTCAGGGGATTGTCTTGACCAGGACCACACCCCTAAATGCATTGAAGCAACTGCCATGTGATTGGTTGATTAGATAATTGCATTAATGAGAAATTGAACAGGTGTTCCTAATAATCCTTTAGGTGAGTGTATAGCTAGGCTAATTTACTTTCATAATTACTAGCTTACTTACTAATAGGTAAATTAAGTTTTGTGCAGATGTGTAATGGAAATATTATGTTTTTAATTTATTTGCTGCACAGCAGCCTATTTTACAGTCTGCTATAGCTAAAAGTGTTAATAAGATTGTTAGATAGCAAAGCCCTCAGCTTATGTCAGAGGACATTGTAGTGATCCACTCAGAAACCAATCAGACTAGTGTAGTGAAAAATTTCTTTGCCTTCGGATGAGATAACATGGATCCAGAGGGAGCTGTTAGCCTAGCGTCCAAAGAAAAAAAAAAAAAATAGGAAGAAATATTGATTGGGAAAAATGTTTCATTTGTCAAGACAAATATGGAAAATACAGCCAAGATAAAGCCCTTTGATTGAAGTGATTTTTCAGGAAGTGGTGTCTTTGTGCTCTTTCTAGAGATTATTGTAGTATAATATTGTGCAATATATTTGCAATATAATAGACACACACCATTATTTGCATTGCGCTTAGCTTGACCTTGCTTATTCAATCCATTCAGTCTCAAAGGGATGAGACTGACAACCTGAGAGCCACTGCTTTGATGGGGAAAAACATACCTTTGCCATACGACTATTACATAGTTATTACTACTAACTAGTTACTAACCCCTAACCCTAAAGAAGTGAGAGAGCAGTTTTGTTAGGATGGAATTAATAACTATAGTGATATGTGAATTAAATGTAATTTGTGTTACAACCTGGTACACTAATTAAGTCAAATAGCACCATAGACCTAGCCTGACGTCGTCATACTCAGATTCTAGTCAGAATGTGAGTCTGATACTGTTCCATTGAGTTTTGATTATGGGGCGTGTTTCAACCGAACCAGGAAGGAAAATGCCTCTGCACTCAATTGGATAGTCAACGACTCTGCCTACAACCAATCAGAGCAACGGAGTAAGTGACGTATATTTTTCATTCATGTTTCCGATCTACAAATGCCTTGATCGCGGTTCTCTGTTCCTCTTTTAAAATGAATCCGCTGTCGATATCATCTATAACAGTCGCGATGGCGGAATCTACACATAATGTTTTATTAACAAAGTTCGAGAGGAGCACGTTCAAATAATCAATCCAATCAACTTGTCATCAAACAATGACCGTCTATGTTCTACACTATCAACATGAGAGGAAGCATAATATTTATTCACTCAGTCAACTCACCTAACATTCCCTGACAGTTTTCAGCATCCCTCCACTCACTCTCGGCTTGTTCTTCCACAGCCTGGAATATGGGGGGAGTACTTTGGGTTCGGGCCGAATACCGAGCCCGGAACCTCTCCTCGGACAGCACGCCAAATATGCATTTATTCTATCTGACTTATTTGTAAGTGTGAACTCGTGAAATAACAATTCTCCAGCGGCAGTCATCTTTGTTGTAAACGAATTCAACCCAAGCGCTCGTTGGTGACGTGGATGATTACGTTACGTTGCTCATCTGTCCATCATCGTATAAAGCCCGCCCTGACAATTTGATTGGTCCGAACAATTTTTGTTCGGGCATAATAGCTCCTCAACGGAGTGAGCCCAGACCAAACTTCCCGACCTAAAAATGTTGTGGGCGGGGCTAAGTTCGGCTGGCATCCAGGCTACCATAGACCATCATCTACAGTTCTAAATTTCCGCCTTGACATTAAAGTATTATAACTTGTGCAGCATTGCACTGTCTCTCCCTACAAGCTTTAAACTTGGCTTGACTCATTCCCATAGATATGGGTACTGATTGATAGAGGTTTTGGCATACTAGGTTATGTTTCCAAGCTGATATTAACTTTGAAAACTGGTTCTCTTTAGGCGGAGATTGTTTTTTTCATGTTCTAGTTCTGTTGTCTCTTACACTGTACAATAAATGTTCATTCTGACACTTCAGCAGACATCCCATGAGTGTTGGCTTTCATTTGATACCATTTTTATGAATATGGTCCTTGTGGTTGTGGAGATATTCAACATTTACTGTTGGCATGTTGTGTTGAGCAGGAAACCAAAAAATTGGCCTGAAATTGCTTGTACAAGTCACAAATAAAAAATTCAGCTTGACAACCACCCTAATATCTTACCTATGGGTGTCTTCTAACTATAAAAATATGGTGACAGCTTGTACCAAAACATGTCCGCAAAAGTCTTAACGGAAGCCTTTTTCAGAATTGGCCCCCTGACTATAGGATTAATATGTATATAGGCTTATAGAGAGAGGTAGAAGATGTGGATGAGGTATAGTGTGAGATAGGGTAAGTAAATCTGGAGGTAAATAAGGTTACGGATGGGAAGGGGGAGTTAAAGGGAAGTGGGGTGGAAGCTGAAGGAGCTGAACACGCAGCGCCAGTGTTTTTTTTTTTTTGGGGGGGGGGGGGGGTGCGGGGGGGTGGGTGCTTAGGAATGTTTCTGATCCAAGCTCCAAGCTACCGGGTGATGGCAGTAATGCACTGTTAAGTGTGGTTGCCAATAAAACGAAAAAGAAGAAGAAGAAGAGTGAAAGCGAAAGCAAGACAGTCCGAGGAGAGAACAACCGCAGAAAGAAAACAGTTCAGGTACGTAATAATAATAAGTGTTTGGAGATGTGGCTTTACAGACGGCAATGCGATTTGTTAATCTTCTGATATAGGTACACTAATTTCCCCCAATAAATCATAAATATATCTTTAAATAGAAATAGGCGTCAAACACGTGATAAACTTTCTAGTTCTACATCAACTGATGCAGAAGTTCTGAAGAGGACGACAGGTAAGCGAACAACATTATGAAATATTTCATTTCAGAGAGAATTACACACTGGCTCAAAGATTCATCGCTGAAATAATGTACAACTGGGCTAAAAGTGTCAAAATAAATCATAAAAGTGATTCATTTTGTTTAAAAAACTAATGTATGAGGTGACGAGGTTGGTCTTTTACTCCACAGACACACAGGAAAACAGCCTGGGGCAAAAGACACACAGCATTGATACAGATAGCTACTTTAGCTAAAATAATATGTTTTTAATAATGTCTAAGTTAATACTTGTTCAAAACAATGACTTTAGCAAAGTGTGTTTTATTTAAAAATAAAATAATTAATTTTTGTTATTTGTAAAAAGAACATGTTCTTTATTAATTTATTAACCACAACAGAAAGATGTCAAGAAATATATCATCCTACGCATTACCTGCATTATACTGCATTAATGTAAACTAGATTAAAAAGTTCGTCGAGACAAACTTTAAGTTGGCTTGAGAAAGCCGGACCAGAAAGTTTGAAGAAGTTTGAAGTTTAAAGTAGTTTAAAGTTTAAATTAGTTTGAAGTATAAAGTAGTTTAAAGTTTAAATTAGTTTAAAGTTTAAAGTAATTTAAAGTAGTTTGAAGTTTAAAGTAGTTTGAAGTTTAAAGTAGTTTGAAGTTTAAAGTAGTTTGAAGTTTAAATTAGTTTAAAGTTTAAAGTAGTTTGAAGTTTAAAGTAGTTTAAAGTTTAAAGTAGTTTGAAGTCTAAATTAGTTTGAAGTAGATAGATAGATGAGTTTGTTAGTTTAAATTTCACACAAAGACATGCTCACTAACTCTCTCTCACACACACGCACACACACACACACACACACACACGCAGACACGCTCACTAACACACACGGACAAACACACGCTCACTAACTCTCACACATACACACACTTTCTCACACACACACACACACACACACACAGACACGCTCACTAACACACACACACAAACACACTCACTCAGACACACACACTCAGAGTTTATGAGTTTTGGGTGGTTGCTAGGCGGTTGCTAGGGTGTTCTGGGTGGTTGCTATGGTGTTGCTAGGCGGTTGCTAGGGTGTTCTGGGTGGTTTCTATGTTGTTGCTAGGTGGTTGCTAGGGTATTCTGGGTGGTTGCTAGGCGGTTGCTTGGGTGTTTTGGATGGTTGCTAGGCGGTTGCTAGGGTGTTCTGGGTGGTTGCTATGATGTTGCTAGGCGGTTGCTAGGGTGTTTTGATGGTTGCTATGGTGTTGCTAGGCGGTTGCTAGGGTGTTCTGGGTGGTTGCTATGATGTTGCTAGGCGGTTGTTAGGGTGTTTTGGTGGTTGCTATGGTGTTGCTAGGCGGTTGCTAGGGTATTCTGGGTGGTTGCTAGGATGTTGCCAGGGTGTTTTGGTGGTTGCTAGGATGTTGCTAGGCGGTTGCTAGGTTGTTCTGGGTGGTTGCTATGCTGTTGCTAGGCGGTTGCTAGGGTGTTTTGGTGGTTGCTATGGTGTTGCTAGGCGGTTGCTAGGTTGTTCTGGGTGGTTGCTATGCTGTTGCTAGGCGGTTGCTAGGGTGTTTTGGTGGTTGCTATGGTGTTGCTAGGCGGTTGCTAGGGTGTTCTGGGTGGTTGCTATGATGTTGCTAGGTGGTTGCTAGGGTGTTTTGGTGGTTGCTATGGTGTTGCTAGGGTATTCTGGGTGGTTGCTAGGGTGTTGCTAGGTGGTTGCTAGGGTGTTCTGGGTGGTTGCTATGGTGTTACTAGGTGGTTGGTAGTTGTCACAGATGGTTACTATGGAGTCTTTATAGAGTTCTTAGCATGATCTTGGCATGATATAGCACTTAACTAATCACTATTAGCATGTAGCTATTCACTGCTAGCATGTGTAGCATGTTGGAAGTGCTGTTTGCTTGCATGAGTCAAAAGAGCCTAACCTCATCTCTATACGATGTTCTGATACAGAGATATAGGTCTTGCAAAACGGTTGCTAGGGTACTCACGTTTGGTTGCTATGGAGTTGCTTGGGAGCTGGAAGCTTTAAACTTAAGAAGTTTAAAGTGGTTTGAAGTTTAAAGTAGTTTACGAGTTTTGAGTTTACAAGTTTACAAGTTTAAATGAGTTTAGAGTTTAAGTTTAAATGAGTTTAGAGTGTGTGTGTGTGTGTGTGTGAACACACACACACACACACACACACACACACACACACACTCAGAGTTTATGAGTTTAGAGTTTATAAGTGTATAAATTGATGAGTTTATAAGTGTAAGAGTTTTTGAGTTTAGAGTTTATAAGTTTTAAATGAGTTTAGAGTTTATAAGTTTTAATGAGTTTAGAGTTTATAAGTTTTAATGAGTTTAAGAGTTCAGAGTTTATTAATTTATGAGTTTAAGAGTTCATAAGTCTATGAATTCATGAATTTATAAGTTAATTAGTTTATAAGTGTATGAGTTTAGAGTTTATTAGTTTAAATGAGTCTCAATGGCTCATATAGTATATAGAATGGCAGTTTGGTTTAGTCTTCAAGGTGTTTTGATTTGAATTTTCGTCGGTTTGAATTTTTTAGAACTCCCAATGAAAGTCAATGGGAATTTTTGAATGAGTTTTTTCGAGTTTTGATTGTCATTTTTAGGAAAACCGTAAGTCGGATCAGTCTGAAAAGATATAGCAACTCGAGTCAGATCAGTTTGAGTGTCCGAGCCGAATTTGGAGTATGTAGAGTTAAAGCTCTAGGAGGAGATCCAATTTAGTTTTTTTAGTCTCAGAAGAATAATAATAACTAGATGCAAAAGTTCGTCGAGACAAACTTTAAGTTGGCTTGAGAAAGTTTGGACCAGAACGTTTTTTGCTAGGCGGTTGCTAGGGTGTTCTGGGTGGTTGCTAAGCGGTGGCTAGGGTATTCTGGGTGGTTGCTAGGCGATTGCTAGGGTGTTCTGTGTGGTTGCTATGGTGTTGCTAGGCGGTTGCTAGGGTGTTCTGGTTGGTTGCTAGGCGGTTGCTAGGGTGTTGTTAGGCGGTTGCTAGGGTGTTCTGGGTGGTTGCTATGGTGTTGCTAGGCGGTTGCTAAGGTATTCTGGGTGGTTGCTAGGCGGTTGCTAGGTGGTTGCTTGGGTATTCTGGGTGGTTGCTAGGCGGTTGCTAGGGTATTCTGGGTGGTTGCTAGGCAGTTGCTAGGGTGTTCTGGGTGGTTGCTATGGTGTTGCTAGGGTGTTCTGGGTGGTTGCTAGGCGATTGCTAGGGTGTTCTGTGTGGTTGCTATGGTGTTGCTAGGCGGTTGCTAGGGTGTTCTGGTTGGTTGCTAGGCGGTTGCTAGGGTGTTGTTAGGCGGTTGCTAGGGTGTTCTGGGTGGTTGCTATGGTGTTGCTAGGCGGTTGCTAGGGTGTTCTGGTTGGTTGCTAGGCGGTTGCTAGGGTGTTAGGCGGTTGCTAGGGTGTTCTGGGTGGTTGCTATGGTGTTGCTAGGCGGTTGCTAAGGTATTCTGGGTGGTTGCTAGGCGGTTGCTAGGCGGTTGCTAGGGTATTCTGGGTGGTTGCTAGGCGGTTGTTAGGGTATTCTGAGTGGTTGCTAGGCAGTTGCTAGGGTGTTCTGGGTGGTTGCTATGGTGTTGCTAAGGTCTTCTGGGTGGTTGCTAGGCGGTTGCTAGGGTATTCTGGGTGGTTGCTAGGCAGTTGCTAGGGTGTTCTGTGTCGTTGCTATGGTGTTGCTAGGCGGTTGCTAGGGTGTTCTGGGTGGTTGCTATGGTGTTGCTAGGTGGTTGCTAGGGTATTCTGGGTGGTTGCTAGGCAGTTGCTAGGGTGTTCTGGGTGGTTGCTATGGTGTTGCTAGGTGGTTGCTAGGGTGTTCTGGGTGGTTGCTATGGTGTTGCTAGGTGGTTGCTAGGGTGTTCTGGGTGGTTGCTAGGCGGTTGCTAGGGTGTTGTTAGGCAGTTGCTAGGGTGTTATGGGTGGTTGCTATGGTGTTGCTAAGGTATTCTGGGTGGTTGCTAGGCGGTTGCTAGGGTGTTCTGGGTGGTTACTATGGTGTTGCTAGGTGGTTGCTAGGGTGTTGCTAGGTGGTTGGTAGTTGTCACAGATGGTTACTATGTAGTTTTGATATAGTTGTTTGCATGATCTTGGTATGATTTAGCACTTAACTAATCGCTATTAGCATGTAGCTATTCACTGCTAGCATGTGTAGCATGTTGGAAGTGCTGTTTGCTAGCATGAGTCAAAAGAGCCAAACCTCATCTCTATACGATGTTCTGATACAGAGATATAGGTCCTGCAAAACCATTTCTAGGGTACTCATGTTTGGTTGCTATGGAGTTGCTTGGGAACTGGGAGCTTTAAACGTAAGAAGTTTAAAGTGGTTTGAAGTTTAAAGTAATTTACAGTAGTTTGAAGTTTATGGCAGGTAGATAAATAAGTTAATAGATAGATAGATAAACACACACACACATACGCACACACACACACACACACACACACACACACACACACACACACACACACACTAACTCGCTCACACACTCACTCAGACACACACACACACTTAGACACACACACACGCACACTTAAGTGTTTGAGTTTAGAGTTTATAAGTGTATGAGTTTTTGAGTTTTGAGTTTATAAGTTTAAATGAGTTTAGAGTTTATAAGTTTAAATGAGTTTAAGAGTTCAGAGTTTATTAATTTATGAGTTTAATAGTTTATAAGTCTATGAATTCATGAGTTTATAAGTTAATTAGTTAATCTCATACACTTATTCTAATTATAAGTGTATGAGTTTAGAGTTTATTAGTTTAAATGAGTCTCAATGGCTCATATAGTATATAGAACGGCAGTTTGGTTTAGTCTTCAAGGTGTTTAGATTTAAATTTTCGACATACACACACACAAGCATGCACACACAGACTCTCACTCTCTCTCACACACACACACTATCTCTCTCACACACACACTCACTAACTCACTCACACACACACAGACAAGCTCATTAACACACACACACACACACACACACACACACACACACACTCACGCACATAGACACACTCTCTCTCTGTCACACACACACACACACACACACACACACACACACACACACACACACACAGACAGTTTATAAGTGTACACGTTTTTGAGTTAAGAGTTTATAAGTTTAAATGAGTATGTACGAGTATTTGAGTTTACACACACACACACACACACGCTCTCTCTCTCTCTCTCTCACACACACACACACACACACACACACACACACACACACACACACACACGTTTTGAGTTTAGAGTTCATTAGTTTAAATGAGTCTCAATGGCTCATATAGTATATAGAATGGCAGTTTGGTTTAGTCTTCAAGGTATTTTGATTTAAATTTTGTCGGTTTGAATTTTTTAGAACTCCCCAATGTAAGTCAATGGGAGTTTTTGAATGAGTTTTTTCGAGTTTTGATCGTCATTTTTAGGAAAACTGTAAGTCGGATCAGTCTGAAAAGATATAGCAACGCGAGTCAGATCAGTTTGAGTGTCTGTGCCGAGTTTGGAGTATGTGGAGTTAAAGCTCTAGGAGGAGTTTGAGTTGTAAATTTTTACGGTCAGAAGAATAATAATAACTAGATGCTAAAGTTCGTCGAGACAAACTTTGAAGTTGGCTTGAGAAAGTTTGGACCAGAACGTTTTTTGCTAGGCGGTTGCTAGGATGTTATGGGTGGTCGCTATGGTGTTGCTAGGCGGTTGCTAGGGTGTTCTGGGTGGTTGCTATGGTGTTGCTAGGCGGTTGCTAGGGTATTCTGGGTGGTTGCTATGGTGTTGCTAGGCGGTTGCTAGGGTGTTCTGGGTGGTTGTTATGCTGTTGCTAGGTGGTTGCTAGGGTGTTCTGGGTGGTTGTTAGGCGGTTGCTAGGGTGTTCTGGGTAGTTGCTATGGTGTTGCTAGGCGGTTGCTAAGGTATTCTGGGTGGTTGCTATGGTGTTGCTTGGCGGTTGCTAGGGTATTCTGGGTGGTTGCTAGGCGGTTGCTAGGGTGTTCTGGTTGGTTGCTATGCTGTTGCTAGGCGGTTGCTAGGGTATTCTGGGTGGTTGCTAGGCGGTTGCTAGGGTGTTTTGGGTGGTTGCTATGCTGTTGCTAGGGTGTTCTGGGTGGTTGCTATGCTGTTGCTAGGCGGTTGCTAGGGTATTCTGGGTGGTTGCTAGGTGGTTGCTAGGGTGTTCTGGGTGGTTGCTAGGGTGTTGCTAGGCGGTTGCTAGGGTGTTGCTAGGCAGTTGCTAAGGTATTTTGGGTGGTTGCTAGAGTGTTGCTAGGCGGTTGCTAGGGTGTTCTGGGTGGTTGCTAGGGTGTTGCTAGGTGGTTGCTAGGGTGTTCTGGGTGGTTGCTAGGGTGTTGCTAGGTGGTTGCTAGGGTGTTCTGGGTGGTTGCTAGGGTGTCGCTAGGTGGTTGCTAGGGTGTTCTGGGTGGTTGCTAGGCGGTTGCTAGGGTGTTTTGGGTGGTTGCTAGGCAGTTGCTAGGGTGTTCTGGGTGGTTGCTATGGTGTTGCTAGGTGGTTGCTAGAGTATTCTAGGTGGTTGCTAGGCGGTTGCTAGGGTGTTCTGGGTGGTTGCTAGGGTGTTGCTAGGTGGTTGCTAGGGTGTTCTGGGTGGTTGCTAGGGTGTTGCTAGGTGGTTGCTAGGGTGTTCTGGGTGGTTGCTAGGGTGTCGCTAGGTGGTTGCTAGGGTGTTCTGGGTGGTTGCTAGGCGGTTGCTAGGGTGTTTTGGGTGGTTGCTAGGCAGTTGCTAGGGTGTTCTGGGTGGTTGCTATGGTGTTGCTAGGTGGTTGCTAGAGTATTCTAGGTGGTTGCTAGGCGGTTGCTAGGGTGTTCTGGGTGGTTGCTAGGGTGTTGCTAGGTGGTTGCTAGGGTGTTCTGGGTGGTTGCTAGGCGGTTGCTAGGGTGTTTTGGGTGGTTGCTAGGCAGTTGCTAGGGTGTTCTGGGTGGTTGCTATGGTGTTGCTAGGTGGTTGCTAGAGTATTCTAGGTGGTTGCTAGGCGGTTGCTAGGGTGTTCTGGGTGGTTGCTAGGGTGTTGCTAGGGTGTTCTGGGTGGTTGCTAGGGTGTTGCTAGGTGGTTGCTAGGGTGTTCTGGGTGGTTGCTAGGCGGTTTCTAGGGTGTTTTGGGTGGTTGCTAGGCAGTTGCTAGGGTGTTCTGGGTGGTTGCTATGGTGTTGCTAGGTGGTTGCTAGAGTATTCTAGGTGGTTGCTAGGCGGTTGCTAGGGTGTCCTGGGTGGTTGCTATGGTGTTGCTAAGGTATTCTGGGTGGTTGCTATGATGTTACTACGTGGTTGGTAGTTGTCACAGATGGTTACTATGGAGTCTTTATAGAGTTCTTAGCATGATCTTGGCATGATATAGCACTTAACTCATTACTATTAGCATGTAGCTATTCACTGCTAGCATGTGTAGCATGTTGGAAGTGCTGTTTGCTAGCATGAGTCAAAAGAGCCAAACCTCATCTCTATACGATGTTCTGATACAGAGATATAGGTCTTGCAAAACGGTTGCTAGGGTACTCAAGTTTGGTTGCTATGGAGTTGCTTGGGAGCTGGAAGCTTTAACTTAAGTTTAAAGTGGTGTGAAGTTTAAAGTAGTTTACGAGTTTTGAGTTTACAAGTTTAAATGAGTTTAGAGTTTAAGTTTAAATGAGTTTAGTGTGTGTGTGTGTGTGTGTGTGTGTGTGTGTGTGTGTGTGTGTGACACACACACACATACTCAGAGTTTATGAGTTTAGAGTTTATAAGTGTATAAATTGATGAGTTTATAAGTGTTAGAGTTTTTGAGTTTAGAGTTTATAAGTTTTAAATGAGTTTAGAGTATATAAGTTTAAATGAGTTTAGAGTTTATAAGTTTTAATGAGTTTAAGAGTTCAGAGTTTATTAATTTATGAGTTTAAGAGTTCATAAGTCTATGAATTCATGAGTTTATAAGTTAATTAGTTTATAAGTGTATGAGTTTAGAGTTCATTAGTTTAAATGAGTCTCAATGGCTCATATAGTATATAGAACGGCAGTTTGGTTTAGTCTTCAAGGTATTTTGATTTGAATTTTCGTCGGTTGGTGAGTTTGAATCTAAATTTGAATTTTTTAGAACTCCCCAATGCAAGTCAATGGGAGTTTTTCCGAGTTTTGATCGTCATTTTTAGGAAAACCGTAAGTCCGATCAGTCTGAAAAGATATAGCAACGCGAGTCAGATCAGTTTGAGTGTCTGAGCCGAGTTTGGAGTATGTAGAGTTAAAGCTCTAGGAGGAGTTTCATATAGAAATTTTAGTCTCGGAATAATAATAATAACTAGATTAAAAAGTTCGTCGAGACAAACTTTAAGTTGGCTTGAGAAAGCCGGACCAGAAAGTTTAAAGAAGTTTAAAATAGTTTGGAGTTTAAATTAGTTTAAAGTTTAAAGTAGTTTAAAGTTTAAATTAGTTTGAAGTTTAAAGTAGTTTAAAGTTTAAATTAGTTTAAAGTTTAAAGTAGTTTAAAGTTTAAATTAGTTTGAAGTTTAAAGTAGTTTAAAGTTTAAATTAGTTTGAAGTTTAAATTAGCTTAAAGTTTAAATTAGTTTGAAGTTTAAAGTAGTTTAAAGTTTAAATTAGGTAGTTTAAAGTTAAAAAGTTGTTGGGGGTTTTCTAGTGGGTTGCTAAGGTGTTCTCGGTGGTTGCTAGGCGGTTGCTAGGGTGTTCTGGGTGGTTGCTATTGTGTTGCTAGATGGTTGCTAAGGTATTTTGGGTGGTTGCTAGGTGGTTGCTAGGGTGTTCTGGGTGGTTGCTATGGTGTTGCTAGGCAGATGCTAAGGTATTTTGGGTGGTTGCTAGGCGGTTTCTAGGGTGTTCTGGGTGGTTGCTAGGGTGTTGCTAAGTGGTTGCTAGGGTATTTTGGGTGGTTGCTAGGGTGTTGCTAGGCGGTTGCTAGGGTGTTCTGGGTGGTTGCTAGGGTGTTGCTAAGCGGTTGCTAGGGTATTTTGGGTGGTTGCTAGGCGGTTGCTAGGGTGTTCTGGGTGGTTGCTAAGGTATTTTGGGTGGTTGCTAGGCGGTTGCTAGGGTGTTCTGGGTGGTTGCTATGGTGTTGATAGGCGGTTGCTGAGGTATTTTGGGTGGTTGCTAGGATGTTGCTAGGCGGTTGCTAGGGTGTTCTGGGTGGTTGCTATGGTGTTGCTAGGCGGTTGCTAGGGTATTCTGGGTGGTTGCTAGGCGGTTGCTAGGCGGTTGCTATGGTATTTTGGGTGGTTGCTAGGGTGTTCTGGGTGGTTGCTAGGGTGTTCTGGGTGGTTGCTAGGCGGTTGCTAGGGTGTTTTAGTGGTTGCTATGGTGTTGCTAGGCGGTTGCTAGGGTGTTCTGGGTGGTTGCTAGGGTGTTGCTAGGCGGTTGCTAGGGTATTCTGGGTGGTTGCTAGGCGGTTGCTAGGGTGTTCTGGGTGGTTGCTATGCTGTTGCTAGACGGTTGCTAGGGTATTCTGGGTGGTTGCTAAGTGGTTGCTAGGGTGTTTTGGGTGGTTGCTAGGCGGTTGCTAGGGTGTTCTGGGTGGTTGCTATGGTGTTGCTAGGCGGTTGCTAAGGTATTCTGGGTGGTTGCTAGGCAGTTGCTAGGGTGTTCTGAGTGGTTGCTATGCTGTTGCTAAGGTATTCTGGGTGGTTGCTAGGCGGTTGCTAGGGTGTTCTGGGGGGTTGCTATGGTGTTTCTAGGCGGTTGCTAGGGTATTCTGGGTGGTTGCTAGGCGGTTGCTAGGGTGTTCTGGGTGGTTGCTATGGTGTTGCTAGGCGGTTGCTAGGGTGTTCTGGGTGGTTGCTATGATGTTGCTTGGCGGTTGCTAAGGTATTCTGGGCGGTTGCTAGGCAGTTGCTAGGGTGTTCTGGGCGGTTGCTATGGTGTTGCTAGGTGGTTGGTAGTTGTCACAGATGGTTACTATGGAGTTTTTATAGAGTCCTTAGCATGATCTTGGTATGATTTAGCACTTAACTAAATGATATTAGCATGTAGCTATTCACTGCTAGCATGTGTAGCATGTTGGAAGTGCTGTTTGCTAGCATGAGTCAAAAGAGCCAAACCTCATCTCTATACGATGTTCTGATACTGAGATATAGGTCTTGCAAAACGGTTGCTAGGGTACTCAAGTTTGGTTGCTATGGAGTTGCTTGGGAGCTTGAAGCTTTAAACTTAAGAAGTTTAAAGTGGTTTGAAGTTTAAAGTAGTTTACGAGTTTTGAGTTTACAAGTTTAAATGAGTTTAGAGTTTAAGTTTAAATGAGTTTAGTGTGTGTGTGTGTGTGTGTGTGTGTGTGTGTTCACACACACACACACACACACACACACACACACACACACACACACACACACTCAGAGCTTATGAGTTTAGAGTTTATAAGTGTATAAATTGATGAGTTTATAAGTGTTAGAGTTTTTGAGTTTAGAGTTTATAAGTTTTAAATGAGTTTAGAGTTTATAAGTTTTAATGAGTTTAGAGTTTATAAGTTTAAATGAGTTTAAGAGTTTAAGAGTTCAGAGTTTATTAATTTATGAGTTAAAGAGTTAATAAGTCTATGAATTCATGAGTTTATAAGTTAATTAGTTTATAAGTGTATGAGTTTAGAGTTTATTAGTTTAAATTAGTCTCATTGGCTAATATAGTATATAGAACGGCAGTTTGGTTTAGTCTTCAAGGTGTTTAGATTTGAATTTTCGTCGGTTGGTGAGTTTGAATGTAAATTTGAATTTTTTAGAACTCCCCAATGTAAGTCAATGGGAGTTTTTCCGAGTTTTGATCGGCATTTTTAGGAAAACCGTAAGTCCGATCAGTCTAAAAAGATATAGCAACTAACTTCAGATCAGTTTGAGTGTCTGAGCCGAGTTTGGAGTATGTAGTGTTAAAGCTCTAGGACGAGTTTGAGTCAACAGTTTTTAACAGAAGAATAATAATAATAACTAGATTAAAAAGTTCGTCGAGACAAACTTTAAGTTGGCTTGAGAAAGCCGGACCAGAAAGTTTGAAGAAGTTTAAAATAGTTTGGAGTTTAAATTAGTTTAAAGTTTAAAGTAGTTTAAAGTTTAAATTAGTTTAAAGTTTAAATTAGTTTAAAGTTTAAATTAGTTTGAAGTTTAAAGTATTTTAAAGTTTTAATTAGTTTGAAGTTTAAATTAGCTTAAAGTTTAAATTAGTTTAAAGTAGTTTAAAGTTAAAAAGTTGTTGGAGGTTTTCTAGTGAGTTGCTAAGGTGTTCTGGGTGGTTGCTAGGCGGTTGCTAGGGTGTTCTGGGTGGTTGCTATTGTGTTGCTAGGCGGTTGCTAAGGTATTTTGGATGGTTGCTAGGCGGTTGCTAGGGTGTTCTGGGTGGTTGCTAGGGTGTTGCTAGGCGATTGCTAGGGTGTTCTGGGTGGTTGCTATGCTGTTGCTAGGTGGTTGCTAGGGTATTCTGGTTGGATGCTAGGGTGTTGCTAGGCGGTTGCTAGGGTGTTCTGGGTGGTTGCTAGGGTGTTGCTAGGCAGTTGCTAAGGTATTTTGGGTGGTTGGTAGGCGGTTGCTAGGGTGTTGCTAGGCGGTTGCTAGGGTGTTCTGGGTGGTTGCTAGGCGGTTGCTAGGGTGTTCTGGGTGGTTGCTAGGGTGTTGCTAAGCGGTTGCTAGGGTATTTTGGGTGGTTGCTAGGGTGTTGCTAGGCGGTTGCTAAGGTATTTTGGGTGGTTGCTAGGTGGTTGCTAGGGTGTTCTGGGTGGTTGCTACGGTGTTGTTAGGCGTTTGCTAAGGTATTTTGGGTGGTTGCTAGGGTGTTGCTAGGTGGTTGCTAGGGTGTTCTGGGTGGTTGCTATGGTGTTGCTAGGCCGTTGTTAAGGTATTTTGGGTGGTTGCTAGGGTGTTGCTAGGGTGTTCTGGGTGGTTGCTGGGGTGTTGCTAGGCGGTTGCTAGGGTGTTCTGGGTGGTTGCTAGGCGGTTGCTAGGGTGTTCTGGGTGGTTGCTATGGTGTTGCTAGGTGGTTGCTAAGGTATTCTGGGTGGTTGCTAGGCGGTTGCTAGGGTGTTCTGGGTGGTTGCTATGGTGTTGCTAGGCAGTTGCTAAGGTATTCTCGGTGGTTGCTAGGCGGTTGCTAGGGTGTTCTGGGTGGTTGCTATGATGTTGCTAGGCGGTTGCTAGGATATTCTGGGTGGTTGCTAGGCGGTTGCTAGGGTGTTTTGGGTGGTTGCTATGCTTTTGCTAGGGTGTTCTGGGTGGTTGCTATGCTGTTGCTAGGCGGTTGCTAGGGTGTTTTGGTGGTTGCTATGCTGTTGCTAGGCGGTTGCTAGGGTGTTTTGGTGGTTGCTATGCTGTTGCTAGGGTATTATGGGGGGTTGCTAGGGTGTTGCTAGGCGGTTGCCAGGGTGTTCTAGGTGGTTGCTATGATGTTGCTAGGCGGTTGCTAGGGTGTTTTGGTGGTTGCTATGGTGTTGCTAGGCAGTTGCTAGGGTATTCTGGTTGGTTGCTAGGGTGTTGCTAGGTGTTGCTATGCTGTTGCTAGGCGGTTGCTAGGGTATTCTGGGGGTTGTTAGGGTGTTGCTAGGCGGTTGCTAGGGTGTTCTAGGTGGTTGCTATGATGTTGCTAGGTGGTTGCTAGGGTGTTCTGGGTGGTTGCTATGGTGTTGCTAGGCAGTTGCTAGGGTATGCTGGGTGGTTGCTAGGGTATTCTAGGTGGTTGCTAGGGTGTTGCTAGGCGGTTGCTAGGGTGTTTTGGTGGTTGCTATGGTGTTGCTAGGCAGTTGCTAGGGTATTCTGGGTGGTTGCTAGGGGGTTGCTAGGCGGTTGCTAGGGTATTCTGGGTGGTTGCTAGGGTGTTGCTAGGCGTTGCTATGCTATTGCTAGGCGGTTGCTAGGGTATTCTGGGGGTTGCTAGGTGGTTGCTAGGGTTTTCTGGGTGGTTGCTATGGTGTTGCTAGGCGGTTGCTAGGGTGTTCTGGGTGGTTGCTATGGTGTTGCTAGGCGGTTGCTAGGGTATTCTGGGTGGTTGCTAGGCGGTTGCGAGGGTGTTCTGGGTGGTTGCTATGCTGTTGCTAGGCGTTGCTAGGGTATTCTGGGTGGTTGCTAGGCGGTTGCTAGGGTGTTTTGGGTGGTTGCTATGCTGTTGCTAGGGTGTTCTGGGTGGTTGCTATGCTGTTGCTAGGCGGTTGCTAGGGTGTTTTGGTGGTTGCTATGCTGTTGCTAGGCGGTTGCTAGGGTGTTTTGGTGGTTGCTATGCTGTTGCTAGGGTATTATGGGGGGTTGCTAGGGTGTTGCTAGGCGGTTGCCAGGGTGTTTTGGTGGTTGCTATGGTGTTGCTAGGCAGTTGCTAGGGTATTCTGGTTGGTTGCTAGGGTGTTGCTAGGTGTTGCTATGCTGTTGCTAGGCGGTTGCTAGGGTATTCTGGGGGTTGTTAGGGTGTTGCTAGGCGGTTGCTAGGGTGTTCTGGGTGGTTGCTATGGTGTTGCTAGGCAGTTGCTAGGGTATGCTGGGTGGTTGCTAGGGTGTTGCTAGGTGGTTGCTATGGTGTTGCAAGGCGGTTGCTAAGGTATTCTGGGTGGTTGCTAGGCGGTTGCTAGGGTGTTCTGGGCTGTTGCTATGGTGTTACTAGGTGGTTGGTAGTTGTCACAGATGGTTACTATGGAGTTTTTATAGAGTTCTTAGCATGATCTTGGCATGATTTAGCACTTAACTAATCGCTATTAGCATGTAGCTATTCACTGCTAGCATGTGTAGCATGTTGGAAGTGCTGTTTGCTAGCATGAGTCAAAAGAGCCAAACCTCATCTCTATACGATGTTCTGATGCAGAGATATAGGTCTTGCAAAACGGTTGCTAGGGTACTCAAGTTTGGTTGCTATGGAGTTGCTTGGGAGCTGGAAGCTTTAAACTTAATAAGTTTAAAGTGGTTTGAAGTTTAAAGTAGTTTACGAGTTTTTGAGTTTTGAGTTTATAAGTTTAAATGAGTTTAGAGTGTGTGTGTGTGTGTGTACACACACACACACACACACACACACAGAGTTTATGAGTGTAGAGTTTATAAGTGTATAAATGGATGAGTTTATAAGTGTACAAGTTTTTGAGTTTAGTTTATAAGTTTAAATGAGTTTTGAGTTTATAAGTTTAAATGAGTTTAGAGTTTATAAATTTAAATGAGTTTAAGAGTTCAGAGTTTATTAATTTATGAGTTTTAGAGTTCATAAGTCTATGAATTCATGAGTTTATAAGTTAATTACTTTATAAGTGTATGAGTTTAGAGTGCATTAGTTTAAATGAGTCTCAATGGCTCATATAGTATATAGAACGGCAGTTTGGTTTAGTCTTCAAGGTATTTTGATTTGAATTTTCGTCGGTTGGTCAGTTTGAATCTAAATTTGAATTTTTTAGAACTCCCTAATGTAAGTCAATGGGAGTTTTTCCGAGTTTTGATCGTCATTTTTAGGAAAACCGTAAGTCCGATCAGTCTGAAAAGATATAGCAACTAACTTCAGATCAGTTTGAGTGTCTGAGCCGAGTTTGGAGTATGTAGAGTTAAAGCTCTAGGACGAGTTTGAGTCAACAGTTTTTAACAGAAGATTAATAATAATAATAAGTTTAAATAGGATTTCAGTAAGTTGGCTCTCTCAAGCCAACTTAACTAGATTAAAAAGTTCGTCGAGACAAACTTTAAGTTGGCTTGAGAAAGCCGGACCAGAAAGTTTGAAGAAGTTTGAAGTTTAAATTAGTTTAAAGTTTAAAGTAGTTTGAAGTTTAAAATAGTTTGAAGTTTAAAGTAGTTTAAAGTTTAAATTAGTTTAAAGTTTAAAGTAGTTTGAAGTTTAATTTAGTTTAAAGTTTAAAGAAGTTTGAAGTTTAATTTAGTTTAAAGTTTAAAGTAGTTTGAAGTTTAATTTAGTTTAAAGTTTAAAGTAGTTTGAAGTTTAATTTAGTTTAAATTAATTAGGGTGTTCTGGGTGGTTGATATGGTGTTGCTAGGCGGTTGCTAGGGTATTCTGGGTGGTTGCTAGGCGGTTGCTAGGGTGTTCTGGGTGGTTGCTATGGTGTTGCTAGGCGGTTGCTAAGGTATTCTGGGTGGTTGCTAGGCGGTTGCTAGGGTGTTCTGGGTGGTTGCTAGGGTGTTGCTAGGCGGTTGCTAGGGTATTCTGGGTGGTTGCTAGGTGGTTGCTAGGGTGTTCTGGGTGGTTGCTATGGTGTTGCTAGGGTATTCTGGGTGGTTGCTAGGCGGTTGCTAGGGAGTTCTGGGTGGTTGCTATGCTGTTGCTAGGCGGTTGCTAGGGTATTCTGGGTGGTTGCTAGGCGGTTGCTAGGGTGTTCTGGGTGGTTGCTAGGGTGTTTTGGGTGGTTGCTATGCTGTTGCTAGGGTGTTCTGGGTGGTTGCTATGGTGTTGCTAAGCGGTTGCTAGGATGTTCTGGGTGGTTGCTATGATGTTGCTAGGCGGTTGCTAGGGTGTTTTGGTGGTCGCTTTGGTGTTGCTAGGCGGTTGCTAGGGTGTTCTGGGTGGTTGCTATGATGTTGCTAGGCGGTTGCTATGGTATTCTGGGTGGTTGCTAGGGTGTTGCTAGGCGGTTGCTAGGGTATTCTAGGTGGTTGCTAGGATGTTTTGGTGGTTGCTAGGGTGTTGCTAGGCGGTTGCTAGGTTGTTCTGGGTGGTTGCTATGCTGTTGCTAGGCGGTTGCTAGGGTGTTTTGGTGGTTACTATGGTGTTGCTAGGCGGTTGCTAGGGTGTTCTGGGTGGTTGCTATGATGTTGCTAGGTGGTTGCTAGGGTGTTTTGGTGGTTGCTATGGTGTTGCTAGGGTATTCTGGGTGGTTGCTAGGGTGTTGCTAGGCGGTTGCTAGGGTGTTCTGGGCGGTTGCTATGGTGTTACTAGGTGATTGGTAGTTGTCACAGATGGTTACTATGGAGTTTTTATAGTTCTTAGCATGATCTTGGCATGATTTAGCACTCAACTAATCGCTATTAGCATGTAGCTATTCACTGCTAGCATGTGTAGCATGTTGGAAGTGCTGTTTACTAGCATGAGTCAAAAGAGCCAAACCTCATCTCTATACGATGTTCTGATACAGAGATATAGGTCTTGCAAAACGGTTGCTAGGGTACTCAAGTTTGGTTGCTATGGAGTTGCTTGGGAGCTGGAAGCTTTAAACTTAAGAAGTTTAAAGTGGTTTGAAGTTTAAAGTAGTTTACGAGTTTTTGAGTTTTGAGTTTATAGGTTTAAATGAGTTTAGAGTGTGTGTGTGTGTGTGTGTGTGTGTGTGTGTGTGTGTGTGTGTGTGTGTGTGTGTGTGTGTGTGTTCACACACACACACACACACACACACACACACTCAGAGTTTATGAGTTTAGAGTTTATAAGTGTATAAATGGATGAGTTTATAAGTGTACAAGTTTTTGAGTTTAGTTTATAAGTTTAAATGAATTTAGAGTTTATAAGTTTAAATGAGTTTAGAGTTTATAAGTTTAAATGAGTTTGAGTTCAGAGTTTATTAATTTATGGGTTTAAGAGTTCATAAGTCTATGAATTCATGAGTTTATAAGTTAATTAGTTTATAAGTGTATGAGTTTAGAGTTCATTAGTTTAAATGAGTCTCAATGGCTAATATAGTATATAGAACGGCAGTTTGGTTTAGTCTTCAAGGTATTTTGATTTGAATTTTCGTCGGTTGGTCAGTTTGAATCTGGATTTGAATTTTTTAGAACTCCCCAATGCAAGTCAATGGGAGTTTTTCCGAGTTTTGATCGTCATTTTTAGGAAAACCGTAAGTCCGATCAGTCTGAAAAGATATAGCACACTTGGTCAGATCAGTTTGAGTGTCTGAGCCGAGTTTGGAGTATGTGGAGTTAAAGCTCTAGGAGGAGTTTCATATAGAAATTTTAGTCTCGGAATAATAATAATAATAAGTTTAAATAGGATTTCAGTAAGTTGGCTCTCTCAAGCCAACTTAATAAGTTTAAGTACAATATCAGTAAGTTGGCTCTCTCAAGCCAACTTAATAATAAGTTTAAATAGGATTTCAGTAAGTTGGCTCTCTCAAGCCAACTTAATAATAATAAGTTTAAATAGGATTTCAATATGTTGGCTCTCTCAAGCCAACTTAATAATAATAAGTTTAAATAGGATTTCAGTAAGTTGGCTCTCTCAAGCCAACTTAATTAATGTATAAATAAAATAATTCATTTTTACTCATTATTTCAAAAAAATATTTTTCCATTTGTGATTGTGCATTTTAATTGAAATGGCCACACACCACTGTTAAATCGGAATTACAGGAAGTGAAATTTATTGAATTCAGAGAAATAAAATGATATAAAATAAAATGTTCTTCCACCCGGGGTTATATATTAAAAGGGCTATTAAATAGCCTGGTAAATTGATGGTAAATAAATAAAAAAGGCAGAAAAAAAATACAGTTGCAACATTTTAGGTTTTAAACATTTTACTTAAACCTTACAGTAAAAAACATATTTCATTAACTGATAAAAAGTTAATTCATCAACCTATTGAAGTACTAATATCTGTTTTGTAGCTTTGTAATACACTGACAACCACCAATCACAGTGGTGATGAGAGTCACATGATGAAAGCTCATCACAAGCAGCTTTTCCACAAGCTGAGAAGGCTAATATTATATAGAAGGTGCACAGTGTCATTCACACAAACACTATCATCATTCTAACACACATGATATTATAAAATGCATTAAAACATAATAAAAACATATAAACCCTGATGTACATAAAACTAAGAAGAAACTGTTATTTCAATGAAAATACATCAATTGTGAAGTGTCACACAGGGAATTCTAGCAATGTCAATTTACAATTGTTCACTTTTTAAATGTAAGGTTAGATTTATTACAGTTATTCACTATAGTATGGAAACTTTCTGTTAACCAATCATTTTTTTTTCTGCTGTGGCATTTTTACAGTCTTTTACCATTAAAATCACGATATTTTTTTTACAGTGAAGCAGCCAACCAAACAATTCTGTCTGTCTATAAAACCTTCAAACTTAAAGATTTATTTTATACTTCTGTTTACTTTCATTTTATTAATCCTTTCTTCAAACTTTGTCTTGACATGTTTCTATTTTTTACAAACAATTACTTTAGTTTTATGAAATTCTTTTAATTTCAGTTTATTGAGATTCTGCATCATTAAATTCAAGCTAGAACTGGAATTCTGTATCCTGTTTGTCACTAGGGATGGGCAGTTATCAAACATATTGCATTCAAATATCCGAGCTCACTGAAAAAGAATATTCGAATATTCATTTTTTTAAATTAAGTTTATTGGGGAAAAATTTTACTTTAAAGGTACAATATGTAATGCGTAATGTTTAGCGACATGCTGTTGTTGTTTCGTTCAAACATTATGGATCATGGCAAGCAGACTTTGGGACTAAAGGAGAACTAAAACGAGGATCAATTTCAGCGCAGTGTTTTTGAGATGCTTCAACTTGACAGAGACTCCGCTCCTGCATGTACTTTATTAGATGGGTGAGCAAATGTACATAAAACTAATCAATGTTATATAGCTGCTCAACATGATGAAATGTTAGACTATGATCTGTATGTTATTCTAATGTCTAGTTCACTGCTAGTCTCATATAGACAAACTAACACTATAACTTTCAACACACTCAAATGCAGTTTAGTGTGATAGTGTTTAGCAAGTGAAACAGCGCTGCGTTACCTCACACGTTTCATTCGTCTAATAAACTGCCCTGTGTGAGTATTATTCAGCACTTGCGTTCGGTAGAATGAAATGTCCTCATTCCTTTATATCCGGGGGACTAGCGTGTGGCGCTGATATCTGTCTCTCATTAGCAATCCGCCCTGCTTCATTCCACAGTCATGTTAAAAACATCAGTGTATTCACTCATCCATAAACATTATTAGATCCATCGGCATAACAACAAGTTCCACAAATCCGCTTATGCGTCATCAACCTACGCCTTTGTTATTGTAGGAGTTTAGCGACCCCTAGTGGCGAAAAATTACATATTGTAGCTTTAATCAAACGTTAGTTTTGTCACCCATGAACATCTCTAAACAAGCTTGTCAGACTTTATTAACAAACTTATACATTTCATCCTTTTAAGTTAAAACATTAAACACTCCACCCAATGCATTTAGTTATAACTGTGAGTTTTAGTTTGCGTGCTCAGGATTTATCAGGGGTTCAGTGCAATTACGGCCAGCAAAGCAAGCTTTTGCGAAATTCGAATAGTGTTTTTATTTTTCTAATAATTATTGCAGATCGAATATTTGTGCACATCCCTAATTGCCCCCTCAATTCAAATTCAGCAACTAAAATGTAGAAATAATATTTTAATGATATTCCTAATGTTGCAGCAGTATGATTTATACTGGTAATCAGTGACTTAAAATAAGTGTTCAGGATCAGTAACTGGTGTGTGTTTGTGTGTTTAGAATGGCTACAGTGGGAGTGAACGTGATTGAAACAGCGGCTCTAGGGAGACCCTTCCAGCTGGGGATGCTGTATGACTGCAGGAAAGATGCTCTGATACCAGGTACAAAAGAATGCAGTGTCTCGTTCCTCTTTTTAGGGAACATAGGTTACATTTATGCCCCGAGACGCTCCCTCTGAATGGGGACCCGCACTCCATCTATGGGGAACAAATACCTACTCCGCCATGCTGAGGGGGAATGCATGCCCTATTGGCCATGACTAATTAAAAAAAGCTGACTTTTCTGACCTCACTGACAGAGTCAGATTCCCCAAAGGTACACACCAGCAAGCTGTCAGTGACACTATTCCCTACAGCCATTGACCAACCTACATATCCTAAACGAGGAAAGTCCTTGCAGGGCCAAGTGGTAGGACTCGGCCCAAGGGCAGAGCTCAGAGACTTGGAATCATTTACACACTGAAAGATTCCTTTAAGGGAATATGGCCAGGCTTGCAAAGAGACCTGGTCTGTCACTTCAGGGCAGAGGTGGAAAGAGTAATAAAATATTCTACTCATGTAAAAGTACTATTACTACATTTTTTTTTTAACTTAAGTACAAGTAAAAGTACCGGTCGAAAAATCTACTCAAGTAAAAAGTAGCTCATTTAAAATTTACTCAGAGTAAAAGTTACTGAGTTACTTTTTTAACAGCAGGGTGGGTTGGGGAGTCCCCCCGAGTAGGGTTATGTAACAGGTGTATATATTATCTAAGTTATTATTTTATTATTAATTAGCCTATATTATAATTTTTTTGGCGGACTTTTATTTTGACGGGCGGTTTGGTTTCCAGTGTTGAGTGTGCGTGGAAAAGAGAGAAGAAGAGCGCGGCATATAAGAGACGCACGGAGAAGAGAAAGTGAGTGTTGTGTCGTGTTTTGAGAAGCTCGTCTGATAAAGTAACTTAAACGGAAGATAATCAGGGCTTTAGTCGAATACAGGACGATATAAAGTGATTTTTGTTCCGCATTTCGTAGTTTTTGTGTAGTTTTGATCCGTGAATCGCATTGCATTGGACTGCTGGAGTGACGCAGTAATGTTTTATGAAGGCTACGTGAACTGTGAGTGCATTTAAAGTACAAATTTAGCCTGATTGGGGACGATTGAAGAGATTTTTCACATTTTTGTTGAGCTTTTGACTTCTTTCATCTTGTTCGAAAAGCACTCTTACGAATTTACGTTTCAACCAGACTGGTCACGTGTATTTGAGTGTTCGGCACGTGTCATCGCACGTGAGATGGGAATCGATGCTTGCAGTTGGCGCTGAACATATTTTTTTTGAGAAGATTTGAGTTTAAGACTATTTTGTATTACCCTGCCATCCAACGACATCTCAGTTTGGCACATCTCCGTTGGTGTATCCCAGTTTGATACATTCTAGTTGATATCTCATTTTTGATTCATCTCCATTTTGATTCACTTACTTTTCGACTCATTTTGATTTATTATTTTTTTTGTTGGACATTTCATTAAGCTTGAGTGATATTTCTACGAAAACCTCAAGTTAATTTCAACGCACGCTACGTCAAGACAACTTTTCAATTGATTCCTTTTTGATATTTTTGATCTGAGGAACACTGAACTGTGAGAGTTCAGTTGAACTACAGAACTCAAATGAACTGAGTGAACACATAAAGGGACGTTTCACGTAAGTGCTCTTCCAGATGTGAAATTTCATTGTACCATTGTTGATGTTTTTTTTCCAAATGTGATTGTTTGATCATTTGAAGTTGATCATTTGAAAACTGTGAACTCATCCTAACTGGTGTTTACAAAAGTGACAAGTGTTTTTTTTATTTTATTTTATTTTGAAGTGAGATTTACCATTGTACAACTGAATGGTTTAGAGCTTTTACATTGAAAGTGGTTGTGTTGTAGTGAGTTTAAAAGAAAACACAAAGACCATAGATTACATTTTATTTATTTTCTTTTATTTTGTGATTATCAACCCTGAATTAACACCTGATTACAAGAAAGAAAAGTAGCTACACAGAGAATAAATATTGTTTAATTTTCGTACTTACCTGCATTGTACCTTTTTGTTTAGAGCTGTCAAGGAGTAGGGGCATCTCAGCTACTTTATTAGACCAGGGGAGGGAGGAGTATATTAAACTGTCTGATACATTTAATATTACTTCAGGAAACCATCTTGTTACGTTTACTCATACTGAAGCCTACCCTCGTCGGTCTGTACATTTTAATAGAGTAGGACACAACATACATACAATTAGTGTGTAATGAGATTAAAAGCACTGAAAGCGGGGACTAAGATCTTTACGTTATTCAGTCTTCCGTGGCAGCACTAATAAAATTCCCCCTACAAGACGAGTTAAATACTCGCTACATAAGTGGCGTCACGAACAGGATCATACTTAGCCTAGTTTTGTTGTTGTTGCACTATTCTGTCCCAGGTCTGTGAGCAAGAAGAAAAATGGCAGAACTGGAAGAATTGAAGAAGGAGTTCGCTGAAATGCAGAGGAGGTTAGCGGAGCAAGCTGGGGCATTGGATCATGCCAGAACGGAGCAGCGAGAAGCCCTGTCATTGCCCAGAGCAGTAATGGAGCAGCAAGCAGCCACTCGTGCACCCCCAGCAACGATCTATATCCCAAGAGATCATAAACTTACCGATTTCACTGGCACCACAAAACCCGGAGAAGGAAGTGTGGAAGAGTGGATTGTCTCTATGAAATCAGCCTTTCGAGTCATGAAGGTGCCAGAAGAGGATCAGGTGGAGCTAATAAAGCAGCACTTAAAGGGAGAAGCTAAAGATACTGTGAAGTTCATGATGGAAGAAGTGGATAACAGTGTGGAGTCTATCTTCCAGCTGCTCCAGGAAACCTATGGAGACAAGGTACCTATTGGCACGAGGTTGAAAGATTTTTATGATCGAAAGCAAGCACCTGGTGAGACCATACGCGCCTATGCTTACGATTTACGAGAAAAGCTCCACAAGGTGAAACGCAGAGAGCCCAGACGAGTTTCAGATGAAGAGAGTGTTTTGAAAGAGCAGTTAGTCCTTGGACTGAGGGATGATTTCCTAAGAAGAGAGATGAAACGAAGGGTCAAGGAGGAGCGAAGCTTGACTTTTGCACAGCTGATGCAGGACGCCATCACATGGTCTGAGGAAGAGGAAGCACAGCCTGAAGGTAACTTGAAGACCCCTGTGCGTGCGAGAGTGGCAGCTCACACTACAGTTGCGACTGGTGACAATCCATCCTCATTGACATTAGAAAAGTTGCACGAGGCAATAGAGAAGATAGCTGCACGGCAGGAAGAATTGTACAGAATTGTCCATAGTCAAGGGAGAGTTGATCCCCAGCCGGGTGTTATGAGAAGACAGCCACTGAAAAACAGTGAAGGGCAATATATCTGTTACACATGTGGTGAACCAGGTCACACGAGTCGACGTTGTAGGCAGCTTAAGGAGCTGGGTAACCGGGGCACTGCGTCGTCACAAATGGCGGAAGTATCTGAGGTGTTAAGAGGAGCTTCACCGGGTGACTTGGCAAGCACCAGTGGTCCTTCAGTAATCCGGAGCCATACAGCTGACTGGAATGCAGATATAGCACCAGAAACACTTAGGGATAGTGCTTTTGGAGACTGTTTGACAGTGGATGTAAAAATAGCAGGGGTGCCCACCAAATGCCTGTTGGACACCGGTTCAGAGGTCACCACCATCTCAGAGTCTCACTTTAAACATAATTTCGGAGGACAAGAGATACAGCTGTCGTCTGCTAACTGGGTGCGCCTCACTGCTGCAAACGGACTAGACATTCCTGTTCTTGGATGTCTACAGGCAGATATAGAGTGCATGGGAACTCTGCTTCCAGGGAAGTGTGTTTTTGTGCTCACAGACTCAAACCCCGACGTGAAGGAGATGAAGGGATTGGCTGGAATCGTGGGGATGAATGTGCTTAGTGAATTGAAAAACCTTGTACTGTCTGGAAAGGATTTGGATAAGGAGAGCAAAGTGAGCCAACGTGCAGATGCTAACGTCAGACGAGTCATAGCAAAAGTAAAAAAAGATGAAGGACTCTTGGGCCCAGAAGGAAGGATAGGATTTGTTAAGGTGTCTGGGAAGCAAGTTGTGATAATCCCACCCTTAAGTGAGAAGATTGTGGAAGGCCACTGCAGTATACCTCATCAAGTGAAGCATCAAGTGTTGGTGGAGTCCACAGGTTCTGTCACCCTTCCAAAAGGATTGTTAGTAGCCAATGTGCTTGCAAGCCCAGAAAAGGGTAAAGTTCCGGTGCGAGTGTTAAATCTATGTCAAGAAACCGTCAGGTTGATGCCGAGGTCCAGGATTGCAGTTGTGTCTAAGCCTCAAAAAGTAGTCCCAAAGCAAATTGTGGAATTCGAAGAGGATGATGATGAGCTACGTGTTAAACAACATGTACAGTGCAGCATTAAGATTGAGAGCCAGCCTGAACAACTGTCAATTCCTGTTCAGATGAATCAGGATGGATTGTCTGAGATGCAAAGAGAGGAGTTAAATGCTCTGCTGACACGTTACAGTGATGTTTTCTCCAAAAGTGACACAGACTATGGATACACAACAACAGTGACACATAGCATACCTACCGGAGATGCACAGCCAATAAAACAACGCCATCGAAGAGTCCCACCTCACGTTTTCCAAGAGTTTAAGAGACATGTGCAGGATCTTGTCAGTCAAGGTGTACTGAATGAGAGTCGCAGTCCGTGGGCCTCACCTGCAGTCATTGTGATAAAGAAAGATGGAGGTGTTCGTTTCTGCTGTGACTACAGGAGACTCAACCAAGTCACATTCAAGGATGCCTACCCCCTTCCACGCGTGGAGGAATCCTTGGATGCTTTGGGGAATGCACAGTTGTTTTCCACACTGGATCTCACGGCAGGTTATTTTCAAGTGGCGGTGACTGAATCAGATCGGGAGAAGACTGCTGTCACAACGCCGTTCGGGTTGTTTGAGTGGACACGGATGCCGTTTGGTTTATGCAACGCTCCGGCCACCTTTCAGCGATTGATGACTGCAGCATTAGGTGATCTGGCTTTTGACATTCTCTTGATCTATCTTGACGATATTATTGTGTTCTCTGTGGATTTCAAGAGTCATTGTGAGAAGTTGGAGCTTGTTTTCTCAAGGTTGCGTCAGCATGGACTGAAGCTGAAACCGAGTAAATGTTTCCTCCTGAGGCCAGAGGTCCGGTTCCTGGGACACATAATTTCATCAAAGGGAGTTCAGGTGGACAAGGACAAGGTTCAGTGCTTGGATGCGTGGCCTTCACCGGCGAACGTTAGGGAGGTTAGACAGCTGCTGGGATTTATGAGTTATTATCGTCGTTTTGTTCCAAGATTCGCACAGCTGGCAAAGCCCCTACATGCCCTGGTGGGGAAAGGTAACAAAGGCAAGTCAGCAGAAGCGTTTGTCTGGAGTGATGAGTGTCAGTCCGCATTCAGCAAGCTGAAGAGTTGTCTCATGTCACCTCCAATTCTGGCTTACCCTGATTTCCAGTGTCCGTTCATACTCACGACAGATGGGAGCCTCAACGGACTTGGAGCAATACTCAGTCAAAAGCAGGGGGGCGTTGAACGTGTCATTGCCTACGCGAGCAGAGGTCTAAAGGGATCTGAAAGAAATGACAAGTATTACAGTGCCTTCAAGTTGGAGTTACTTGCCCTTAAATGGGCAGTAACTGAGAAATTTAAGGAATACCTAATATTTGCAAAATTTCAGGTTATTACTGACCACAACCCTCTTCGCTACCTGGAGACAGCCAATCTCGGAGCAGTGGAACAGCGTTGGTCTGCACAGTTAGCGGAGTTCAACTTTGATGTTTGTTACAAGCCTGGCAGACAGAACATCAATGCTGACGTTCTTTCTAGGATTCCCTGGGGTATGGAACCCGAGGAGGATGACACTGGAAAAGACTTCATTCGGTTGACATCAGACGAGGTACGAGCATGCCTGTGGCCTGGTAAAGAAGAAAGGGTTGACAAGTCTGTTGTTCGAGTTGCCAAACAAGCAGCCATAAGGAAGGGTGTTGATGGTTATAGCTGGTCTTCCATCAAAGAGCAACAGAGAAAGGATCCTTGTATAGCACCTGTGTACAACGCTGTATTTGAGAACAGGAGGATAATGACACGTAGTTTCCGGGATATGGAAACCCAGCAAAAGAAGCTAGCTAGACAATTGGAGCGTTTGAAATTAAAACATGAAGTGCTGTTCCGAGTAATTACAGACCCAAGAGACGGGGAAGAGATTTGGCAGTTGGTAGTGCCTGAGTCTTTATGGGAGAAAGTGTATAAGGGGGTCCATGAACATGGAGGACATTTTGGCAGCAGGAGTACATTAGAGCAGATGCGACAGAGTTATTATTGGCCCTCAATGGCCAATGACGTACAAACATGGGTAACCCAGTGTCGAAGATGTACCCTAGCTAAGGATGTATTCCCCAGGATTCGTGCTCCTATGACCTGCAACGTAACCGCACCTCTAGAAGTTCTTGCCATGGATTACACCATGCTTGAGAGGTCAGCAGGAGGTTATGAAAATGTTCTAGTGCTTACAGACATGTTTACAAGATTTACTGTGGCAGTCCCGACGAAAAATCAGACAGCACTTACCACCGCCAAAGCCCTTGTACGACACTGGTTTGTTTGCTATGGGTGTCCTGCCCGATTGCACTCGGATCAAGGCAGATGTTTCGAGGCCAGCGTTATAAAGGAACTCTGTAAATTGTATGGGATTAGCAAGAGCCGCACCAGTCCTTATCATCCGCAAGGGAACGCGCAGTGCGAAAGGTTCAATCGCACTATGCACGACATGCTGCGAACATTACCTGCGGAAAAGAAGAAGGATTGGAAAACTTACCTGCCTGAACTTGTGATGGCCTACAATAGCCACGTTCATTCATCGACCGGTTACTCCCCATTTTATTTAATGTTTGGACGAGACGCAAGGCTGCCCATGGATGTCCTAGGAGGAAAAGACTTAACTGATGATGAGGCGGATGATCTGGATGAGTGGGTAAAGAATCACCATGAACGCCTGAGAACTGCAGTGGAGACAGCGAAGGTAACTGCTCAAGAAGCTTCCAGGAGAAGGAAGAGGGTCTATGACCGCAAGGCTTCAGGGGCGCTCATTAGACCTGGTGACAGAGTATTGTTGCGTAACCACAAGTTTAGGGGGCGAAACAAAATCCAAGATAAGTGGGAGTCTTTACCGTATTTGGTAGTGCAACAAAATCACGCAGGTTTACCAGTCTTTACTGTACGTCCTGAGCAGGGAGGTTCCACAAAGGTCGTTCACAGGGATCAATTGAGACACTGTACTTTTCCCTCACCCACAAGGCAGGTTACGCATGCAAGAAGGGAAAAAGAAGTATCAGACTTAGACTCACAAGACATTGTTTACATTCCATATACTACACACTTACCAAACACCTGCTTACCTGGGGAAGTCGAGGGTGGAGTGGTATGTGAGGAGGGTAATGTAGCTGAGAGTGAGAGAGTAGTCACAGGTCAAGATGGGGAATCTGAAGACTCTGACATTTCAGAAGCTGACACTAGTGGGGTACCTAACCTCAGACGTTCGAAGAGAGGAACCCAGGGTAGATTGCCTGTAAGATATAAGGATGATTACATTATGTAATTTGGGTTTAAAGTGCCAATACATGTGTAAAGAAAATGTCAAAGGATGTGTTCCGTCTAAAGAGGATGTCTAAGCAAAAATTGAAAATGTGTCATTGAATCCAATTTAACTGCTCTTGTGTTTTGTTTGTTTACCCAGGAACTGGTCTGTTTGGAGATGTCGATGGAGTGGCAGGGTTTAGCAGGGGGGAAATGTAACAGGTGTATATATTATCTAAGTTATTATTTTATTATTAATTAGCCTATATTATAATTTTTTTGGCGGACTTTTATTTTGACGGGCGGTTTGGTTTCCAGTGTTGAGTGTGCGTGGAAAAGAGAGAAGAAGAGCGCGGCATATAAGAGACGCACGGAGAAGAGAAAGTGAGTGTTGTGTCGTGTTTTGAGAAGCTCGTCTGATAAAGTAACTTAAACGGAAGATAATCAGGGCTTTAGTCGAATACAGGACGATATAAAGTGATTTTTGTTCCGCATTTCGTAGTTTTTGTGTAGTTTTGATCCGTGAATCGCATTGCATTGGACTGCTGGAGTGACGCAGTAATGTTTTATGAAGGCTACGTGAACTGTGAGTGCATTTAAAGTACAAATTTAGCCTGATTGGGGACGATTGAAGAGATTTTTCACATTTTTGTTGAGCTTTTGACTTCTTTCATCTTGTTCGAAAAGCACTCTTACGAATTTACGTTTCAACCAGACTGGTCACGTGTATTTGAGTGTTCGGCACGTGTCATCGCACGTGAGATGGGAATCGATGCTTGCAGTTGGCGCTGAACATATTTTTTTTGAGAAGATTTGAGTTTAAGACTATTTTGTATTACCCTGCCATCCAACGACATCTCAGTTTGGCACATCTCCGTTGGTGTATCCCAGTTTGATACATTCTAGTTGATATCTCATTTTTGATTCATCTCCATTTTGATTCACTTACTTTTCGACTCATTTTGATTTATTATTTTTTTTGTTGGACATTTCATTAAGCTTGAGTGATATTTCTACGAAAACCTCAAGTTAATTTCAACGCACGCTACGTCAAGACAACTTTTCAATTGATTCCTTTTTGATATTTTTGATCTGAGGAACACTGAACTGTGAGAGTTCAGTTGAACTACAGAACTCAAATGAACTGAGTGAACACATAAAGGGACGTTTCACGTAAGTAGCTACACAGAGAATAAATATTGTTTAATTTTCGTACTTACCTGCATTGTACCTTTTTGTTTAGAGCTGTCAAGGAGTAGGGGCATCTCAGCTACTTTATTAGACCAGGGGAGGGAGGAGTATATTAAACTGTCTGATACATTTAATATTACTTCAGGAAACCATCTTGTTACGTTTACTCATACTGAAGCCTACCCTCGTCGGTCTGTACATTTTAATAGAGTAGGACACAACATACATACAATTAGTGTGTAATGAGATTAAAAGCACTGAAAGCGGGGACTAAGATCTTTACGTTATTCAGTCTTCCGTGGCAGCACTAATAAAATTCCCCCTACAAGACGAGTTAAATACTCGCTACAGTTGTACCAGTATGAGATTTTAACAGTATGATAACCGACTCAGAAATATAATGTTTTACTTTACGGTATTAAACAATTATTAAATATAAAAACTGAATTATTAAATTATGGTTATTATTATCATCCATTAAAATGACAGTTAAATGGATGAAAACAGTTTTGGAAACATTTGTTTGTTTTGTTTATTAAAATTTCAATAAAACATGTCTAATCAACTAATTTCAATAATTGATTATGAATTAGATTAAGGAGTAGTTCACTTTAAAATGAAACTAGCCCATGTGTCAGGGTTTACAGAGGAAGCAGACAAGATGGTAAGTTTAACTCTTTTAATTGCAGAATGAACGGAGATGTAGGAAGATGGTGAGTAACAGCAACACAGAATAACAGTGAATGCTTAGCTGATTGGTAATGTCTCTCTATTTTTCTCTCTCGTAGTTGACCCAGGATGGAAGGCTGAAGAGGATGTCGGGCTGGCAGAAGGATGAGGATTAGCGTCAGGTAAGTATCCAGGTAAGTGTGAAGGGAGTCTGTGAGTCATGTAATGATGTGTATAGACGAGACCAGACGAGGAGTGAAGGGAAAGTGCTGAATATAAAGGGTGAGACTGATGAGGGGGTGCAGGTGATGCTGATGATTAGTGATTGAGAGAGTGAGTGCAGGTGTGCGCCACGGAGGATTCTGGGGAATGTAGTGCACACACAGGTGAAGGCAGATGAAGGGAGAAGAACGTGAACGTGACCGTGACATAACTCCCCCCTCCCGCAAGGCGCGTCCCGCGCCGCAAACGGCAGATTACAGGAGGGGGGCTGGGCATCCTGGAGTCCGAGACTGGAGGATGAACAGGAAGACGGACTCCAGGATGGCTCAGGTGATCTAGGTGGAGCTGGCCATGGTGAAGCAGGCTGAGGCGGTGACCACGGCAGTGCAGGCCCTTCGGGCGGCCATGGCGGAGAGGACCCTTCGGGCGGCCATGGCGGAGAGGACCCTTCGGGCGGCCATGGCGGAGACGACTTATAGCCCCCCCCCCCCAAATTTCCTTAAAATATCAGGCTCTGACACTGGGCTGGATGAGGCAGGGGGCGAAAGCGGCTCTGGGCTGGACAGGGCCAGTGGCGAAGAGGACTCAGAGCTGGACAGGACCAGCTGCGAAGAGGGCTCTGAGCTGGGCGGTACCAGCGGCGAAGAGGGCTCTGAGCTGGGTGGTAGCAGTGGCGAAGAGGGCTCTGAGCTGGGCAAGACCAGCGACGAAGAGGGCTCTGAGCTGGACGGAACCAGCGGCGAAGAGGGCTCAGAGCTGGACAGGACCAGCTGCGAAGAGGGCTCTGTGCTGGGCAGCGAAGAGGGCAGAAGAGGGCTCGGTGCTGGGCAGCGAAGAGGGCTCGGTGCTGGGCAGCGACGAGGGCTCGGTGCTGGGCAGCGCCAGCTGCGAAGAGGGCGTTGAGCTGGACAGGACCAGCTGTGAAGAGGGAATTGAGCTGGACAGGACCATCGGCGAAGAGGGCTCTGAGCTGGGCGGAACCAGCGGCGAAGAGGGCTCTGAGCTGGGCGGAACCAGCGGCGAAGAGGGCTCTGAGCTGGGCGGAACCAGCGGCGAAGGCTCTGTGCTGGACGGGACCAGCGGTGAAGGCTCTGTGCTGGACGGGACCAGCGGCGAAGAGGGCTTTGAGCTGGACGGGACCAGCGGCGAAGAGGGCTTTGAGCTGGACAGGACCAGCTGTGAAGAGGGAATTGAGCTGGACAGGACCATCGGCGAAGAGGGCTCTGAGCTGGGCGGAACCAGCGGCGAAGAGGGCTCTGAGCTGGACGGAACCAGCGGTGAAGGCTCTGTGCTGGACGGGACCAGCGGTGAAGGCTCTGTGCTGGACGGGACCAGCGGTGAAGGCTCTGTGCTGGACGGGACCAGCGGTGAAGGCTCTGTGCTGGACGGGACCAGCGGTGAAGGCTCTGTGCTGGACGGGACCAGCGGCGAAGAGGGCTTAGTGCTGGACAGAACCAGCAATGAAGGCTTTGTGCTGGACAGGACCAGCGATGAAGGCTTTGTGCTGGACGGAACCAGCTGTGAAGAGGGCTTAGTGCTGGACGGGACCAGCGATGAAGAGGGCTTTGAAAACTTTGGCTCTGGCTCGGGGAGAACGACACTCACAGACTCTAGCGGGCAGGCGACTGGCTCTGGCTCTGGCGGGCAGGCGACTGGCTCTGGCTCTGGTGGGCAGGCAGGATGAGCGGGATCTGAATCAGCTGGGCCGATGAGAGGAGGGAGATCGGAGAAATCATCATCCCTGGATATAAGCTCGGTTGAGCTGGCATGAAGAGTGGGCTGGATGTGAGGACCGGGATGGACGTGAAGATCGGGATGGACAATGGGGTCAGGCTGGACGAGTGGATCGTCCACGACTCCCACTGTGAAAGAAGAGCCACACACCCACAGAGTGCGGTCGATGAACTCCGTAAAGGGGAGATGACAATCACCCCACAAGAGCATCTGTTCTAATGGATTGCTCAATCCACTCCAAAACGTCATCTTTAGAATATGTGGATCTTTACTCACATCTTGAAAGTAGTCAAGGTAGATTTCTACATATTCCTCCAAAGACAAACTCCCTTGCTCCATGTTTAGTGGTCTGGTCTTCTGTCAGGGTTTACAGAGGAAGCAGACAAGATGGTAAGTTTAACTCTTTTAATTGCAGAATGAACGGAGATGTAGGAAGATGGTGAGTAACAGCAACACAGAATAACAGTGAATGCTTAGCTGATTGGTAATGTCTCTCTATTTCTCTCTCTCGTAGTTGACCCAGGATGGAAGGCTGAAGAGGATGGCGGGCTGGCAGAAGGATGAGGATTAGCGTCAGGTAAGTATCCAGGTAAGTGTCCAGGTAAGTGTCCAGGTAAGTGTCCAGGTAAGTGTCCAGGTAAGTGTCCAGGTAAGTGTCCAGGTAAGTGTCCAGGTAAGTGTCCAGGTAAGTGTCCAGGTAAGTGTCCAGGTAAGTGTCCAGGTAAGTGTCCAGGTAAGTGTCCAGGTAAGTGTCCAGGTAAGTGTCCAGGTAAGTGTCCAGGTAAGTGTCCAGGTAAGTGTCCAGGTAAGTGTCCAGGTAAGTGTGAAGGGAGTCTGTGAGTCATGTAATGACATGTATAGACGAGACCAGACGAGGAGTGAAGGGAAAGTGCTGAATATAAAGGGTGACACTGATGAGGGGGTGCAGGTGATGCTGATGATTAGTGATTGAGAGAGTGAGTGCAGGTGTGCGCCACGGAGGATTCTGGGGAATGTAGTGCACACACACACAGGTGAAGGCAGATGAAGGGAGAAGAACGTGACCGTGACACCATGATTTACTCACCCTCAAGCCATGTATATGACATTTTTCTTTCAGACAAATACAATCAGAGTTATATCAAGTCAAGTCACCTTCATTTATATAGCACTTTTTTAACAATATAGATTGTTTCAAAGCAGCTTTACAGCGATAATAGGAAATTAAAGTCACAGAGATTGTTTTGGCTTTACAGCCGCTCTAGAATAAAGTTATTGTCCAGCTAAAGTTAGTCTTTGATTCATTAATTTTTGATTGATTCACTTCCATTGCAAAGATCATTAGTTATTAACTTAGGGGCTGCTAACACAACATCGCTTTAACAGAAAACAGAAAACTTTAATGTGTTCTGGCCGTTCATTTGCACGACAACAGTGTTTCGAGCTCGAGAATGTAAACCTTGAAATAGGTTCCAAGGTGCAAGCTTTGAATTTTTTTTCAAAAACGCTATCATCTCCGTGTAAACTTCAAAAACGTGAATCTGTGAAAACGCTGATGGCGTGCACATGCATATTATGTGTTTAATCTATAGGTATGTGCATTTGAATGTGTGCATGCGAGTAGTCTTTCTTTACAAATTGACCTCACCAAATTACTTGTCTGGCCTGCATAATACAAAAAAAATTTGTCGCTTCCGCGTATCCATGCGAACTGGAATCATTTTGATAATGTTTTATCTGTACAGAGGTGAAGGAAGCCTCTGATATTAATAAACACCCTGACGCTTCCTAGCTTGATAATGGCTGTGGATTGCAACCATCAGTTTGAAGCTCGTAAAAGTGCATCTATCCATCATAAAAGTGCATCTATCCATCCATCCATCCATCATAAAAGTGATCCTAATGAAACAAAACGTTGAGTTTGTGTAAGAAAGATATTCATATTTAAAACTTTGTAAAGCAAAATAATGAACGAACATATGGATTCGACTTAAATCTAAAGCGCAACTTATGCAAGTAATGCGACGTACTGCTGATATTTACGCTATGCCAGGACGCACTACACTACTTCTGACGTCGTTGCATAAGTTGCATAAGTTGCGTTTTAGGTGTAAGTAGACTGCGTATGGCCGGAAGCTAGAATTTTACTTTGTAAATAGGAATATATTTCTTACACAAACTTATCGCTTTGCTTCAGAAGGCCTTTATTAACCCCCCCAGAGCCGTGTGGAGCACTTTTATGATGGATGGATGGATGCACTTTTTTGAGCTTTAAACTTATGGTTGCAATCCACTGCCATTATAAAGCTCAGAAGCATCAGTGTGTTTATTAATATAACTCCGATTGTGTTTGTCTGAAAGAAGAAAGTCATATACACCTAGGATGGTTTCAGGGCTGATAAATCATGGGGTAAATTTCATTTTAATGTGAACTACTCATTTAACAACTTATTTTTTATCATTAATAATGTATTAAAATGTTCAAGAACAATAGACTTCTATGAAATGTATTTCATTCAGAAAAATCCTTTTTGATTTTTATGATTACTTTTATGATTTAAAACAAATATATCATCCAAAACGGTGGTAATCAAATAAAAGTTTAACACATTTTTTTATCCTTTTATTTTTTGGCAAAGTGCTGCAAAACAGATTTACTCAATTAAACCATGGACAAAAAAAAATATTATTGTTGTTGTTAATATTATTATGAGAAGTACATTCTATTGTAGGCCCACAATAGTTATATATTTATGTCATCATTTCTTTTAACGTTAGTTAAACCAAACTTTTATTTTGATGGGTTGTAGTGAAGTCCTGTTTCAGAGTGTATTTGACAAGGTTTTTCTCAAATAAAATGATGAAAATGCTCACTAGGCGTTCTCTCAGAGCAGCTCTGGAGATGTTTGTGAGATGCTGAAAACACCATTAGCGCGTCGTGTACTTGAGTATGTAGTAGACGAAACGGCTCGTCTCATTCGCACTGATTTACACAGACACGCAGACTATACATTTATGTAGCAGTCTCTTGTGCTTTAATATACCGACGACCATGTCGCAATTTGATTTATTGTACAGTTTTACTTTCATGTGTTTTATGTGACATCTGCATTACTGTAAATTCCATTTTAATGATAATGAAACTCCGGGATTCCCTCTGCATCACAGAAATCCTTCGACCTTAAATTATAAACGGGACATATCTTAATCTGCACGGAGGGATGGTGTTCCCGAACATGTTCTATGCGTTTCCTTCTTTTTGCAGCCACTTTGCGTCCACAATTTTTGCAAATTGAATATGCTCGAGCCTCGAGGACAACCACGCGTTCGTTTTTCTATATCCAAAGTATCCCCATACTTACCAGGGGTTCGCCTCACATATTTTTTTTTTTTTTTTTTACTCAGTAAACGGATATGATTTAAAATGTAGCGAATTACAGTACTTTAAACAAAACATACTTAAGTAAAAGTAAAATTACAGATTTTAAAAACTACTTAAAAAAGTAGAAATACACAAAAAAACTACTCAATTACAGTAATGCGAGTAAATGTAATTCGTTACTTTCCACCTCTGCTTCAGGGGGATTTAAAGCATCAACCCCTAGATTCACCAGATTCACCATCAGCCTCATCAGCCTACAACCTGTCTGCCTAAGCAGAATCTCTAGATTCAGAGGCCTCCAATGAGAAGGCATTGCAACAGGCAGTAACCACTTCACAACGGATTCCAGAGACAGAAGTGCTATGTTAGGGGTTAACAGATTAGGACCCCAGGGCCAGTTGTTTGAAAGAAGACCTAGAGTCTTCTTAAAAAATTTAAGAAAAGTTTTACTGAAGACAGTTTGCAGTTTCATCAGCAGAAGTTCAGCTTCAAGACTCACACAGGAGTTCGTAGGCCGCCCCGCTTACAGTTACAAAGATTACAGCAGTTACACACACACACACACACACACACACACACACACACACACACACACACACACACACACAGACACACACAGAGAGCAGTTATACCATTTCCAAGGTCTAAGCTACGTCATTGCTTACAGGCTGAATGATTCTGATTGGCTAAGAAATAGATAAACATAGTAATTTTCCACACATATGCAGATAAACTGAAGCATATCTCCATAGATTATGCCGCTGACACTCAGACCCTGAAGTCAGGCACGTCGTGACCTTCCAGATCTCAGATTTGGGTTACTGGGCGCCAGCATGTCCTGAACAACAACTCAGTCAATCTCCAATAATGCCAATGTTTCCTTAACCTGTAAGCAAGAAGACTAACACACACACCGACACACAGCTTTTCCAAGGTTGGATTTGGCCAGGCTCCTAACTATAAACAGGAGTCTCATCTCAAAACATCAAGATAACACGTTCTTTTTCCCAAGGATATAGGACACTTTAGTCTAAATTGAAAATATAGGCTTTAACTGAGAAATGGTCCCTTAAACTATAGACTTCAATGACCCCTATTTGTTTTAACACGTTGAAGACCTTTCTCAAACACAAAACCAGTCCCTATTTCATTTCTGGAAGCTGGGATAAATAGGCAAGCAATGTTACTGCATTCAGATATCAGATACAGACATTAAAAATGAAAAGAATATTTCAGTAATCACACTGGTAATTTCTATAATAAAGTAAAATCTCCAGAGAAGTCATTCAACTCATGTGATATTTAGAAGGAAAAATATTGATTAATACCTTGATTATAATCTCTCATTACATATACATTGAAGCAGACTTGTAGTGGAGAACTCTACATGATCAGCCTCTAGAATGAGGGGAGAACTGACCAACTCACTGGAGTAAGTTTATAATGGAGGCCTACAGCAAGTCCTTCAAATTGACATAATTATGTTGTTAAAGGAGGCCCCAGAAAACCTACCATTAACTATCCCCAGGGGCATATCAACTCAGCAAACCAACCCTCTCAAACGAGGGGAGCACTACACAGGCTCGGACAAAAAACAGTTAATCCAGGAGGCTGAAAGCCCATCACTAGACAATACTGCTATATGGGCTCTAGAGAGCAAGGAACTCTGCATACTGAGCCTCTAACAAGGGGTGTACCAAGCTTAGCCTACAGGAGTATCTTAAGGAGGCTCATGGACAGCCTAACAACTCGAGAGCCCTAAGGTTCTCAAAGTACTCTACGTAATGACTACTAGCTAATACACTAGAATTAACCTATCAGGGAGGCTCAGAGTCCTGCACGGGTCCGATTTTGTAAATCCGCACCCGCCTGTACCCGCAGTGCTTCAAACCGCATCCGACCCGTTTTCCAAAAGCAGCACTAATTAAAATCTGCACCCGACCCGCTTAAAATAGAACCGACACCCGACGCGCACCCAAAATAAAATCAGTTTAGCCAATCACATTAGACACAATTACAAAAATGTTTGTCGCCAGGTCATATAGAAGTTATTACACGACAATTAACACAAGGACAACTTCAGCCGAAGCTGTCAAAAGGCCGATACATGAAGAGCATGGCTAACGTTACCACAAAACTGAGTAGCCTTATAACATTTTACCAATCGAACAGACGCGGCTACAACACTATATGCCACGCAATTTCATCTAGCCTACATCTGACCATTTTGGGTTCAAACACGCCCTGCACACCACACATACTTAACAGTGTTAAATATGAAAAATACTGTTCGATAGAACTGCTTTGTTACCAGTTATCTGCGTGCTTCCTCGGCGATGAAGTTCCACATCTGCGGCTATCCAACACGAAATGCAGCAAAGCCTTTCACGATATTTTCTTCAGATAACTCCAAATTTCTCCCACACACTGGACTTGATTTTTGATGACATATTGTCGACAACTTTACAATCTCCACTAGCTATTCTTTTCTTCAACTCCTCAGCATCCATCTCGACGACTGCAAGCAGATCGTGCGCGCGGTTATGATGAATTATTAAAACTGAAAGTAGCCAAGTTAACATTATAGATCCTGGGAGGGCGTGGACACAAATAAACGGATATTTTTGTAGATGTGTTCCTAAAAATATGCATATATTTTTACGTTTGCATGTGATTGTTTTAAACCCGTGTTTAGATCCGTGTTTCCCCCGTGTCCGACCCGCACCCGTATCCGACACGGTTGGATATTTTTCACCCGTTTGAGCAAAATTTGCGGGTCACCCGTCGGGTACCCGCACCCGTGCAGGACTCTAGGGAGGCTTACAGAGAGCCTTGTTACTTGATACAAAAGTACACAGAATTCTAAGGAGTACTTAGTATAAGGCCCTTCTCAGGAAAGGGCAGTATCACTCATGTTCAGCCTAAGAGAGCTCAGCTGGAAAAGGGGGTCTCTGATGGGTGGAGGACTCAACAGGATAACTAGCACAAGAGGAGGCCTAACTACCTATTATACTAGAGACAGCCCTACCAAGAACAGAGCTCTCAGAGAATCATGCCACAATTCACGTCTATTGCGATCTCAAAATTCTGGTCAGTTGATAATACCTAGAATATCAAAATCGACTGCTGGCGGTAGATCCTTCTCCTATTTAGCACCAAAACTCTGGAACAGTCTTCCTAACATTGTCCGGGAAGCAGACACACTCTGTCAGTTCAAAGCTAGATTAAAGACACATCTCTTTGGCCTAGTATACACATAACGCATTATAGACTTCTATAATTCAATGTTAGGCTGCATAGATTAGGTCAGCCGGAACCCGGAACACATCCCATAAATCCTGATGTACTTGTTACATCATAAGATGGATGGCGTCTACGCTAATATTAGTCTCTCTGTTTATCCCGAGGTTTATCGCAGTCCGCCGGATCCAGGCCGTATCCAGATCTGATGAAGGACCTGCGCCTGGACACGACGACCACGCAGTCCTGAAGTGTCAACTAGTCTCTCCCCTGTGAAGGCCTCCCTCCCTTCCCTTTATCTCTGTACAGATAAAACGTTGTCGTTTTATCTGTACAGAGTCACCACATGGCTTTGCTGACACGATAAATAATTCTGTATTATAAATTTTTAAGGCCAGACAAGTAGTTTGTTGAGGGTTCATTTGTAAAGGACTACACGCCTTAGGGGTGGGAATCTCTAGGCACCTCACGATTCGATTACGATTCAGAGGGTAATGATTATTGATGATTAAATTAACTATCGTTTATTATGTCCCAACATTGCAAAGAACCAACAGGAAAATAAACGTGTGCCTGTACTAGCAGCATACTTGTAGTAAATTAATACAAACTTCAGCATATTCTGAATCTCTAGCATTTAATAATAGACTTCTAACCAACATCCTCTTGTTATTTCCAATGAGCAATATAATCCTTCAGACAAAAAACATTTTGCTGTAGCAAATTCACAAACAGTTTTCATTAAAAAAATATAGAATTATGTACCAGCAGCTCTCATATAATGCTTGTGGACTTACGCATATTCTGAGTAATTAGTAACATACAAAGCTGCTCTTATACACAACTAAATAATAAAGAGTTATGACTTGAAATGTTTGCTGTATACCACAATCAAAAACAGCTTATACAAAAAAAGTGAATGAACATCTGCAGAGAGAACAGTCAAACTGTAACTTTTTGTGACTGGCATTGCACATATTGCAGGCCAGTATAATGACAGCGTAACAGATCGGTTTACAGTATATTGATGTGAAAACTAAACAATACAGAAAGCAGCTCTCATACAAAAAATACTAAATAGGTAACAATGAAATTGGCAATTTTCCATACGTTAGCTTTTAACGAAGAGGGCGCCGTTCGGATTTGGCGCTCAGCCATCATGCGTCTGTTATGTGCGCGACTCTATTATGTGCACGCCACAGACTGTCCGCACACTGCAAGTCCACTTTAGAGTTCTTTTTTTAGAAAATCGATTTTTGACATTTGTGAATCGATTCAGAATCGTCCACGTCCGCATCGCAATGCATCTAAGAATCGAATTTTCCCCCCACCCCTAATACGCCTGCGCACATATATATTCAAATGCGCATACCTATGGACTGAACATGTGATGCGCACGTGCGGTGTTTGTGCAGAGGTTTGCGCAGAGATAACCGATTATCGTTTGCACCTTGGAACCTATTTCCGGGAGTGTGTTCACGAGCCACCAGGCACTGTTTTGTGCGGATGAGGGGCCGGAGCACGTTAAGGTTTTCTGTCAGAGCGGTGTCGTGTTAGCGGCCCCTACGTTAATAACTAATGATCTTTACAACGGAAGTGAATCAATCAAAACTAGCTTTAGCTGGACAATAACTTTATCCTTGAGCTGCTGTAAAGCCGAAACAATCTCTGTTACTGTAATTTCCTATTATCACTGTAAAGCTGCTTTGAAATAATTCATATTGTTAAAAGCGCTATATAAATGAAGGTGCCTTGACTTGACTTGACTGGACAAAGCTATCCAGGCGGAGGTCAGGGATTGCAGTATTCGGCAGGAAGACTCTCTAAACGAGAGGAGGTAATACAATCTCAGGTAACACTTTATTTTGATGGTCCCTTTTGAACATTCTGTTGACTATAAGTAGCTTTGCAACTACATGTCAACTAACTTTCATTAGAGTATTAGTAGAGTGTCTGCTTAATATCTACTAACTCTTTATTGTGATGCTCCTCCAACAGACATTCTACTGACTATAAGTAACTTTGCAACTACATGTCAACTTATTCTAACCCTAACCCTACCAGTCTACTAATACTCTACTAACACTCTAATGAGAGTTAGTAGACATGTAGGTGCGACGCTACTTATAGTCAACAGAATGTGTTAAAGGCACCATCAAAATAAAGTGAAACCCAATCTCATACTAAGGCTGCTTAAGGAGGAGGCTCACAGAGAGCCATGCCACTCCATAATGCCAACATTAAGAGATTAGAGGCCTTTAGCAAAGAGAGCTAGACCATTCAAATTCACAATCCCAGTGGTCAGCTGAAGGGAGTGGAAGCTTCAACCGAACAACTCTCAATAGATAAGCGAAAGCCTAACAACACTCTAACAACAGGCTTGTTTTAACAAAGAGCTCTAGATAGTGAAGGCCTTAACTGGATAATTCTCTAGAATGAGAGGAGCCATGACTACACTACTCTTAAGGAAGCCGTCCTATCAGGGGGTTACTGAAAGGGGTTACTAAATAGCAAATAAATACATTTTTGAGAATGAGAGCAGATGTTATCGGCCTCCAAGGGAAGGAGGGTAGGATTTTTTACCCTCATCAATTCTAGAGCACTGTAAGTGTCTACATTGAATCACTTCCCTGAGATAAAGTGTCTTCTTCCTCGCCTCATGCCTCCTCTGCAACCTGCTTCTCGGAGGAGGAGGACGCGAGCGACACTATCCCTCTGGCCCTGTCTTTGGTCATGAACCCAAGTTGGGCCAGTTCCCCCGGCAGTTTGGGCGTGGACCTGGGCCGGCGGTTTATGAATGTTTTAAAGGCTGCACACCACGCCTTCACCTCCTTACACTTATCGACCACCGCCTCAATGGATGTGTCAAATAGTTCAGAAGGCGAAACCAGTGCATCGGGGAGAAAGCCCTTCTCTGTGTCCCGATGCTAGCCAGGTTCACCCACTGATGTCTCTCTGTGGCCACCATTGCTGCCATCAATCTGCTGATCACAGCAGAGGTCTGTTTACTGGCCCAGAGAGCGAGATCTGTGGTGCGGTGCAGCTCAGCCATCGCATCAGGGGAAAGACCCTGACCCTAGTCCAGGTCCCTCAGCAGATCGGCTTCGTATGCTTGCAGCACATATGCCATTTAAGCAATGTTGTCCCTAGGGGCTTAGACGGCAGGGTCAGAGCCTTCAGTAATGATGTTTCCCCCTTTGAGAGATAGCTCACTAGCGTCTCTTCAATAGGAGGCACCGACACATATTAGTGCTCACGCATCCCCTCGACATTTGCATAGTTAGAATGCTGAAATCAATGGATACAAGCTAAATATGGTTTCTTCCATGCTCTCTCATTCCCCATCGGGTCTTGTCAAGACGCAGTGCGAGTTCCCATTTAGAAAGGGAACACAAATACTACAGTTGACTTACAATTATCCATCCTATCACACACCCTGATAAAATATAATTTTATGGATGACACTAGTCTGTGATTATTTCTGTATTTTAAAAAGTTTTGTAGATTATATATTTTGCAGCAGTGAATAAATGCATCATATTGTGAACAAAATGAATGATTATCAGTTAATTAGACTTCCTCATAGGTTTTTCTGCACATCAATTACTGCATTGCTGTAAGTGGCAAAGACAAATTATGTTGACACATATTTCAAAGGAGATTGATCATGCATTCTCCAGTGTCTATTGGTTGGGAAAGTGACCCTAATAAGCGTGTACCATATAAGCACACTTCAGAAAGCTTCTTTTTACACAACAGATGCACATAGCCCTACAGTGGGATCATTTAATCAATATTGTGTTTATAGACATAAATATTGACTCAACTGTATTAAACACTTTATACTTTTGCAGGAATCACACTGTGGGATCAAGAAAAGCTAAAGCAGAGTCTACGAGTCCGTCCCCAAATTAACACAATTTTCAAAGTCACAGCTTCAGACTCCATTCAGGACAAATCAAGCTTACTGAACATTGACGGCCCTCTGAAACTGAGTGTTTTAGGTGGACTCGTCAATGTCACTGGAGCAGCCAAATATCTCAACGACACCAAGAAGTCTTTCAAACAGCAGAGACTGTCGCTACTTTATCATTCAACCAGCAGGTTTGAAGAACTGACCATGAACCACTTGGCACCTGAAAATATAGTTCATCACGAGGTGTTTGAAATTGACGCAGCGACACACGTGGTGACAGCAGTGCTGTATGGAGCAGACGCCTGCTTTGTGTTTGATAGAGAAGTTTCATCAGATGAGGAAATAAAGACAGTAGAAGGAGAAGCAAAAGTGGCCTTAGAGAAGCTCAAACTAATTTCAGTAAACGTTAATCTGAAGATGAATGATGCTCAGAAGGACGCAGTCCAAAAATTCACATGCACGTTTTATGGTGACTTCCAGCTACCGTCTAACCCGACCTCTTTTGAAGATGCGTTGAAGGTTTTCACTGATCTTCCAAACCTGCTGGGAGAAAAGAAAGAGCTGGCAGTTCCTCTGAGGGTTTGGCTTTTTCCTCTGGACAAACTTCTCTCAAAAGCTTCCAAACTTCAGAAGGACATCAGCATGGATCTAATCATTAAAACTGAATCAGTGATTGAGATTTTGAATATAACTGAGATGAAATGCAATGACCTTCTGGAAGACTCGCCTGCCTCGACTTCTGCTGAATTCCATGATACAATCTTGCAAATGAAGCAAAACTGCTACATGTACAGACTGAGACTCATGAAGAAACTCGGCTCTCTGCTGCCAAACATCCGTGGAGACGTGATGAAGGAAACTGACCTGAATGATCTTTTACAAGAACATAATGAATCTCCATTCAGAGGACGAGACCTGGCAGAATGGCTGAAAGAGAGAGAAAGAGAGTCTAATATCATTAAATCAGTCCTCAGACAGCTGAAGGATGCTGGTGCACAGGCAGAAGACAACATAGATCTGATCTTGATGGATCTGGAGGTTGGAAATCTGGTCTGCTACACATTCACATCATTGGACTGGTCGGATGTTCTTCTTCATAAACAAACCATCTATCTGAATCCTTCAACAAATGTAGAAACTGATGAGAACAGCCCTGATCCAGAGCAGAAGTCTTGGCTCACTCCTGAGATCCAAAAGACACTGAGGAGCAACTTGAAGATATTTAAGAACTTGATTGATTCAAAAAACCGTAAACCAGCCAAGTTCATTGTGTCCTCAAAGGAAATGAAGAATAATCCAGGTTCCTGCATTCTGCTGTATGAAAGTGAATGTGATGAAGCTGTTTGCTTCATTCCTCCATCCAAACCAGCCTGTCCAATCAGTGAAGAGATCAAAGATAATAATGTGGTTCTGAAGGTTCCTCCATCATGTCCTGAAACAGTGGAGCTCAGAATACTGTACAAACGTAAGCAGGACACAGTCTGGAGATCTAAACCTGTGCTGAAGGGTCAACCCACAGTTACTCTGACTGATCTGAGAGCAGGAGCTGAGTATGAGATCAGATGTGCAGCGCTGGGGAAACTCGACTACACTGTATACAGTGACGTCACTGAAGTTGTCACAAAGGTATGATGATAATTTATTTATGCTAAGCAACACATGCAGCAACAAAGAGTCACAAATGTCAGTTGCGCAGTAAGACTGATGTAATGCGCTCACCGGTGTGTTTGTGGAGTCATTTACAACGCCGTCGAATGCGGCTCAACAAATCAGAATCAAGGACCGGAACTATCCGTTTTATAAATTTAATTTAATAATGATATTCTGTTCTACTGCTAATATTCAGCAGTGTTGGGTCTGTGGACACAGAATATAATGCAGTTGTAGATTGTAAAGATGTTCGATCAAGTGTCATTGTTGACACTGTCATTTAGTCAGATATATTGTGTTTGTGTAAATAGTCTTTGAGTTTGATCAAGTTCCTCTAAAACATATTACAGAGCCAGAAGACACAGAAACCCAGAGAGGATCATTTCCAGAGTCTCTCAGACTCAACAGCCAAGAGAAGAAGTAAGACATGGACCCTTTCATCTGCTCTGAACATCTTCATCAATAAAGAGCGTGTGAATCATGATTAGAATAGAGCTGTACTGAAAGAAAACACTTTCATTGCGACTTTGTCACAATGATCCGGTTTGTTTTCTGTGAGAAACAGTCTGATCCTCAGTGAGTTTGTTCTCTGCAGATCAATCAACCGTTCATATTTGAATTGTTTTCTGAAGATGGACATTATTAACACACAGTCATAGATGACTTCTTTTCTCACATTTCATTTCATTGCTGTCGAAGCTGATGAATATTGATTGACTATGTCCAGACCTACTCTCTTTTAAACCTAGCCAACATTTGCTTTGAAGCGTAGAGTCAGTTTCTGATCTCGATGGACACTCGATGGCTCTGTATGTTGTAAGATCTGCCGGATGTGTTTCTGGAGTTTCTCTGGTCAGCTGGATGGACGTCAGTCCAGTGTTAATGTGTTTCTCATATCAGGATACTGTGGGCTGGAGAATCAAGGGTCCTCCTCCTGCTTGAATGCAGTTCTTCAGACGCTCTTCACGACGAAGGGATTCAGGCAACATGTCGAGAGGTAAAGAAACATCTTTCAATTCCAGCAGTGGAAACAACATGACAAACAGCCAATCGATAAATACTCAATGTCTTCTGTAGTTTGGACAGAGACGGTTCATCTGATGGACACTTGGGTGAAGAGTTGAAGAAGTTGTTCAGTGAATTAGAAACACAACAGAAAACTGCAGTTTCAGCAGCAAGAGTCACAAAGAGCCTCGGCATTACAGACGGTTAGTCTCTTTATTGCTGTTTCCAGCATTCAGTCAATGTTTCTGCTGATAAACGTTACTCAATATAAGTGTTTGATTGTTATTTGCTTTCTCTCCATCAAACCCAAAGTTCATGAACAACGAGACGCAGCAGAACTTCTACATTTGATCCTTGAAAAGACTCCTGGATCCTCTGAGGTAACTAGTTTCTTCTGGGTTATTCTGTCATCTTTTGTCTCTTTCATAAGGACCATCTATCATCATCTCACAGCAGTCCAGCTCTGGAAGTGTTTCTCAGAGAACGCTCAGAGACATTATTGCCTCATATTTGGTTTAAATCTACAAACACCAGAGGTTTAGATGTACAAACACCAGAGAGACAATCCTTATAGCGATCAGATGCAGAAAGAAGACGATAGAGGAGTCAGATAGATGAGAAAGTCATTACCAGGGATACAGCAGCAGACACAGAGCAGATCAGTCCCAAGGTCAGCGGCGAACAGAGGTCATACATGAGCAGTCCATTCCTGTAAACAGAACCAAGGACAAGTGTTTGTTAGCACTGGGATAGGCAGTCTGTTGACCAATGGGCAGAGGACAGGAGTGAAAGCAGGGAAAAAACACGAAAAAAACACGTTGACAAGACGGATAGAGAGGCATGGGTGAATATGAGAGGCATAAAACACACTGGCAGTGAGACAGGGCAAGAAGGAAGAGAATATAAAGCAAAGAAATCAAGGAGAGAGTAGAAAGCTCTGCGAGGCAAAACACTACTGTGATGACTGTTGAACACAATCAACTGCTAATGGCCACTACATGGAAAAGATGAAAACAAAGATTAGAGTGAAGAGAAGGAGAAATAACACTTGAGTTCTGACACGATATTTGTAACAAAAACAAATGAATTTATTACACTTATAAAATTAACTAGATTAAAAAGTTCGTCGAGACAAACTTTAAGTTGGCTTGACAAAGCCGGACCAGAAATTTTGAAGAAGTTTAAAGTTTAAATTAGTTTGAAGTTTAAAGTAGTTTGAAGTTTAACCCTCTGGGGTCTGAGTTGTTTTCTGGCCCTGGAGGTGTTCTGACATGCTCTGACATTTGTACTTATTTCTGTTGCTTGTGACATTTTCATGGCTAAAGTCTAATTACACTGTATTCAGCACAAACTCTGCTACAATAACATATCAGCAGCATGTGTGTAAAAGTTTGTAGTTTTGAGATAATGACATTTATGCGTGGTTTGTGAAAATACAAAAAAAATTCTCACTGAAATAAGGCCATGAAACCCATACTGATTATTTCTTCACAAGACTTTTGAAAATTGTATGACGTAGCCTAGAATATTTGCTCCAAACTGATCATTCAGAGAAGACAATATATTGATTTAAAATTTGTACTACGTGTTTTGTGTGAGAAAGCTTTATGCGGAGGTCATTAATATGTAAGCTCTTCACACCTGAGAAAGACAAAGACCCTCCCCTAACGGCCCTATTAGGAGCTATCAGGCCCTGTCATTCTGAGCAACCTTTCACAAAGAATGAGGAGATTTAAAAAAGAATGGCTTTTTGATTGTTTGGATTTATTTACAACACAACATAGTCCAAAGATACACAACAAATGACAAAAAAGCACTTATTGAAAACAATGATCCAAAGACAGAGACCTTTGTGCCATTCCTGAAAACATTGTACATACCTTTCATTTCCAAGGTGTTTGATTTTCACTTTTCACTTTACCATGTTCATGTACAGAGACTCATGTGAATGTTGAAGTCAGCAGGACTCAGTGGCATCTGGGCCCTGAAAAAAAAAAAAAAGTGAACATACTGATATCAAGAGTAAGGCCTGCACGATTTTGGGAATACATTTTAGATTTTTTTGGTTAAAATTGCTTTTTAAAATTCACAGAATACACACACACACACACAAATGTTTCCAACAATATATAATATAATGAACACCAGGTTTGTTGTGCCTTGTAGGCATAGGCTATGGGCAGTGCTGGGTAAAATAATAATAACAATAACCTATAGCAGCCTATAAATCTTCCAAAAGATTTCAGTAACAACTAAGCTAGAGAAAAATATATTGATTATCATGTTACTTCAAATGTTTCCATTCGTTATGATGATATGAAATGAGACAATAGTAAAAACATGAAGCCGTTTGGTGCGTTATGCTTTTCAAACGCGATCGCGATCCAAAATATTAAACATTCAAACGCGATCGCGCTCAAATATGATACATTATGGTTACCATATACATATCTACGTTTGAGCAGATATCCACAAACACAGTAACAGTAAACACGGGTCTAAATATTATAATATTCACCATATATCTAGCAACAGTTCAACTGCAATGTGAAGTTTATGCAACAATAACATTAACTAATAAAATTAAGAATTTCTTACCTTACATCTTTCTTGTCTTCAAATCGCGTTCTTCTTCTTCTGGGGTAAATCCAATGTAAGCTTTCGGTGCGCCTTTCAAACTCGACGAAAAGCAGAGACTGATGAAGTGTGGTGTTTTGTTTTTTGAGGTAATGAGCGCGATCGCGTTCCATGTGGAGATTTGCATGTGAATCTCTTTTGCGCTTGTGGGCGTGGTCAAATTAAAAATAATGAGCAAGCGTTTGAGGAGCTGGACATCTTGTTGTTTTTTTACAAATTACTTAAACAGAGAATATTTGTTTTCAGTTTGAATCCGATCATTTAAAAGTACACACTTAAATGTTTATAAAGGTATATGGCTCATAAATGTGTGACAAGTATTCGCTGGGTTTTGTTTCAGTTTATAGACGTGCTCAAGAAAAAAAAGTTCACCGCGACGGAGAGGCAGAACGCACACCCTGTTTATTTTCTTTATTTTACAAAAGCACAATGTTTTGATTTGATTGTAAGTGGACACATACAAAAGTAGAAATATCACAGATAATTTTTTTATATTTCTTTTTTCTGTATGACCATAAATGACGGAGTAATTTAAGTTTATTGTGCTACAACGTGGGCGCGTTTGTCGACCCCAGAGGGTTAAATTAGTTTGAAGTTTAAAGTAGTTGAAAGTTTAAATTAGTTTGAAGTTGAAATTAGTTTAAAGGTTAAAGTAGTTTAAAGGTTAAAGTAGTTTAAAGGTTAAAGTAGTTTAAAGTTTAAAGTAGTTTAAAGTTTGAATTAGTTTTAAATTAAAAAGTAGCTAGGGTGTTTCTAGTCTGTTGCTAAAGTGTCCTGGGTGGTTGCTATGTGGTTGCTTGGGTATTCTGGGTGGTTGCTAGGGTGTTCTGGGTGGTTGCTAGGCAGTTGCTAAGGTGTTCTTGGTGGTTGCTATGGTCTTGCTAGGTGGTTGCTAGGGTATTCTGGGCGGTTGCTATGGTGTTGCTAAGCGGTTGCTAAGGTATTATGGGTGGTTGCTAGGGTGTTCTGGGTGGTTACTAGGCGGTTGCTATGGTGTTCTGGGTGGTTGCTAGGGTGTTGCTAGGTGGCTGCTATGGTGTTCTGGGTGTTTGCTTATGGTGTTACTAGGCGGTTGCAAAGGTATTTTTGGTGGTTTCTAGGGTGTTCTGGGTGGTTGCTAGGTGGTTGCTAGGGTGTTCTGGTTGGTTGCTAGGGTGTTCTGGGTGGTTGCTAGGCAGTTGCTAGGGTGTTTTGGGTGGTTGCTAGGATGTTGCTAGGCGTTTGCTAGGGTGTTCTGTATGGTTGCTAAGGTGTTGCTAGGTGGTTGCTAAGGTATTTTGGGTGGCTGCTAGGGAGTTCTAGGTGGTTGCTATGGGGTTTCTAGGCGGTTGCCAATGTATTTTTGGTGGTTTCTAGGGTGTTCTGGGTGGTTGCTAGGGCATTCAGGGTGGTTGCTAAGGTATTCTGGGTGGTTGCTATGGTGTTACTAGGCTGTTGGAAGTTGTCTCAGATGGTTACTATGGAGTTTTTATAGAGTTATTAGCATGATCTTGGCATGATTTAGCACTTAACTAATCGCTATTAGCATGTAGCTATTCAAGTCAAGTCAAGTCATCTTCATTTATATAGCGCTTTTAACAACGTAGATTGTTTCAAAGCAGCTTCACAGAGATAAGCGTATAATTTAAGGTAACAGATATTGTTTTGGCTTTATAGCAGAGTTAAGTTATTTTCCATCTAAAGTTAGTTTTGATTGATTTGCTTCCGTCGCAACGATCATTTGTTATTAAATTAGGGGCCGCTAAGACGACACCATTCCCTCTACACAGACTTTAAACGCGAACCTGTGAGAAACGCTGATGGCGTTCACATGCGCATTTAGAATGGGTTCTATAGTTATGTGCATTTGTAAATACGCAGGTTTGGAATTCCCTACAAGCCAAGCCTAAACAAAGTACTTGTCTTTCCTTATAAATTTTGATAAAGAATTTTATTTTGTTGCTTTGGGGTAGGAACACGAAACAAATTTTCCCGACAACGCCTTATCTGTATAGTGGTAGAGGGATCCTCCATAGGGAGAGACTAGTTGGCACTTCAGCACTGCGTTGTCATCGGTCCAGGCGAAGGTCCTTCGTCAGATCTGGATACGGCCTGGATCCGGCAGGCTGCAGGAAAACCTCGGGATAAACACAGACACTAAAATTAGCGTAGATGCCATTCTTCTCATGATGTAACGAGTACATCAGGATTTATGGGAAGTGTTCCCGGTTCCGGCTGACCTAATCTATGCAGCCTAACATTAAATTATAGAAGTCTATAATGTATTATGTGAAAGCTAGGTCAAAGAGATGTGTTTTTAGTCTAGCTTTGAACTGACAGAGTGTGTCTGCTTCCCGGACAATGGTAGGAAGACTGTTCCAGAGTTTTGGTGCTAAATAGGAGAAGGATCTACCGCCAGCAGTCGATTTTGATATTCTAGGTATTAGTAACTGGCCGGAATTTTGAGATCGCAATAGACGTGACGGACTATAATGCGTTAAGAGCTCACTCAAGTACTGCGGAGCTAAACCATTTAGTGCTTTGTAAGTAATCAGCAATATTTTAAAATTGATGCGATGTTTAATAGGGAGCCAATGCAGTTTTGACAGAACTGGGCTAATATGGTCATACTTCCTGGTTCTGGTAAGAACTCGAGCTGCTGCGTTTTGAACCAGCTGTAGTTTGTTTATTAAGCGTGCAGGGCAACCACCCAGTAGAGCATTACAATAATCTAGCCTTGAGGTCATGAACGCATGAACTAATTGTTCCGCATTTGTCAATGAGAGCATATGGCGTAATTTAGATATATTTTTAAGATGGAAAAATGCAGTTTTACAGATACTAGACACGTGACTTTCAAATGAAAGATTGGTATCAAAGAGCACACCCAGGTTCCTAACCGACGACGAAGACTTAACAGAGCAGCCATCGAGTGTTAGACAGTATTCTAGATTATTACGTGAGGAAGTTTTTTGTCCAATAATTAGAAACTCTGTTTTTTCAGAGTTAAGAAGTAGGAAATTACGAGTCATCCAATTTTTTATATCTGCTATGCATTCCGTTAATTTTGTGAATTGATAAGTTTCGTTAGGTTTTGAAGAAATATAGAGCTGAGTATCGTCAGCATAACAGTGAAAGCTAATTCCATGTTTCCTAATGATATCTCCTAATGGTAGCATGTACAGAGTGAACAGCAGCGGTCCTAGTACTGAGCCTTGTGGTACGCCATACTGAACTTGTGATCGATGAGACATCTCATCATTTACTGCTACAAACTGATAACGGTCAGATAAGTATGATTTAAACTATGCTAGTGCATTTCCCGTAATGCCAACATAATGTTCTAATCTATTTAAAAGAACGTTGTGGTCAATGGTGTCAAATGCAGCACTAAGATCGAGTAACACTAATAGCGAGATACAACCACGATCGGATGATAAGAGCAAATCATTTGTGACTCTAACGAGAGCAGTCTCAGTACTATGGTACGGTCTGAATCCAGACTGGAAATTCTCGCAGATATCATTTCTTTCAAGAAAGGAACACAGTTGTGAGGATACTGCCTTTTCTAATACCTTTGACAGAAAAGGTAGATTCGAGATCGGCCTGTAATTGACTAATTCTGTAGGATCAAGTTGCGTTTTTTTAACAAGCGGTTTAATCATAGCCAGCTTAAAGTTTTTTGGTACGTATCCTAGAGACAAAGATGAATTAATGATATTAAGAAGAGGATCTATGACCTCTGGAAGCATCTCTTTCAGTAGCTTAGTCGGTATCGGGTCTAACATACATGTTGTCGATTTAGATGATTTAACGAGTTTAGTTAATTCTTCCTCTCCTATAGCAACGAATGAATCAAATTTTTCCTCAGGGAGACTACAATGCACTGCCTGATGCGATACTGTAGTAGACGGTTGCATAGTTATAATTTTGTCCCTGATATTTTCTATCTTATAAGTGAAGAAGTTCATAAAATCATTACTGCTGTGTTGCTTGGAGACTTCGGTGCTTGAAGCTTTATTTTTCGTTAGTTTAGCCACCGTTTCAAATAAATACCTAGGATTATGTTTATTTTCTTCTAATAGGGTTGAAAAATAAGCAGATCTAGCAGCTTTTAAAGCCTCTCTGTAAGCAATCGAGCTCTCCTTCCATGAAATGCGAAATACCTCTAGTTTTGTTTTCTTCCAGTTGCGCTCCATTTTTCTGGCTGCTCTCTTAAGTGCCTGAGTGTGCTCGTTGTACCACGGCGTTGGACTATTTTCTTTAATCTTCTTTAAGCGCAACGGAGCAACTGTGTCTAAAGTGCTGGAAAAGAGAGAGTTAAACGTTACTGTTGTAATATCAAGTTCTTCTAAGCTATCTGGGATGCTGAGATGATGAAACTGATCAGGAAGATTATTAATAAAGCAATCTTTAGTGGCAGAAGTGATAGGTCTCACATATTTGAAACACGGAGTTGGCTTTGCAGCCTTGGCTAAATGCAAATTACACGAGACTAGATAATGATCTGAGATGTCATCGCTCTGCTGCAGAATTTCAACGGCATCAACATCTATTCCATGTGATATATGAATATTCCATGTGAATATTCCAATTCCATGTGAATATTAGATATAGAGTATGATTACTACGATGAGTAGGTCCTGACACGTGTTGTCTAACTCCAATTGAATTTACAATGTCTTTAAATGCCAATCCCAATGCATCTTTTTCATTATCGATGTGTATATTAAAATCAACAACAATTAGTACTTTATCTGCAGTCAATATTAATTCTGATAGAAAGTCCGCAAATTCTTTGATAAAGTCTGTTATTCACAGCTAGCATGTGTAGCATGTTGGAAGTGCTGTTTGCTAGCATGAGTCAAAAGAGCCAAACCTCATCTCTATACGATGTTCTGATACAGAGATATAGGTCTTTCAAAACGGTTGCTAGGGTACTCAAGTTTGGTTGCTATGGAGTTGCTTGGGAGCTGGAAGCTTTAAACTTAAGAAGTTTAAAGTGGTTTGAAGTTTAGTTTGAAGTTTACTCAGAGTTTATGAATTTAGAGTTTATAAGTGTATAAATTGATGAGTTTATAAGTACGAGTTTTTGAGTTTAGAGTTAATAAGTTTAAATGAGTTTAAGAGTTCAAGAGTTCATAAGTCTATGAATTCATGAGTTTATAAGTTAATTAGTTCATAAGTGTATGAGGTTAGAGTTTATAAGTTTAAAGGAAGTAAATTTAGTAGTTTGTAGTTTAAATTAGTTTAAAGTTTAAATTAGTTTGAAGTTTAATTTAGTTTGAAGTTTAAAGTAGTTTAAAGTTTAAAATAGTTTGAAGTAGATAGATGGATGAGTTTGTTAGTTTAAATGAGTCTCAATGGCTCATATAGACCTTATGCGCCAGAGAAACAAGGGCTCCGCCATCTTTAGAATATTGTCTTTGAACTTCCGTTTTTTGCGGTCGCTCTGTATATCTCTATGGCATTGCTGTCTAGGAATAATTAGCTTTTGAAGTGGATTTACTGAATATAAAGTTAACGAAATTTAACGAAAGTTATCATGAGGATTGTAATGTTTAAACCAGATGTCTTAACAAATGTCAGTAGACCGGCAAGATTTTAAATTGAGCCGTTCATTCATAAATACGCAAGATCGCTGTGAAAATAAAACCGGAAGTCAAAAGACAACGAGCGCAGCGCTGAAAAGGGGCGGGGCTACATAAGGTCTATAGTATATAGAACGGCAGTTTGGTTTAGTCTTCAAGGTGTTTAGATTAAAATTTTTGTCGGTTGGTGAGTTTGAATCTGAAAACATTCCGCAATGTTAAGTCAATGGGAGTTTTTCCGAGTTTTGAAGTCCGATCAGTCTAAAAAGATATAGCATCTCGAGTCAGAACAGTCTGAAGGTCTGAGCCGAGTTTGGAGTATGTAGAGTTAAAGCTCTAGGATAGATAGAGTATAAATTTTTAGTAAGAATAATAATAATAATATTAAGTTTAAGTACACTATCAGTAAGTTGGCTCTCTAAGCCAACTTAATAACTGATCAAAGTTACTACAGTAAATCTTCATGGTAGATTTTTATATTGGTGCTGATTTGTTGATTGAAAATCTTCCTAACATGTTCATTGCTTGAATTCCTAGATAAAGTTGTGAGGAAAAGGAAGCAGCATCATATCTTTTCTTCTGTATAGTGATGTACATTATTGTAAAAGAATAAATGTAGGGCGAGACTTGGTTCTGTGCATCAGTGGTTGTTTGGATGCAGAGATATGGACGTGGGATAAAAATGGTTTCAGCAACTCATGCCACACTTCTTTCTGGCCGTCTCAGTCACAGCGCTGTTTAATGCTCTCTGCTGCTTACTCACTCAAGACCGATCCATGCTTTAAACTGGGTGTGTAAATCCGACACTTTGTCTCAATATGATCAGACATTGATTCTCTTATGCTGGGCATCCACGTGTGATTTATGCTGTCAAACAAGCTTTCAAACTAATTTTTTCCATCGGAAGAGCTCGTGTCAATCGTTGATGCTTGTATGGTCGCAGCTCGCATCGTGAGAGAGGAATTACGAGATGAGCCGAGTCGATACCATATAACCTCCTCCCAAGATCGTGATCATTTTTAAAAATGTTCAAAAAATCAGCTCGATATATTGGGAGTCAGCCCGCATTTCAATAGAGTAGGCTCTCCCCAATTCCATGCACACACATACATACGTGAACACACACACACACACACACACACACACACACACACACACACACACACACACACACACACACACACACACACACACAAACACACACACACATGTCTGGTGCACTATCTTTGTGGGGACTCTCCATAGACGTAATGGTTTTCATACTGTACAAACTGTATATTCTATCCCCTTACACTGCCCCTATCCCTAAACCTACCCATTACAGGAGACATTCTGCATTTTTACATTTTCAAAAAAACTAATTCTGTATGATTTATAAGCTTTTGTACCCATGGGGACCTCAATTTAGGTCCCCACGGTGACACGAGTCCCCATGAGTCTGTGTGCATTCAGGTTTAAGTCCCCACCGGTGTAGAAAAACATGTCCACACACACACACACACACACACACACACACACACACACACACACACACACACACACACACACACACACACACACACAAAGAGTGTTTTTGAATGGAATGACCATGCTGTTCACTGCCATTCAACAAATCATTTGCACAGCCAAGTTTTTATTTACTCCAACCTCTGTGTTTAGTGCAAAAGCTCACCCAATTGCTGTCCATGCAGTACAGTCGTGCCGTGTACTAACTGCTGTGACACGATTATCAGGTTGACTGACTCATAACGCATGCAAGGGCCCATGACCTCAGAAGTGCACAGTCTACGCCCAGCTTTAGTCAGCAATATGATATTTGCCAATACATAGTTCCCACATGACGTCACAACATACGGGCATTTGCTGACCCGGCGCCATTTCTGAGGGCAGAACACAACATTCTTACAATGCAGAACACGAGAAGAAGAAGCTGAAACGGAAATTTTGTGATTTAAAAAGTGAAAATGGTCATCTCCTGCTGGGTCAATGGATGTTCCAATCGTGCCGGAGGTTCAGTTAAATTTAGTTTTTTAGCATTTGCCGACCCGGCGCCATTTCTGTGGGCAGAACAATAGTAGAAGAAGCTGAAGCGAGTTAATTTCGTGATAAAAAGTGAAAATGGTGATCTCCTGCTGGGTCAATGGATGTTTAAATCGTGTCGGAGGTTCAGTTAAATTTGGATTTTACAGTATACCCGTCATTAGACTTCATGAAAGTGAGAAGACTAAGCTTTTGTCAGAACAACGACGGAGGTTATGGCTGGCGAGGATAAACAGGAAAGAAACTCCCTCAAAACACGCAAGAATTTGTTGTTTTTTATTGCGAGTGAACAACAAATATAAGTTTCTCTCTCACTCTCTCACACACACACATTCCAGCACGGCAATCTCAGATTATGTCCCTAAAGAACCCGCGTATAAAGTAGTTCCGCATTACATTAATTAATTTGCACGCGAGTTTTATTTATTTTCATACCGTGTATATTCATATTCATGCACATATTTCCAGGCTCGGAATTGCTCACATGTATTAAAACTCCTAGCCAATACCAGATAATGATACACATGATAATACTGTATCTAAGGCAAAGCTGCATAATCAGTGCTCAGTGCTTCCTTTGTTAGCGTATACGGATCCACACCATTTATGACTGAAATTTTCGCATTGTACCTCTCTCTGTCTTGTGTTAATAGAGTCTCTTTATAATCTCTGTCACTTTGTCTCTTCATGATTTTCGTAACATTATAAATGGAAAGAAATATTCGAAATTTGCTTGTAAAACTCATAGACAGTATGGTAAAACATTGTAAACACAGCAGCTTTTGCCCTCAAAGATGGCGTCTCCGGGGAGGTCACGTGACATTAATTGGCCTGTGGCACCTATGTATACCGCAAAACAGGCTGTGATACGATTACGATATGATTAGATTCAGGGCTATATTGATATTACGTGCCTATTTTACACAACCACTTTGATTTTTATTGTTCACATTTACATATAATAAAGATAGAGCAAATGTTATGTGTATGTGGTGTGCTGGCCGAGGGGAGTGCTTAGAGCTCCGAATTTGGCCTGAACCCCCAAAAAGCAAACGGCCAAAGGACAGTCAGCAGGCGGATTTACTAAAAGCCCCTCCAAAATTGAGTGATGTAAATTGGCAGGCTGGTGTTTCGTGAAGGTGCCTGGCATCATCACCGCATGTGATCGTTAGTTAACCCTTTGACGCCTACAAGCATTTGGACTGGTGAGATTAGTTCTCGTTCAGATCGCATGATCATCAACTTACGCGTTGGCTGGCGCTGAGCCAGAGACAGACGCTCTCAGCGCTGTCATACTACAGTATCACAAGTATTCAGTGTTTTCAGCCACATAAGGTTTATTTTAGGTTTCAGACATTTAAATACACATATGTTCTAGGCTAGCAAAACAATACATTTATAGTTCATAAAATACACACTGCGTCTATGGAAGCGGCAATACAAATCCTTATAATTATAAATTGATGATGTGTTTAGACACACATTGTGGAGGTAACTCTTAAATTTACTCTATTCTTCTCGCACTTCACCAGCCACTTACTTTAATGTATTTCGGGAGAAGTGGATGAATTGACGTGTTGTAGGCCTAAATTCTCTGAACTGCCGTGCATGGAGGCGGCCATCGTGCGTTACAGATCAACTAACATGAATCATGATCAAAAACAACATTTGCTCCTTTTCATCACCACTAGGCTAGGGCAGGCAAAATGCAAGATTGTATATTTAAATCTATACTATATAATGCTTATAACTCACCAATAGCAGATTACAAGAGGACAATACGTCTGTTGTTTTCCTCTTAGCTATTTCGAGATGTGTCTGAAGTAAAAAAAAAAAAGGAGAATTTCTAATCCAAGAGGAAGAAAGATTAGTACAACGCTTACCCGAATAATAAAGGAATCAAAGTGACAGATTTATTACATTTGTGATAGGTCTTCCAATACTTTGGAAATGTATGTAAGAACTATTTTCTTTCAATTTTATTAATTCTATTTTTGTTTTTGTTTTTGACATTATATACATTACATAACCAAAACAACCTTCTTAAGAATTTAGCAGTGTATATATATATATATATATATATATATATATATATATATTTTTTTTTTAGCAAACCCTACTCATGTGCAGGCAAACCCAGGAGAGCGTAAATGCAAGCTCATGCAGGTAAAAAAAAATGCATTCTGCTGAATAATAAGTTTGGTGAACTCTGACCTGTGAATTTGTGAGGCCAAGGCTTTAGACTGCTTTATTAAAGGGCCTCTATTATGCTATTTTAAAGTTTCCTAATGTTCTTTTGGAGTCTCCTACAACATGTTTACATGCATCAAAGGTAAAAAATAAAATAAAATAAAAACTGTATTAATTAATACATTTGCACATCACCACATTTTCAATGATTCTCAAACGACTCGTGAGATGAATCAATCTCTCTAAATCCTTCCTTTCCTTGAGCTACTCTGCTCTCATTGGCCAGACAGCTCAGTGTGTTGTGATTGGCCTACCACGTAAAGCGGGCGTCGAAAACAATAGCATAGACTGGAGCATAGGCTGTAAAAAAAGATGGACGACTCCCCTTCATTCTCTTCAAATTGGTGAGAACTGAACATAGACAGTATAAGAAATGGAGACAGCGACCCCATAGATTTCAACGGTGAAAAGTGAAGTCAATTAAGGCTGATTTATACTTCTGCGTTGGACCTACGCCGGAGCCTCTACGCTGTAGGCAACGCATGGTTTTCATTTATACTTCTGCATCGTTGTCCGCGTTGACGCGCAGAGGGAGCATGTGAAACCCAAGGGAGCGGTCCTAGCAGACCAATCTCAACGCTTGCGTCCACGTAGAGATGACGCGTTGTTACATTTTTGGAGAGGTGCACGTCAGGGTACGCCGAAGGGTACGCGCGCTACACACAGCCTACGATGTAGCTACGGCGTGAGTTTGACGCAGAAGTATAAATTGGGCTTTAGAAGCACTCACTTCCTGATGGCTGAGCGTACTGCGCAGACTCAAACTGAGCTTGACGACGTAGATGTGACGTGAGCAGCCCGTCTGTCTTCTAGTAGCTGTGCCGAGAGAAATCTGAAACATTCCCTTCCGAATCTTGCAGAGACGGAGAGTGTGAGTAGGAGCTGTCCATGAGCTAGGAGCAGGAGAAACTTTATGACTCTCTATGGGCTTCTCCCTTGACTTTATCTGACTTTTTGCCTCCACGTCCCCCCGATCGCCCGCGAGCTTCTCCTCCTGTCCATACGGTAATCTCTCTACTGTGCGACAGAGAGTCGCGTGGTTATGACGCAATCGTTAGCCTATTTTTAAAAATACTGCATCTACGGGGCCATAACGTAAGATACAAGGTAATGGAGCCTTTTATACATTGTCGTGTTTCTTTAGAAATAAATAATGGACAAATGGAGTCTTTAAACGCCTCAGATGTAAAGTTATTCGCTGTCAAAGTGACGCCAAAATGAATGGGAGTCAATGGGATGCTAACAGCAGGTGAAGGCTTGTTAGCCAATGGATGCCCCCATGTGTAAACAACAATATTTGTATAATTTATATATATATATATATATATTACAAAAATTATACAAATATTGTTGTTTACTCCTTCGTCGTCATGTGATATCCACACTGTTACAATAAACATTAAAATAAGATGCTGAAAAATGTATCTTGGATTTTAAAATATTTTACAGATATTCCAGGGAAAGAAGAAACACTCAACCACCTGTCTGTATACAGGTAGCAATCATCGTCCCATTGAGGAAACAAATTCATTTTTTTCTTTGCCCATTACTTTGGACTCTGATCTCTCTGAGGACATCAGTGTTGTAAGTATTATGACTTATTAAATGCAATACTTTAAAGATTGAACCAAAGTAGCATTTACAAAAATACAATTATATATTAAATGAACTTCTTCACAATCTGAAATAAATGTCTTTTTACATATATTTCTGCAAAAACGGACATGTTATGGCAGGCAAAATTGACTGCAGTTTACAGGTGCCATTTCCAATATTCATAAATATAATATAACTTGCCATGAGGAAAATCAACCAAGCAACACAATTTCAAATCAGCTCAAACAAACCATTTCTGACCTTTGCATAGTTTCTCTCAGTAATCTGGAGCAGTAATGTCACATGTGTCTCCTCTAGAGTTTCAGAAGAGATCTCAGCAATGTCTCAAATTGTGCAAAGAGGTTCAGCCATAACAAATGTTAAATTGGTTTAAATTTAACCATGATCCAATGATCTAATCTTCTCTCCACATTCATTTCTTACCTTAAAACTCTTACATCTGAGACAAACTATGTAGTTAAACTGAGGTACCCATTTAGTCTCCTGAGCATTGAAAGAGAAACTTCTTAGCAAAAAAAAAAAAAAAAAAAAAAAAATTCTTTGACTAAAGTCTTCACACAATGCTTTATTTTTTAAGGCTTCTTGAAATTTAGATCTTTAAAATTAAAATCCTGGTAGGAAAAGGGGTTGATTGTTTTGATGCAATGAATAATTAATTTTTTCACCTTGTTTATTTGTACAAATTATTATGAGTTCGAAATGGGACCAGAAATGCAGAGGTTGTTTTTTTTATTTTTATTTTTTTTATTGTTTGCTATGATTTCTTATTCTTAAACTGTATGCTTCAGATAAAAAGTTTTGAAGCACAGTTTGAAGTGATGCCCATGGACGGAGAGGATCAGCTGTTCTGTGAAATCTGCAACACTATGACTGACATGGAAACTGTGAGATTTATATTTTACTTGAAGTTTTTCAGCTCTGCATTAGTGTCTTTTAAAAAAATTAATGTAGAGCTTTAATAGTTTGTGCAAATCTCAGTGTTAGTGGAAATATGAACACTTGAGATGTGAAACCAGTTATTTCAGAAAGACAAACTGAGAAGTTTAACAAAGAATAATCTGGATTACAGATTAGAATAATATAGAGCTGGTAAGTCCCGCCCCTTCTGCTAACCGCACTGGACCTCTAGGTTGAAAAATCGTCAATGCAAGTGAATGGGAGAAAATAATTATTTTCTGGTCCCGTTTGAATTGTGCCATGAATGTGAGCATATGTTGTGTGTGAATTTTTATATAATCTTTCGTGTAAAGAATGCTACAATTTAGCGGGTAGAAGTTTGATACGGTTAGACTTTGTGTGAGAGCACATTGTGGACTACAACTCTTCGCTGCTTTCGACGCGTTTGAAACGTCACCACCACTCGCACACGGACACTAGCTCACGGATCCCGCTAAACATGGCTGTGTCTTTGGTGCACTTCACCGCCTTCTTTCAGGGAGAGAACAAAATCGTTGAGGTTGGTGAAAACCACGGGTAAGTCAACTTTATGGGGTGACGTCACATAGGCGACATGTAGTCTTTCTCGTTATGTCTTTTCCACAACTGCTAGCCGAAGAATCATACCATATACTGTCAAACTCGTAACATGAAAGATTATATAAAAAATTCACAGACAACATATGTTCACTTTCATGGCACAATTCAAACGGGACCAGAAAATAATTATTTTCTCCCATTCACTTGCATTGACGATTTTTCAACCTCGAGGTCCAGTGGGGTTTTACGGATGGGCGGGACTTACCAGCTCTATATGTTCCACCCTGATCTTGGTACAATTGAAAACATGCTGTTTATTCTAAATAAAACCATATTTCTTCCAGAGGTGCTCTATTGTTGAGCTGCCAGAAGTCCTGACTCTACATTTGAAGAGGTTTTACTTGGATTACAACTACATGACTTTCAGGAAGAACAACTGTCCTGTTGAAATTCCTCTCCGGTTATCAGCTCAGGTTTGACTACTCTGTGATTCCCACGTGTGTAAAGCTAAATTTTTCTTGTTTTATTTCTGATTCTGACACTTCATTTATAACATATAGCCAATGTGAATGTGCTCCATTGATTCACTGTAGTGGTTTCAGTAGTGGACATCTGCATTCATAACCAGCTAAATATTATAGAGTATAGACCTGGTATCAATCAGGATTTGTGTATACAGTATATAGGAATGAATACAGTAGCAATATTTATAATGTTTTGATATTTTAAATATATGTCGTATCTGTTATTTCAGGAAGAGGGTGGTGTTCATCATGTCTATGACCTGTACGCTATAGTCAATCACACTGGTTCCCTCAGTGATGGACTCTACTATGCTGACATCAAGTCATCTGAGGACCATCAGTGGTATCGATTTAATGACTTCAATGTGGACATGGTGAGTTTCTCTCCCTCTATTGAAATACTCTATACATACAATATATACTTTCATTTTCACATAGATCACAGTTGACATTTCTGCATTTATGATTTCTTGATTTGGGTATAAAGCTGACAAAGCAAACATCCAAAGCTGATATAACATGTAAACAAATGAAAGACTTGTGTAATCTCTGTGTTATGTGTACTGTCCGATGAAGATGAAGAAGATGCAAAAGGGTTCCAAAAAAAAAAGAAGAGTTTAAGTAAAACAAACTCCGGTAATTCCACAGGCATAGAACAAACAAAACGGCATGTGAAACATGACAATACTTAACAGAAGGGCTAATACACATGATGATAATGAACAGAATACAAACAGGTGCGATCTAATTAATCAGTAACCATTGTGATAAACTAGTGGCTGGATAATGAGAACAAATTAAAACAAAGGCAGGCAAATCAGGAACTGAACACAATGAAAATGAATCCAGAACTGAGCATTACTGTGACAGTACACCACCCCCAACTGAGGAGAGGGTGAGGGCTCTGGAGGAGGACAAGGGACAAGCAAAGGGCTGGAGACTAGATGCGATGGTGGCGGGAGAAACCAAGGTGGTGATGATGGTGGAAGGAGCCAGGAGCAGGAGTAGCCAGGTGGTGACCCAGAGAGCAGCCAGGATGATAGCCCACGTCAAAGTCGATGGAGGAGGGGAGCCATGGTGGAGACTTGGCTGACGACAACCGGGTGAAGACTGACGGAGATAAAGCTGATGGAAATGGAGCTCTGGGCGCAGATGGAGAGCTAATCCCCTCCCATTCCGAAGGTGTTTTAACTCCTACAGTGGCCGTATTATTTCAAATCTGCCGGCAAACGCGAGCAAATCTCCCTCTCGCATTCGTCACGGTGCCATTGCGTGTAAAAACAAGAAAGGCGAAGCTTGTATGTAGGCTGATTTCTAAAGTATACAAGCTGTGCTGTGTGACTTAAGTATTAGTGTATGTCGTCTTTCTTAAGTGTGTTTGTATAATTACTCAAGACTTGTGTTATTTTTTTCCTCAAAGCGTTCCTTGAACGGTGTCTTCAGAAACGAGAGCTCCACACACGGGTATCAGTTTTATCTCTGATCACAGCAGCTTTAGAGACTTTGTTCATGACAGATATTAATGTTTCTGTGAGCTCATATCTGAGCGGATCTTAAAGTGTGTGTTTCTCCACAGGAGTTCAGAAGCCTGTTTACTCATGTACAGACGCGGAGAGCAGTGTGAGTATCACAGTATTTCAGTCTGAAAGCTTTCTGCAGTAAAATATTGACAATAAATGATTTGCAGAGTTCAGTCAGCAACAGACAATAACTCGTTCACTGCTATATGCCATAACCTACTGTAAAAAATACAATGTTAAACTTGTGCATATATGAGCCATTTCTTTTCTTTTCCTTGGATGTGTTTTGTGATAGTGTTTTGTGTGTTGATGTTGTCAGGAGCGGCTTTATAAACTCATCCTGTGGGACCGAATCTGAATCTTCTTCATCTGGACCTGCAGAGATCGCAGGAACTTTATTCTACAGAACACGGGAATATAAAGAATCAAAACCACACACTCAACTCTACAGTCTTTTAAAATATTCCTAAATGTATAAAAATAATTAGATTGTGCATGTCACTCATGATTACTTGTGTTTCTAGATGAACAGTGGCTGTAAAACACCTGCACTCATCTGTTAAAACTGCAGCTTTTCACATTAAACAAATAATCCAAGAAAAATAGATTTACATTTTTTATCTTTAATGTGAAACAATAGAAACCAACAAAACTGACATAACAAACAAGTAGAAACTTTTAATGGAAAAAAAGAGCATTAAACCCAAACATTGTTGTGTTAGTGCATTAGTCTCAGACATGTGTTTATGACTGAATAAACATACACTCACACACTCACACTCTCTTACACACACACACACACACACACACACACACACACACACACACTCTGATCCTTCATTGTAGAGCTCAGTTTGACAAGCTCTGGTTTCTGAGTGTTAAAGAGCAGCACATCTGATAATCGTGTGTGTGTGTGTGTGTGTGTGTGTGTGTGTGTGTGTGTCAGCAGCAGACGTCAGTTTATCTCTTCCACTGAAATCAGATTCAGTTTATTCCTCAGACAGAAGAGTGGCAGAATTACACACACACACACACACCAAACTGATATATATAGACACAAGGAACACATTTAATATGGGTTTGGAATATATATATATAGATGAGGAATACAACTGAATAGTTTTGAGCTAAAACACTGTCACTGACTGACACTCAGAATCACATGATGTTCAGTCTGAACTAAAGCAGATTGTGTTGGACTGTTGTGCTTTAATGATAGTAGGCATTGGTGTAATTTATGGGGGTTTTGAAAACCTTTGCTGAAAACTTTTTATATTTTCTATAATATAGTAAATATAGTTAAATTATTGTATATGAAATAGACAGACAGTGTTTCATTTCTAGGGTGAGAGTGACTGATACTATTGAAACTTTGAGCTGTTTTAGAAACACAGTCTATTCGCAATGAAAGCGTTCAAACTGCAATATTAAACACACAGAACAACTGCAAAGAGTCCAGTGTGTAAACGATATGATTTAGGCATTAAATCCAGCAGAAACTCCAGAACAATCTACATATTTCTACACACTCAGGACAGCCGTCAGTCCCTGAAGCTCACCGTCCGAGTCCAGCGTTTCTCCACTCTTACACACTCTTATGATCCCAGTAAAGCCAGTCCAGCGTTTCTCCACTCTTACACACTCTTATGATCCCAGTAAAGCCAGTCCAGCGTTTCTCCACTCTTACACACTCTTATGATCCCAGTAAAGCCAGTCCAGCGTTTCTCCACTCTTACACACTCTTATGATCCCAGTAAAGCCAGTCCAGCGTTTCTCCACTCTTACACACTCTTATGATCCCAGTAAAGCCAGTCCAGCGTTTCTCCACTCTTACACACTCTTATGATCCCAGTAAAGCCAGTCCAGCGTTTCTCCACTCTTACACACTCTTATGATCCCAGTAAAGCCAGTCCAGCGTTTCTCCACTCTCACACACTCTTATGATCCCAGTAAAGCCAGTCCAGCGTTTCTCCACTCTCACACACTCTTATGATCCCAGTAAAGCCAGTCCAGCGTTTCTCCACTCTTACACACTCTTATGATCCCAGTAAAGCCAGTCCAGCGTTTCTCCACTCTTACACACTCTTATGATCCCAGTAAAGCCAGTCCAGCGTTTCTCCACTCTTACACACTCTTATGATCCCAGTAAAGCCAGTCCAGCGTTTCTCCACTCTTACACACTCTTATGATCCCAGTAAAGCCAGTCCAGCGTTTCTCCACTCTTACACACTCTTATGATCCCAGTAAAGCCAGTCCAGCGTTTCTTCACTCTTACACACTCTTATGATCCCAATAAAGCCAGTCCAGCGTTTCTCCACTCTTACACACTCTTATTGTCGCAGTAAAGCCAGTCCAGCGTTTCTCCACTCTTACACACTCTTATGATCCCAGTAAAGCCAGTCCAGCGTTTCTCCACTTTACACACTCTTATGATCGCAGTAAAGCCAGTCCAGCGTTTCTCCACTCTTACACACTCTTATGATCCCAGTAAAGCCAGTCCAGCTTTTCTCCACTCTTACACACTCTTATGATCCCAGTAAAGCCAGTCCAGCGTTTCTCCACTCTAACACACTCTTATGATCCCAGTAAAGCCAGTCCAGCGTTTCTCCACTTTACACACTCTTATGATCCCAATAAAGCCAGTCCAGCGTTTCTCCACTCTTACACACTCTTATGATCCCAGTAAAGCCAGTCCAGCGTTTCTCCACTTTACACACTCTTATGATCCCAATAAAGCCAGTCCAGCGTTTCTCCACTCTTACACACTCTTATGATCCCAGTAAAGCCAGTCCAGCGTTTCTCCACTTTACACACTCTTATGATTCCAATAAAGCCAGTCCAGCGTTTCTCCACTCTTACACACTCTTATGATCCCAGTAAAGCCAGTCCAGCGTTTCTCCACTTTACACACTCTTATGATCCCAATAAAGCCAGTCCAGCGTTTCTCCACTCTTACACACTCTTATGATCCCAATAAAGCCAGTCCAGCGTTTCTCCACTTTACACACTCTTATGATCCCAATAAAGCCAGTCCAGCGTTTCTCCACTCTTACACATTCTTATGATCCCAGTAAAGCCAGTCCAGCGTTTCTCCACTCTTACACACTCTTATGATCCCAATAAAGCCAGTCCAGCGTTTCTCCACTCTTACACACTCTTATGATCCCAGTAAAGCCAGTCCAGCGTTTCTCCACTCTTACACACTCTTATGATCCCAGTAAAGCCTGTCCAGCGTTTCTCCACTTTACACACTCTTATGATCCCAGTAAAGCCAGTCCAGCGTTTCTCCACTCTTACACACTCTTATGATCCCAGTAAAGCCAGTCCAGCGTTTCTCCACTTTACACACTCTTATGATCCCAGTAAAGCCAGTCCAGCATTTCTCCACTTTACACACTCTTATGATCCCAGTAAAGCCAGTCCAGCGTTTATCCACTTTACACACTCTTACGATCCCAGTAAAGCCAGTCCAGCGTTTATCCACTCTTACACACTCTTACGATCCCAGTAAAGCCAGTCCAGCGTTTCTCCACTCTTACACACTCTTATGATCCCAATAAAGCCAGTCCAGCGTTTCTCCACTCTTACACACTCTTATGATCCCAGTAAAGTCAGTCCAGCGTTTCTCCACTCTTACACACTCTTATGATCCCAGTAAAGCCAGTCTAGCGTTTCTCCACTCTTACACACTCTTATGATCCCAGTAAAGCCAGTCTAGCGTTTCTCCACTCTTACACACTCTTATGATCCCAGTAAAGCCAGTCCAGCGTTTCTCCACTCTTACACACTCTTATGATCCCAGTAAAGCCAGTCCAGCGTTTCTCCACTCTTACACACTCTTATGGTCCCAGTAAAGCCAGTCCAGCGTTTCTCCACTCTTAAACACTCTTATGATCCCAATAAAGCCAGTCCAGCGTTTCTCCACTCTTACACACTCTTATGATCCCAATAAAGCCAGTCCAGCGTTTCTCCACTCTTACACACTCTTATGATCCCAGTAAAGCCAGTCCAGCCTTTCTCCACTTTACACACTCTTATGATCCCAATAAAGCCAGTCCAGCGTTTCTCCACTCTTACACACTCTTATGATCCCAGTAAAGCCAGTCCAGCGTTTCTCCACTTTACACACTCTTATGATCCCAATAAAGCCAGTCCAGCGTTTCTCCACTTTACACACTCTTATGATCCCAATAAAGCCAGTCCAGCGTTTCTCCACTTTACACACTCTTATGATCCCAATAAAGCCAGTCCAGCGTTTCTCCACTCTTACACACTCTTATGATCCCAATAAAGCCAGTCCAGCGTTTCTCCACTCTTACACACTCTTATGATCCCAATAAAGCCAGTCCAGCGTTTCTCCACTCTTACACACTCTTATGATCCCAGTAAAGCCAGTCCAGCGTTTCTCCACTCTTACACACTCTTATGATCCCAGTAAAGCCAGTCCAGCGTTTCTCCACTCTTACACACTCTTATGATCCCAGTAAAGCCAGTCCAGCGTTTCTCTACTTTACACACTCTTATGATCCCAGTAAAGCCAGTCCAGCGTTTCTCCACTCTTACACACTCTTATGATCCCAGTAAAGCCAGTCCAGCGTTTCTCCACTCTTACACACTCTTATGGTCCCAGTAAAGCCAGTCCAGCGTTTCTCCACTCTTACACACTCTTATGATCCCAGTAAAGCCAGTCCAGCGTTTCTCCACTTTACACACTCTTATGATCCCAGTAAAGCCAGTCCAGCGTTTCTCCACTTTACACACTCTTATGATCCCAGTAAAGCCAGTCCAGCGTTTCTCCACTCTTACACACTCTTATGATCCCAATAAAGCCAGTCCAGCGTTTCTCTACTTTACACACTCTTATGATCCCAATAAAGCCAGTCCAGCGTTTCTCCACTCTTACACACTCTTATGATCCCAGTAAAGCCAGTCCAGCGTTTCTCCACTCTTACACACTCTTATGATCCCAGTAAAGCCAGTCCAGCGTTTCTCCACTCTTACACACTCTTATGGTCCCAGTAAAGCCAGTCCAGCGTTTCTCCACTCTTACACACTCTTATGATCCCAGTAAAGCCAGTCCGAGCTGTAATGTTATTGGTTAATGAGACATAATGAGACACAGCTGACACTCGTTGAGGATCCTCTTTCTCCAATGGCAGAGACAGAGGTTTGATCTTGTTGGAGCGTATCCCCTTTTCTGTCTGTTTAAAAAAAAAAAAAAAAATTATAATAAACTTTTGTAATTTTGCATGAATACTCGTGTCTCCATGTCTTCCTGTCTTTAGTAGGGAACCTATGCACGGATAATATTCTCTGGGTGAAATTCCCAGGGTGGCGTAGTCTAGATCAGTGGTTTTCAACCTCTCCTGCAGGGACCCCCTGACAGGCCATGGCTGCGTTCGAAACCGCATACTTCCCTACTCAAACTCAAAAAAGAGTAGGCGAGCAAAAAATATGTACGAATCCAAAAGAGTAGGCGAGAATTACCTGGATGACGTACTAATTATCGCGAGATTCCGACTTAAGTGCGTTCGAATATGCCTACTTTCCTACTATATAGTAGGCGAAAACAGTACGTGAAGGAAGCAGTACGTTCGAAACATCAGTATTCATAAAAGAGTAGGCGAGAAGTTCCCGGATGGCTTACTGCTTTCGGCCAGATTTTCGAGTGCTCGACCGATGGATGCTCTTCTATCCCAGGAGGCCACGCGAGAGGATACGTCATTATCAAACATCGCAGAGATCGGCGACGCGGCGCTTTCAAATGTGAGTAAACACGGTTGCTTGTGTTAAAATTGAATGTGTTGAACTACTGTAGAGTAAACTGTTGAATTGTTGAAGGTGTAAAGACGTTACACAGTATAGTATAGTTGTGATTTTGCTGTAAAAACACGTTTTATTATGTATAACGTTAGCTAACAGGGGAGCTCCAGTAAGGACAAGTTACGTCTCTGGATTTACATAAACCATATACATCTTAAAGACACTTATTTTAAATGTCTATTTACATCTGACAGGAAAATCTTCAGTAAGTATTGCAGAAGAGCACATCACAACATGATATAGACATCTGAGTGATGAATGTGTGCTACTATGTAGAACAAATCTATAAATCTATAATAAACATAAGTTATCTATTTTATTTGTCCATTAGGCTACTGTTGATAAATTGAGGAACATTTATATTGGATAAAAAGTTAAAACAACCTCAACATGTAAATGTAGTGTTGAGTTCATAAATCACAGGGGTTTTGTGAATCTTGTCTGGATGTTACAGGGACAGATGAACAGTGTGTTTATCCGGTGGAGAGTGGCTGAAGAAGGCTTTGAGTGAGTATACTACAGAAATGAATAATAAAATCTATTTAAATCTTAAGTTGTAGTTTATTTTAATTATTGTAATTTCAAACAGAGCTATTACAGCACTCTTCTGATTCTTGATTTCTGTGCATTTGCTGCAGATCTTCTGTGGTGGAGCAGGACCTGCAAGGGAAGATGATGGCGGCATTTGTGGGAAAAAGCGTTTTTGTCTTCTAAATAATACTGAAATCAAATGACATTGTGCGGTTAAAATGACTGCTTTTGTGTTATGTTTGTGCATTTTGTAGGATCTGAAATGTCAGCAGACTGGTATGAGCACTGAGGATGAAAAGCCCAGAGCTGAATCCTGGAGATGGTGCCATGGACGAGACCCTCCATCACTCCACCTGCTCTTAGGAGTCCCTCCATCACCCCGCCTGCACTTACGAGACCCTCCATCACTCCACCAGCCCTTACGAGACCCTCCATCACCCCACCTGCCCTTACGAGACCCTCCATCACCCCACCTGCCCTTACGAGACCCTCCATCACTCCACCTGCCCTTACGAGACCCTCCATCACTCCACCTGCCCTTACGAGACCCTCCATCACTCCACCTGCCCTTACGAGACCCTCCATCACTCCACCTGCTCTCACGAGACCCTCCATCACTCCACCTGCCCTTACGAGCCCCTCCATCACTCCACCTGCCCTTACGAGACCCTCCATCACTCCACCTGCCCTTACGAGACCCTCCATCACTCCACCTGCCCTTACGAGACCCTCCATCACTCCACCTGCCCTTACGAGACCCTCCATCACTCCACCTGCCCTTACGAGACCCTCCATCACTCCACCTGCTCTCACGAGACCCTCCATCACTCCACCTGCCCTTACGAGACCCTCCATCACTCCACCTGCCCTTACGAGCCCCTCCATCACTCCACCTGCCCTTACGAGACCCTCCATCACTCCACCTGCCCTTACGAGACCCTTCATCACTCCACCTGCCCTTACGAGACCCTCCATCACTCCACCTGCCCTTACGAGTCCCTCCATCACTCCACCTGCCCTTACGAGACCCTCCATCACTCCACCTGCCCTTACGAGACCCTTCCTCACTCCACCTGCCCTTACGAGACCCTCCATCACTCCACCTGCCCTTACGAGTCCCTCCATCACTCCACCTGCCCTTACGAGACCCTCCATCACTCCACCTGCCCTTACGAGACCCTTCCTCACTCCACCTGCCCTTACGAGACCCTCCATCACTCCACCTGCCCTTACGAGACCCTCCATCACTCCACCTGCCCTTACGAGACCCTCCATCACTCCACCTGCCCTTACGGGTCCCTCCATCACTCCAACTGCCCTTACGAGTCCCTCCATCACTCCACCTGCCCTTACGAGTCCCTCCATCACTCCACCTGCCCTTACTCCAACTGTCCTTACGAGACCCTCCTTTACTCCACCTGCCCTTACGAGACCCTCCATCACTCCACCTGTCCTTACGAGACCCTCCATCACTCCACCTGCCCTTACTCCACCTGTCCTTACGAGACCCTCCTTCACTCCACCTGCCCTTACGAGACCCTCCATCACTCCACCTGCCCTTACGAGACCCTCCATCACTCCACCTGCCCTTACGAGACCCTCCATCACTCCACCTGCCCTTACGAGACCCTCCATCACTCCACCTGTCCTTACGAGACCCTCCTTCACTCCAACTGCCCTTACGAGACCCTCCATCACTCCACTTGCCCTTACGAGACCCTCCATTACTCCACCTGCCCTTACTCCACCTGTCCTTACGAGACCCTCCTTCACTCCACCTGCCCTTACGAGACCCTCCATCACTCCACCTGCCCTTACGAGACCCTCCATCACTCCACCTGCCCTTACGAGACCCTCCATCACTCCACCTGCCCTTACGAGACCCTCCATCACTCCACCTGTCCTTACGAGACCCTCCTTCACTCCAACTGCCCTTACGAGACCCTCCATCACTCCAACTGCCCTTACGAGTCCCTCCATCACTCCACTTGCCCTTACGAGACCCTCCATCACTCCACCTGCCCTTACTCCACCTGCCCTGACTAGACCCTCCATCACTCCACCTGCCCTTACGAGACCCTCCATCACTCCACCTGCCCTTACTCCACCTGCCCTTACGAGTCCCTCCATCACTCCACCTGCCCTTACGAGTCCCTCCATCACTCCACCTGTCCTTACGAGACCCTCCTTCACTCCAACTGCCCTTACGAGACCCTCCATCACTCCAACTGCCCTTACGAGACCCTCCTTCACTCCACCTGCCCTTTTTTGACAGCACTGACATAATCACAGACTTGCTCATCCCGATTTAAAATCTTAAATATCAAACATGTTTGATATGATCGGGGCGAGCCCGATTTGTGTGAGAGCAGATCGGGAGGTGCAAGATTCGATCTGTGAACGCCTCACATTACACGAGTCCCTCCATCACTCCACCTGTCCTTACGAGACCGTCCATCACTCCACCTGCCCTTACGAGACCCTCCATCACTCCACCTGCCCTTACGAGACCGTCCATCACTCCACCTGCCCTTACGAGACCCTCCATCACTCCACCTGCCCTTATTGCCTCAGATTGTGAAGCACAACACATCACGCAACAACCTCAGCGCCTTCAGCCTACATACATGATTGTAGTTTGAATAAAGCTTTGTTTCATGTGTTGACTTGTATATGCATTTGTTTATTGTGTGATGGTGACTTTGATTCATTCGTTTACTAATTTATTGTAAAAAACATTGTTGTCAGTAAATAAAATATAATTATTTAATGAATGCTTTATTTATTGTTTGAATGAAAATGTAGATATGTTCACTATATACACATCTAGAGTATATTCATAGCTATTTCATATGACATGCATATTAATGATACTTTTTCACATATAAAATCAACAGTTTTCTCCAAAGGCGAATCTTTGCACAGCTGCCTTTTGTGCAGACATTACAAATGCTGAGGAAAACTGTTCTAGGTAGAGCTGTCAAGTTACTGATGTTATGAGGTATATATATATATATATATATATATCATGGGTTTGCATACATAATATGATATTTTATACACAGGAAAAAATAACCTACAAGGTTGAATATCTTAATATATATTTTCTTAAATAATTCATTATAATACATAAAAAAAAAATAAAAAAAAACATTTTTTGTTATTTATAGGCCTGAGGGATGAAAAGAGTTAAATTCAACAAGAAAAAGAAAAACAAAGCAGTAAGTCACTTTTGCTTGTGGATGAAAATGTTTGGATATAAAATAAAGAAATTAACAACATATTCAAGAGATGACAATTTTGGGATTTTGTAATAAAAATAAATAATATCGTTAAGGATAAAACGGTGGGTCACATTAGTAGGGTTAAATATCAAATTAACCCTAAATGTACAAAATAAATGGGCAGCAGTTTCTTCAAAAAGACCACAAAATGAGCAAGTTTAATCAATAAAGATATTTACAGATAGATGAATAAAACGTGTCATACAAATCTTTTAAGTTGTTGCGTGTGTGATAACGCGTCGTAGGTCACATGATAACGTCAACATGGCAGATGTCCGGCTCGCATTCATACTTAACGAGATCTGGCTATAAAGTACCTACTCTTTTAGCGCTCGTTAAGTAAGTACTTATTGAAATTAAGTACCTACTCATTGAGTATGCGGTTTTGGGCGCAGCCACTGTTTCTGTTTTAACCCTGAAATGGCACACCTGATTCAATTAATTAAAGGCTTAATGAGTAGTTGACTAATTGATTAATTGACTAAGTCCTACTCTTCCTACTCTAGAAACTACTCATTAATTGAATCAGGTGTGCCATTTCAGGGTTAAAACAGAAACATGGCCTGTCAGGGGGTCCCTGCTGGAGAGGTTGAAAACGTACTCGGTTACTAACGTAACCTCGGTTCTCTCTAGAGAGGGAACGAGTACTTGCGTAATATCTTACGCTAGGGGAAAACCTCTTTTCCTCGAGATACTGAAGCCAAAAAAATTATCCTTAATTTTGCAATAATGTAAAACGCATTGCAGCAGCATGCAGACATGGGCGAGACAGCTCGCGCGCCCATTGACTGCTCTGCGGCAACTGCACCAGCCTATCGAGAGAGGCCCCTCATGACGTCAGAACCAATGAGGGCGCTTCGAGCCCAATACGTCATGTCCCGCCAAAAGAGGGTGGGGCTCAGCTATAAATATAGCCTCGAAGGGCTGGTTTGACCAGTTTTTTATCGCCGAAGCGAACCGGAGCGTGATGCATGCACGGCAAGATACGCAAGTACTCGTTCCCTCTCTAGAGAGAACCGAGGTTACGTTAGTAACTGAGTACGTTCTCTTACGAGAGTTTCTCTCGTACTTGCGTAATATCTTACGCTAGGGGAACACAGTGTAAAACGCCGTGCGTGCTTGAGATACAACACTAAAGTCCCAAGGGCAGGTGCCCGGGGCTCATACAGTGCTTAATCACACGGGACACAGAGAATCCGGGAAGAGGGGCTAGAATAGCATCATTCCTGTAATATAGAGCTCTAATAAGAGCAGATTATATCAAGTGTTCCACACAGCCAGGGCGAACTCGGCCTGGACTGATAAACATGGGGGACTTACACACTGCCCACAGAAGTATACAGACGATCAGTGATCGACGCTCTAGTAATTTCAGCATCCTGGGCCGATAGCATCGGGCAGGCCATACTGAAAATTTAGACCGAGAGCAACTTAGCTTGTAAAGCGGGAACCTCGAGGTTATAAAACCTTATAAATGCAGACGGGGAGGCCCAGCCTGCCGCCATACAGATATCTTGCGAGGCAATCCCACTAGACCAAGCCCACGACGAAGCCATGCCTCTCGTGGAGTGCGCTTTGACACCTAACGGGCATTGCAGGCCCTTAGATGTATAAGCTAGCGCTATAGCATCAACTATCCATCTGGATAAACTCTGTTTTGATGCGGCTAGTTCCTTAGAACGTCCGCTGAACAAAACAAAGAGCTGCTCCGTCTGTCTGCAAACGGATGAGCAAGACACATAGGTTCTTAACGCCCTGACCGGGCAAGGGAAGCCTGCGTCCCCTTCCTCTTCGGACACGGGCAGGGCCGACAGGGAGATCACCTGTGCCCTAAACGGTGTATTGAGGGATTTAGGAACATATCCGTGCTTTGGTTTGAGTATGACTCTCGAGTCATTAGGTCCAAACTCCATACACGTTGCGCTCACTGAGAGCGCTTGCAAGTCCCCTATGCGCTTCACTGAAGCGAGAGACAGAAGAAACACTGTTTTGAGAGACAAGTGTTTTAGGTCTATTGATTGTATTGGCTCGAATGGGGCACCTTTCGTGGCATCCAGAACCGTGGAAAGGTCCCAAATGGGAACCGAGGGAGGTCTGGGAGGATTCAGCCTCTTAGCTCCTCTAAGGAAGCGAATGACCAGATCGTTCCTTCCTAATGACTGGCCAATCGCTGGTTCAGCGAACGCTGCTATGGCCGCCACATAAACTTTGAGCGTGGATGGGGCTCTGCCCTTATCCAGAAGCTCTTGTAAAAAGGAAAGAACCTCCGACACCCCACAGTGTGAGGGTGAAGTGCCACGCGTTGTACACCAGCTAGTGAACACAGACCATTTTGAGGAATAGAGCCGTCTCATAGATGGAGCTCTAGCCTGCGTGATCGTGTTTAACACTCCCACTGGGAGGTTAACGGGTACCCGTTGATGGTCCACACGTGTAGGGACCAAAGCTCCGGGCATGGATGCCAGATCGAGCCGTTCGCCTGCGAGAGGAGATCCCTCCTCACCGGTATCGGCCACGGGGCGGTACTCGTCAGCTGCATCAGGACCGGAAAACCAGGCTTGGTTCGTCCATAATGGGGCGACGAGTAGCACCGAGCATCCGCTTTCCCTGATTCGCTCTAACACCTGGGGCAGAAGCGTGAAAGGGGGAAACGCATAGAGCGGGCAGCGGGGCCAGACGCGGGCCAGCGCATCCCTGCTCTTGGAGAGAAATTCCTGACAGTGAGCGTTCTCTTGAGACGCAAATAGGTCTATTTTCGCTCTGCCAAATGTCCTCCACAGCAGTTTGACTGTCTGCGGGTGTAAAGACCATTCTCCTGCCGGAAGATTGTTCCTGGACAGTCTGTCTGGTCTCACATTCAGGTGGCCGGGCACTTGCGCTGCTCTGAGCGAGCGCAGATTGTGTTGAGCCCAGACCAGGAGGCGTTCCGTCAGCCTGTGAAGGGCTCTGGATCTGATACCTCCTTGGTGATTTATATAAGCCACCACTGACATGTTGTCCGAACGGACCAGGACGTGGTGTCCTTTTATATGGGGACAAAAACGCCTCAGTGCGTTGTCGACTGTCATCATTTCCAGACAGTTTATGTGTAGAAGCTTCTCCCGTTCTGACCACAGGCCGAAGAACGGTCTGCCTTCTAGCAGCGCTCCCCATCTCTAGGTTGAGGCATCCGTAGACACCACCTTCACACTCGAGGAAGTCCCCAGGCTTACACTTGACCGGTACCAATCGGTCACTGTCCAAGGTTTCAGAGCTGCGATGCATTTCTGATCGACCTTGAGGCGCAAGAGACCGGATGTCCACGCTCTGCGCGGAACGCGCGGTTTTAACCAGTACTGCAGCGGGCGCACGCGAAGCAGACCCAGCTGAAGCACTGAAGATGCTGAAGCCATGAGACCCAGCATTTTCTGAAACCTTTTGAGCGGGACTAAAGTGCCGTGGCGAAAAGTTTCTGTCATGCGCCGAATACTCAGCCTGCGCTGCGGTGACAGTTGCGCTGTCATAGACAGCGAGTCCAGTTCTGTACCCAGAAAGGATATTTTCTGACTGGGAGACAGCGAACTCTTCGCCCAATTGACTCTGAGACTCAAATTCTCGAGGTAGTCAAGTAATATGGTCCTGTGTTCTATGAGCTCTGACTGTGATCGAGCTAGAACCAGCCAATCGTCCAGATAATTCAGCACTCGTATGCCTCGGAGTTTGAGGGGTACGAGCGCTGCATCCATGCACATCGTGAATGCACGAGGTGCCAGGGATAGGCCAAACGGCAGGACTGTGTACTGATATGCCTGGCCCTCGAAGGCGAATCTCAAAAATCGCCTGTGACGTGACGCTATTTGTATTTGAAAATAAGCGTCTTTCAGATCTATCGACATGAACCAGTCCCCTTGGCAAAATTGCGAGAGGATTTTCCTGGTCGTGAGCATTCTAAACCGTCTTTTCAGAAGTGCTTTGTTTAGCCGTCTTAGATCTAGAATGGGTCTGAGACCCCCGTCTTTTTTTGGGTACCAGAAAATATCTGCTGTACATGCCCCCTTCGCTCTGAGCCTGTGATAAGGGTTCTATAGCCCCTTTGCTCAGTAACTTCGCTATTTCGGCTCGAAGTAGGTGTGCTACTTCCTCTTTCACCGTAGTTTCGATTCGCGCCGCTTGGCATTGCGGGCGTCGACCGAACTGTAGCGAATAGCCTCTTTCTATAGTGTTCAGCACCCACTTTGATACCCTGGGAAGCTCTGCCCACGCTTTCGCGTGAGTGGCTAAGAGTAGAATGATATCTGGGCTCTGGTCGCGACCTAGTGGCGAGTGGAGAGCACAGGTGTGCTGTAACATGAGCGCCACGCTTGCAGCGTGTGAGACTGGGGGTGCGCTGATCAGAGCGGGCAGCCTGCGCGCTCAGTTCTCCTACAGCGGTGTGCTGAGAGAGCGAGCGGGGCGAACCCCGTGGGGTTTATTATGTCTGTGAGCGAATGAGGGCGCGGGACATCGGGCCCATGCAAAACGCTGAGAACACCGTCTGTTTGTGCAGACTGTATGTGCGTTGGTTTCGTTTTTACGGAAACCGTGAGACATGTAGTGTGTAGTGTTTGCGGGCACTGGGACGTAAGCACAATGACTACATTTGGTGCACAATCGACATGAGTCGATTTTATTTGTGCGGGCCGTGTGTGGCGGGCCGTGTTTGTGTGTAGGAATGGGCACTGGGCAGTGGGCATTTTTACTACACTCCTAACACCATCGGCCGTGGCCGGAATACCAGAAAATACACTCTTTATGGGATTTATCTGGGTCGTCGTAAAAACGGCGTTTGTGTGCAGGCAAGCGGGCTGTGTTGCCGACTTGTTTACTGCAGAATACGCTGGAACAGTCGCAATTACTGGAACTGAGCGAGCGAGAAGTTTTGGTGGGAGTCCGGCCGCAGCGGCTAGGAATACTTTGTGTTGCCATAGAAACAGTGTTTGGGTGCAGGCGAGCGGGTAGTACAATGCGCTTGTTGGCTGCAAAATACACATCTGCAGTCGCCTTTAAGGGAACTGACAGAACGAAAGCATTGATGGCATAATTTACATTCTAGTAGACCTGGGATTCGATCACGGGTCTCTCGTGCGAAAGCCTAAGATTCTGCCACTGAGCCACAGGGGGAGAATACACATGCTTTCAGTTAGCACGACCATATAACAGAGCGTCAACATGCTTGAATGGGTGCAGGCGAGCGGGTTGTACAACGCACTCGTTGGCTGCAAAATACACATCTGCAGTCGCCTTTTAAGGGAACTGACAGAGCGAAGCACTGACGGCATAATTTGATGTGTCGGTAGACCCGGGATTCGAACACGGTTCTCTCGTGCGAATGCCTAAGATTCTGCCGCTGAGCCACAGGGGGAGAATACACATGCTTTCAGTTAGCACGACCATATAACAGAGCGTCAACATGCTTGAATGGGTGCAGGCGAGCGGGTTGTACAACGCGCTCGTTGGCTGCAAAATACACATCTGCAGTCGCCTTTTAAGGGAACTGACAGAGCGAAGCACTGACGGCATAATTTTATGTGTCGGTAGACCCGGGATTCGAACACGGTTCTCTCGTGTGAATGCCTAAGATTCTGCCGCTGAGCCACAGGGGGAGAATACATAAGTTCTCAGTTAGCACGAGCATATAACAGAGCGTCAACATGCTTGAATGGGAGCAGGCGAGCGGGTTGTACATGCAGTCGCCTTTTAAGGGAACTGACAGAGCGAAGCATTGACGGCATATTATGAATGGGGCGCAACTAGGGCGGGGCGGCTTTTCTTATAACATAAAGAAAAAACTAACCCCGTGACCGTACGCTTCCGGTCTCCCTTGTGAACGACGCAGTTTGTGCGGCTCGAACAGAGGGAGAGAGAAAGCTAGCCCCGTGATCGTCCGCTCCTGACATCCCCTGTGAACGGCGCAGTTTGCGCGGCTCGAACAGAGGGAGAACAGATATCATCCCCCACAGACGCGGCTTCGTGGTCTACATCCACGACGGAAGCGGCGGCACGCGGTGGCTACTGTCCATCAGGAAGAGACTCAGCGAAGCAGGTGAAGCAGGCGGGCACACCGGCGAGCTTTGCGGGGTGGGGGAGGTTGCGGAGGTGCAGTCTCGGAGAAGGATGCCAGGCGAGTCCTCAGAGTCACCGTAGGCCTTAGCTCGCTGAGGGCAGCGCCGTCAGCGAGCGCGAGAGCTGCGTGATCCTTACCAGGAAAAGGGGTGTCTTGATAAAGACAATAGTGAATATAGACAATAGCTAGACAATATTGTCTAGACAATAGACAATAGCTCTTTTAGTGCAAAGGGAGTGTGTGTCGCGGCGGCGAACACACACATACACAAAACACAGTAGCAGAGAAAGGATATGTACGCCGGAAAGCGTGCGCAGGAACGGCGACTGAAGGCGGCGAGTTGTCGTCCAGCAGCTTCAGATGTGGCGCTAATTCCGCTCAGTGCTTCTATCAGACGGCGCGGCTTCTTCCTCTCGGGATCCAGCGAAGCGTGAGTTTCGCTGAAGAGATAAAAAACTGGTCAAACCAGCCCTTCGAGGCTATATTTATAGCTGAGCCCCACCCTCTTTTGGCGGGACATGACGTATTGGGCGCGAAGCGCCCTCATTGGTTCTGACGTCATGAGGGGCCTCTCTCGATAGGCTGGTGCAGTTGCCGCAGAGCAGCCAATGGGCGCGCGAGCTGTCTCGCCCATGTCTGCATGCTGCTGCAATGCGTTTTACATTATTGCAAAATTAAGGATATATTTTGGCTTCAGTATCTCGAGGAAAAGAGGTTTTCCCCTAGCGTAAGATATTACGCAAGTACGAGAGAAACTCTCGTAAGAGAACCACTGGTCTAGATCAAAACATATGTAGTGTTATTTTTCCCTCGTGGTTGCCACAACAGAATAACCCAGAAGAAACTAGTTACCTCAGAGGATCCAGGAGTCTTTTCAATGATCAAATGTAGAAGTTCTGCTGTGTCTCGTTGTTCATGAACTTTGGGTTTGAGGGAGGGTAAGCAAATAACAATCAAACACTTATACTGAATATTTATTTATATTGACTGAATGCTGGAAACAGCAATAAAGAGACCAACCGTCTGTAATGCCGAGGCTCTTCGTGACTCCAGCTGCTGAAACTGCAGTTTTCTGTTGTGTTTCTAATTCACTGAACAACTTCTTCAACTCTTCACCCAAGTGTCCATCAGATGAAACACTGTATCTGTCCAAACTACAGAAGACATTGAGTGTTTATCGATCGGCTGTTTGTCATGTTGTTTCCACTGCTGGAAGTGAAAGATGTTTCTTTACCTCTCGACATGTTGCCTGAATCCCTTCGTCGTGAAGAGCGTCTGAAGAACTGCATTCAAGCAGGAGGAGGACCCTTGATTCTCCAGCCCACAGTATCCTGATATGAGAAACAAATTAACACTGGACTGACATCCATCCAGCTGACCAGAGAAACTCCAGAAGCACATCCGGCAGATCTTACAACATACAGAGCCATCGAATGTCCAGCGAGATCAGAAACTGACTCTACGGTTCAAAGCAAATGTTGGCTAGGTTTAAAAGTGAGTAGGTCTGGACTAAAAGCATTTTGATTCTGCATAAGCCAACCAATGTTCATCAGCTTTAACAGCAATGAGATGTGAGAAATGTGAGAAGAAAAGTCAGAAGCCCATGTGTGTTAATAATGTCCATCTTCAGAAAACAAGCACAGACAGTAACGTGAGGCATCAATTCTTTTCTGTAGCAGGATATTTACATCTCCACAGGGTTTCAGGGATGGAGAAAGTGTTTAATTCAAATCATGATTCACATGCTTTACAGATGGAGATGTTCAGATCAGATGAAGGGTTCATGTCTTACTTCTGTTCTTGGCTGTTGAGTCAGTCTTCTTTGTGTTTGAGAGACTCTGGAAATGATCCTGTCTGGGTTCCTGTAACTTTTATAACAGTAATAGTCATGGAATGTCAAATACCAATTATCTGTCATAAAACAAGCACATGGGCCTCAAACGATGTGTGTTCACAATGTAAATAAAAATAAAACACACACAACCTTTTCAGCAGCATCTCGTTGGTTCACTTCACTGGCTGCCATTGATCGGCTCGATTGCTCTTCATTTCTATGGAGGAAAATAAAACGCTCTTTTAAATGTGCAGGTGATAAATATCACCATCATATCAGAAGAGTGTTTGAGAGACTCTGGAGAGATGCTGGAGAGACTTTGATGTTTCTCACTTGCAGTAACAGATCGAAAAGTGTTGATGTGTCACGTTACCTTTAGAAACGTATATTTAAAGTTCCCTTTCAAAAGCTACAAACGATGCTGCGCTGCTCAGCGCATTGGGAACGTCTTTAAACGTGAACAGCTGTGAATATAGTGTGTAAACACGTCAATAGAATTGACCCGGAGGTAATATAGCCTTCATCGATGATGTCATTGCCGCGCACCCGCAAGGCCATAAATAGATGAGCCGCAGGTGCATCGTCAGGATCTTTTGTTTTCAGACCACTCTATGTATGTGTGCGTCAAGCAATCTCTTTCTCTCTCTCTCTCTCTCTCTACAAAACTCACTTCAGATCTTTATTAGGAGTTAGTGTTCATAACTGGCAGTGTGCAGATTTGTCTCCTTTCCTTTCCTCTCAACAACAAGTGAAAAGAGTTTAAGTTAAAATAAATCAGCCGGTTAAAAAATTAGTCATCAGCAGAATAAGCGCTGTGTCCCTCCATGTTCTCGTCCTATGTCAGAACTGGATACACACGCGTACTGCTTTGTGTGTTTGGGGGAGGAGCATGCGGTCACTGCATTTGAGTCAAGCGAGTGCGAGCATTGCGAATTATTCACTGTCAAAATGCTTCGTGCTCGTCTTGGCTACTTTCAGTCTGCACCCACATCACCATCGTGGGGCTCCCAAATGGATTTGGCTGACGAGCAAGAGACGGGTCCGTCCCTTTCGCTTGCTCGTTCAGCAGATCCACACGTTTCCTTGCGTGATCCGGTTCACGCGAAGGACGATGATGAATCTCTTTGGTCTGTGGACTTCGAACAGCCATTCTCTGAGCATTCCTCGCACAACGATAAATCCGTCGAGGAATAACTCGAGGTGGTTACCCTCGCGGTGGCCAGGTTACAGCTTGACTGGCCTTGCGAACAAGAGACCGCCAAACGCAGTAAGCTAGAGGATAGGTTTCTGTCCGGTGGCAAGTGGGAGGGGCCACGACATCAGTCTCTCCCCTTTTTCGAGGACCTCCATGATGAACTATCTAAATAATGGAGTAAACCATATACCTCGCGTATCTCTACGTGCCTTCAACGTCGACTTTTCTGACTATCATGGGTGCGAAGTCATGCGGGTATGCGGAGAAGCCCCAGGTTGAAGAGACGCTCGCGAGCTATCTCTCGCCTGGGTCTGCATCTTCGCTGAAGAAACCTCCCCTCCCCTCAAAGCTGTGTAGAACAACGTCGGCTCTCGTGGGTAAAGCTTACCAAGCTGCAGGGCAGGCTGGTGCTGCGCTGCACACCATGGCGGTGTTACAGGCGTACCAGGCTGACCTCTTGAAGGATTTGAGTGCGGGGGGGGACAATTGATGAGGAAGCTTTCACTGAGCTTCGTTGAGCCACAGACCTGTCTCTTCGTGCTACCAACCAAACGGCCCGCACCATCGGCCGTTCAATGTCTGCTTTGGTGAGCACAGAGTGGCATCTGTGGCTGAATCTGTCTAGCATCAAAGACAAAGAGAGAGTCTTTTTGCGTCCAATCTTAGATCTTCGAGGCTTAAACAAAACGGTAAAAAAGTTTAAAATGTTAACTTTTGATGTCTCATGTCTGAAGTCAAGGACAGGCGTCCAATGACATTGTAACCAATGACAGTAGTCAGAAAGTCCCGGCCCTCGACTGCCAAAAATAAAAGTGTTCGAGCGGGCAAAAACAGCAGGCGAGAGGAGATCAAGCGCGAGAGCGTGCGGAATGATCATTGTTTCCTCATGTGTAGATCTGTTATCCTCTCGCGAAAGTCATTTACTGCACGCGGCAGCATCAGTTGTGCGCTCCGTTAATTTTGTCATTGATTTTTCGCCATACCTTTTGCCCTCACAGACTGTGCCCAGTCTGCTCTTCAGGCCTATAGCAGATTAATTATCAAACTTAAGAAACCACTTAGCTTTATGGGTTAACATTTCATTAAACTGTCAGGTGGTTGGTTTTGACATTGGCTGTCATGAGGTCATTATAACTGTGTCATGAATGTTTTTCTTGACCTCAACTACAGTGGTACAAATTTAATTTGTCATTAAAATGTTAGAATGGCTTCATGACAGCCAATGTCAAAACCAACCACATGACAGTTTAATGAAATGTTAACCCATAAAGCTAAGTGGTTTCTTAAGTTTGATAATTAATCTGCTATGTCATGTTTATGACATATTTATGACAGGTTGTGTTGTCTTAGTAATGTCAAGTTGCCATAACAAAGACATCTCACACATAATCTTGCATAAATTAAATATCGGTGTGACAAAAAGTACTTTTGAAGGCTTTTCTTTATTGCACAGACTGATGTTTCTTGATGGTATAAAGTTTAGTGGTCAACAAAGAATACATTGTCTCTGCTCCACCTCTCTCCTTCTTAATCAGTGACCAGGTGAATAATATTCCCATTCCTACGTAATACCGTGACATAATCAAACACCCATTTACCCTTTCATGTCTACTACAGACTGAAGAAATATGTGTGTGCCTTAAGCCACACCAAGCTGATGCTGCTGAACTAGTGGCAACGAAAGCAGACTGCCGGGTCAGCTCACGTCGGCAGCGTCTGAGCCCAAAGTTGCCCTGACACACCAAGCCGACGTTCGACACCCAACGGCCAAGTAGCACGTCCGTTCTGCGCCTGCATAAGAAGAAATACCTTTCCGTACCAGTAGGTGTCAGTAGTCTGTTTTAGTTACTCAAAGCGGGAAACCAGAAGAGCTACAGGGATGACAAATGCAAACAAATGAGAAGAGCATTCTGTGTGTTCCCTCTTGACTTGCTCAATACACCTCGCTCAATACAAGCTTTCGTTGCTAGAGCTGCTAGTTCCTGTAGATAGCAATGTTCAGCAAACACACAAACTCTCTAGACTTACAACACAACATGCAACTAAAACTTGTACATGCTACAAAAGTCAGGTCGCAACCCATTCTCAGGATTTAATTCTGCGCTATAAATATAAGTATCCGTTCTCACTTCAGGTCCGGCCTCTTATTCTCTTATCATCTGTTTTGTTGACTGATGCCTGCACACTAGACACTCATCTGACAGCAAAGCCCACTTAACTATAGACTTTAAATTAGTCAAGTCAAGTCACCTTTATTTATATCGCGCTTTTTACATTAAACGTTTTTTTTCTAGAAGAAAATGGCAGCATCGTCCACCTTAAGTAAGGCAGATCAATAATATTGTTGAATATTAAATGTCCCCAACTAAGCAAGACAAAAGCCAAGGCGACAGTGGCAAGGAACCAAAACTCCATCAGTGACAGAATGGAGGAAAAAACATTGGGAGAACCCAGACTCAGTCGATCAGTTCTCCTCTGGCCAACGAGCGAACAGTGTATGATTATGATTCAGGCAGCATTACAGGTCAGAAGCAGGGGCGGACTGGCCATCTGGAGCACCGGGACTTTTCCCGGTGGGCCGCTGGCCAATGTGGGCCGGTCCACCCGGTCCACAAATATATAAAAAAGAAAAAAAAGATGGAAATCATGATATTAAATTTCTACGCAAATGGATGAGTAAGTCGATCGCGCGGGCGCAGCCGACAAGCAGTGTTTTTTGTGTGCATGTGAGTGTATTGCCCTTCCTCCCCGTTAATTAGTATTGCGTGTCTTGAAATACGCCCCCTTTCACGTCTCATTTACAGAGAGAGAGAGATTGATCTGTTACAGCGAATTTCTCTGAGAAGATAATTACAAATAATTGTCCATGGATGAAAAGGTGGAAGAACAGAAAAGGTGGAGCTGAAAAGTTACACGTAAAAAAAAGCATCAGTTTAATGTCACATGATAGCCTATTAGTATGCCATGAGGATTTGTGTTAATGCAAAATAGTTTCAATCTTGATTCAGGAGTTGTACAGCTGAGTGGTGCAGTTTACTCTGCTGAGTACTGTATCTTACACTGCACCAAGATGATATCCCCTGACTAGCTGATTTGCAGTCTTGATAGTTTTATATTAATAACGTTGTATGTCTTAATGTTTTTCTGTCTGTTTCCCTTTGTTTTACAAATATGACCTAATATATGTTGTGTTACTTAAATAAATGTTTAAATAGCATTTATTTTTGGATTGTGTTATATTTTTATGCTATAAGTGGTGTTAAATATTATTCTGCACATTAATGAGCCAATGCGTTATGATGTGGGATGTGGTGGGCTGCTGTGGGCCAGAAAGTCCAGGGCCACTTTTTGGTCCAAGTCCGCTCCTGGTCAGAAGTCAGACTGGATCAGAACATTCAGTGTATTTATCCAGTTCCATCTGGTTGGAAGTCGGAGTCCTCACTCTGGTATGGAGACGAGTTTGTTGTGGATCAGATCATTTTCGCGTGAAGAAGAAAGCGACATAGTAAACAACAATGGATGACAAACAGCAGATCTTTTTCTTGCATCTCGGCATGTAGCTGTTTGTCACAAGAAGCCAAGCGCCGACATTAGGCGTTTCTCAATAGCAAGTACGCAAAGTTCAGACTTGCCAAGTCCGACTCAGGAGAAAGACTCCCTAGGATGCGAGTCCGGTAATTTTGCAAATGGAACAGCCCGTTCTTGAAAGCATCACTCAGCTCGCTCTGCTACTCCGGTTATCTCTGTATGTACATTTTAGGCAACAATAAAACGAAATATGTTATAAAACACCACACTGCCTCTTTACGTTTTCATTTAAAGAAATCTTAAACATTATAGCCACACAAATGTGGTTCAGGCAACATATTTTGATTATATTCACTGCTGTATAATGTTAACCATTTATAACAAAATGAAATATAAAACACAACCCTGCCTCTTTTAAATTTAAAAAAAAATTAAACATATTAATATGGTCCAGGCGATATGTGCACTGTAAATAATCTTCACTGTAATAAAATGAAAATGACAAAAGTGAAAATGATTCACAAGACCAAATATCGCCCGTTAGATATACACAAGACGAATTATATCTCATGTTTAACCACTACAGAGACGTCAGAGTCAGCGGCAAAGGTCAGAATGACTAGCCGAGGAAAGGCTGTTCCAGGCGGGGTACATGAGCGCCGAGCGCCAGGTGATCACCTGTATCTCACAACCTGGATCAAATTTTCATAAATCTTTATAAATAAACCACTGATTTGAGCTTTAAACAACTACATTCTCACCTGAAAAACTCTTAAAACTACATTTCGTGACACAGTAACAGAAGTATTATATTTAAACTGTTTATTAAAAAATGGCACCTCTCATGTTGTCAATCCCCTTGTAGCACGCGCAAGTGATGATACTCTGTCAACCAATCAACGTCCTGCAGTGAGTCTAGCTCCACCCTTTAGTACCACCACTGTGCTAGGTACCCCAATGGAAGGGTACCGAAAAAGTGGTACGGTACAGCATTTTGGTACCATTCACAACTTTTGACAGTGCAAACTGTCATTGCGTACCGTGTACCAACCGTACCACTCGGTGGAAACGAGCCATAACATTAGCGTAGATGCCATTCTTCTTATGATATAACGAGCACATTGGGTGCTATATGAAGTGTTCCTGGTTCTGGCTGGCCTAATTTATGCATCCTAATAATCATTTAACTGATTTGAATAATAGAAATGTATAATGTTCAATGTGAATGTTTCCTGGACAATGTTAGGAAGACTGTTCCAAAGTTTTGGTGCTAAATAGGAAAAGGATCTACCGCCAGCAGTCGATTTTGATATTCTAGGTATTATCAACTGGACAGAGTTTTGTGATCGCAATAGACGTGACGGACTATAATGCGTTAAGAGCTCACTCAAGCACTGCGGAGCTAAACCATTTAGTGCTTTGTAAGTAATCAGCAATATTTTAAAATTGATGCGATGTTTAATAGGGAGCCAATGCAGTTTTGACAGAACCGGGCTAATATGGTCATACTTCCTGGTTCTGGTAAGAACTCGAGCTGCTGCGTTTTGGACCAGCTGTAGTTTGTTTATTAAGCGTGCAGGGCAACCACCCAGTAGAGCATTACAATAATCTAGCCTTGAGGTTATGAACGCATGTACTAATTGTTCTGTATTTTTCATTGAAAGCGTATTTTGTAATTTAGATATAATTTTAAGATGGAAGAATGCGGTTTTACAAATGCTAGAAACGTGGCTTTCAAATGAAATGGATAAAAGGATAAATCAGGTTAAATTAGGTCAAGGGGTTTGTGAGGATGGGAAAAGTACCTAACAAGCTCAGAGAGAAGATGTGTATAGGTCAGGGGTGCCCAACCCTTCTTTTGCCGATCGACTGTCCTGCACAGTTCATCTCCAACCCTAATCAAACACACCTGCCTTTAATTTTCAAGCGATCCTGAATACCTTAATTGGTTGCTTCAGGTGTGTTTGATTAGGGTTGGAGATGAACTGTGCAGGACAGTCGATCGGCAGGAGCAGGGTTGGGCACCCCTGGTATAGGTAGTTGATAAGATGGTACTAAAAATGTTAATTAAAAATGATGGATGGCACTAGAACACTGCAGGTGCAGAGAATCATGTGACCCAAGATATTATTTAAAAATGGGTATGGCCAAAGATTTTTCCACCAATAGAATAATGTCTCCGGGAAAGATGATGCTAACGCTAGCGAGATCTTGAGGTTGAGCAAGAAGAGAAAGATAGCTGATTGGCTACCTAGTGATAAGAAAAGGTTGTAGCGTTTGCGACTCGGGGTAAATTTGAATTAGCTCAAGAATATAGGGAATTTTGGAAATATTAATAATTATGACTCATGGTCATAATTCATAAGTCGCATGTACATTTATTTTATCAATTATAGAGATTAACTGGTTCTGTAACTGATCTAATCGTTATTCGTCCAGCGAATAAAGGTGAGATTATCACAGTTAAGAAGGGTTATCTCTTTACAAACTCCAAGAAAGTTTGATCTCCTGGCCACGGACATCAAACCCTTCTGAGTTTATTAATTAAAACTACTGAATGTAGTCTAATATCGAGCTTGTAGCTTAAGATCTTTTTAGATTCATTGACTTAAAAAGTTGATGTTTCAAACACAGAGGCAGTGAAAAGTATTTATGTATTTTAATAAATGCAAAACTATGATTATATGATCTACGAACATAAACGTACGTAAAAATGCACACAATAAACAAACAACATATAACCAAACAATAACATAAGTGATCAGAATGAAATGAAAGAAAGAAAAAGGGGAAAAAGAGAAGAGAAGAGGAAGAAGGGTAACTTAATTCGCAGACCTAAGAGAGAGAGAGACCAGGAAATCAACTTTTAGGTTGATAGATAGTACTTGCGAGCTGTTGTACTCTTTCAGTGCGATGCTGGAAAAGGGGACGCGCGCGTGCGCGTGTCCGGCTGGTTTGCGTCTGGCTTCGTCTTCTGGGTCGTTTCGCAAGACGATGTAAAGGCTTACTTGAATTTAAGTTACCGCGAAAATTAGGTTCGTCTCCCGGGACCGGGAGAGGTTTCAGAAATCTTGGTTTCTAAGGCAGCAGGCTTTTACATGGCGCGGGGGTTTGTGTCCCAGAGGCCACGGCGAGGCCTGTTCAGCTGGTTGCCATGGAGCTGCGCTACACGTGGATGAGGTCCGGGATGAGAGCGACCGGAGAAGAGAGGAAGTGGAATCAGCGGGGTCGAAGAAAGAAGAGAGTAAGAAGTGGGGGTCTCTTCCTTTTAACAGACAATCTGTTTACGCCTTGTTTTGTGACATAGCGAATCAAAACTTCTGATCTGTAGCGGGAAGACGTCTTCTTTGTGTAAAGAGCAACACGCCCCCTTGTGTCATATGTCTTCTGAGCGAAATAATTAATATTTCCTCTTAAGATTATACATACAGAATAATACATCTTACGATAATACTATGTGCGGGACTGGTTGAATTAAAACAGGACGGTCAGACAGATACCAAGAATTACAGGTAGATATTGGACACACATAACATTACGTTCATATGCCTCATTACACACAAATAAAGCTTGATTAAACACACAATAAAATTGTCAGTGTTTCCGTTATGGCAAACGACGACACTTTGAGAAACATAGGAATACATATCAACATCTTAGGGAGTTTTCTCTGAAGAGTTTCATGTATGTTAAGGTGTTGGAATGTTGGCTTTACAAGAGGAACTGGATGAGATGCCGTCTTGAGGTCATAAAGTTTTATGGTCTGGGGGAGGATTACAACAGGACACGACTGAGGAATTCCTTTCAAGGAACATAAGTATATAGGATTCCAACCTATATTCTAGCAAACCACACTTCTATTATTAATCAAAGTTAATCACAAATACATACCAGAAGGTATACACTCAAGAGCCATATCTCTACCTGAAATTGTACTCAAAGGAGGTTTTGTGTGTGTGGGGGTGAGTGTGTGTGTGTGCGTGGGTCATGAGGTTGTAAAGTCACAAAACTCTTCGGTGACTCTATTGTCCCTCTGGGGGAATCATTAACCAGTCAGTACAAAAGATGATGTGTTCGGAGATCACATGATGCACTTAATTACAAGCAGATGTCGTTGTGGCTACAAGGTATAAGACCTGGGCTGCGTTCAGCCCCGACAAAACGTTGCACAACGTTTTTTAAACAGAAACGGTGATGCGTTGAACACACTGTTCTGATGACGCAAGAGTTGCAACTATGGCAGCTGAGAAGGCCATTCTTTGTGTTCTTTGTGAAGAATGTTCGGAGCCTGATGAAGTCGGTATAAATATGTGTTTAATACTACAAAATATGCCTGATGTTACAGTTACTGCACTTGCCGCCCAGAACAAAAGAGGACATCCCAATCGAGTTGTTGTATTACAAATTTATGAAATGTTTCATTTAGGTTGCAACAGTAAAAGTTGAGTACATTTAAGTTAGCATTTTAAGGTTAGGTTAGTATAATAGTAACAACAGTTTCTGCCAGTCCTGTTTTTCTCTATTGTAAGTCACCTTTTGTCTTTAATGGCTCGAGCCCCAGCCCTAGAGGATAAATCGTTAGGTTGATTGGATTAGCTGTAGGGGAGACTTTCACCTTTTGTCTTTAATGGCTCTGGGATGGCTCTTGGAACCGGAGTTCCTGGCCAGTATCAGCATTTGAATAAGTTATGCTGATTCAATTGGACTGGTAGCGCTCTCAGAGTAGGGTGTGTTAATACTTAATTTACATGCTTTGTTCAGAGACTCCACCTCTATGTAATCCCTCCCCTCTTTGAAAAGTATAATTACAATGAATACTGTATTATGGTCAGTCTTGATGATGATGAACTACAGACTACAGACTTGGAAGAATAAATCTCTTCTGCTTATAAGATCCATCTCAAGTCTCCTGGTTTTTGCTTCGATGAAGGAATAAGAAGTTCCCAACAGAGTGAAGGGATTTGTGGAAACTGAAATGAAAGCACACATCTTACCTAATTCAGACTAAAACACATCTATTTAGCCTCACATACTGACTTTATTTGTAGGTCATACTGTTTTAATACCCTGTATTTTCTTTCTCATTTTTAGGAAAAGCACTTAATTACCATTGTTTATTTCTATACAAAATATCATACACTTGCAATGAAGCTACAAATATAAACAACTACATCATTATGTTGATATCCTATATTTTTACAATAAAACTTGTCTTCTAATATCCTCAGTTGTTGCGTATACCGAGCTGCATCAACACATTTGTAAATTACTTTCCTTGAACCCATTGTGCGAGTTCACTTTAATACCGCGTGCTTTATATACATGTTGCTGCTGATTGGACTGCAGTTCTGACACACCCACCAAACAAGAGAAAACGTATCTCAAACCCCGTTGCACACCGGTGCACGCCGTTTCCAGGAAACAATGACGTTCAACCTGGAAACCGTAGCAAAACGTTGCGCACTGTTTTTAACTTGAACGTGCCCCTGAGGTTCCGACCATTGCAGATCAGATGAACAGCTGCATCTCCTTTGTTGCTTGTCAATAAAGTTACTTCTTCTGAAACCTGGAACTTCGACTCTTGAGAGATTTCTTCGAGACCCGATTTGAGGACTTAGAATTGGCTACAGCATAATTGGCGAGCGAAGCCAGGAGTGGCGAAGGGGTCGAGGAGTGATCCCCGGTTCGCTGGCAGAGACCTCACAAACAAAGGCGCCATAAAATCAGGTAAGCAATTTTTGCTTATATTTGTTTTGTGTGGCTCCTGGTAAGCTAGCGCCTGGTTGGTAATGGCCTTAAATAAAAGACCCCACCAAAAAGGACCTAAAATTGATAAGGAATCAAAAAGGAGGGTAATTTCCAGGTCTCAAGAAGGAGCGCATGCGTAAAAAGGCCTACAGTAAAGCAGGAAGTGCTTAAACGCAGGAAGTGCGAAATAAAGCAGGAAGTGCTTAAACGCAGGAAGTGCGAAATAAAGCAGGAAGTGCTTAAACGCAGGAAGTGGAGAATAAAGCAGTAAGTGCTTGTCAGGGACCAAGGCAGTGAGGCAAGAGGACACAGGAAACTGTTTTCAAAAAAAGGGGTTTTATTACCCAAAATATTAAGGAGTTACATAAAGACCAAAATTAATAACTAGGCCTTAAAAAGAGGTCAACAAAAAGTAACTGAATGTAAACTCAAATACATAGACTCGTAACACAAAATTAACTGAACAAAACTGACCTTCCCACAAAGACACAGAAAGGAGCTTAAATAACGGCTTGACAAAACCAAATAACATAGAAGGGGTAAACAAACTAACACTTGAGAACTCAAGAGCTAACTAAGGACAAAATCCCCCCTGGCACATGATGAGACATGGTATGGCCTAATGAGCTGGCTCCCGGATATAGGTCTCCTCAGCCCTTAGCCATTCTTTTTGCCCAACCAGGAAGGGGCACCCCAACAGGTCCAGTGCTGCGTTCCAGTCCAAAATTGTCATGCCCTTCACTCGCTAACTTCCCTCCGTCTCGTTCACTCGGATGTACGTCATTGCGAGTGCCCACTACTGGCGGAAACTGCAATGGGCTGAATTGGAACGTCCTAAGCCCTTGATCACTTGGAATCAGCCATTGAGTTTATTTATTATTTACATTTTTTTTCCCTTTAAGAATTTGTTTAATGCAGCATCCAAATGTATAGGCGTGTTTGGGTTGTTTTAAATAAAAAAAATATATAACTAATATATCATAAAGTTGTCTGTTGTGGTTGTGATTAGACGAGATATGTGTTGACGTCACAATCATACTGCATTGTGGGACATATAGGTGCCTGAAGTGTACATTTGAGGGAGCGGTCAAAATCGAGGGAGCGAGGGTCTGTCCATATAAACTTCCCTCGTCCACTTCACGAAGTGGAACGCACTTCAAAATGGTGGCAGGGATTCCCCCAAGGGGAAGTGCTTAGGGAAGTTCGCAAGTGCGTGTCTAAAAGTGGACTGGAACGCAGCACAGGTTACTCAACACAAAGAAACATGTGATTAGTGCACTCCCTGTAAATCAATGTAAAGGTAAAACAAAATAAATCAAATCAAAAAACTGTATTGTGTTCATTATTTAACCCTTTAACTGTCACCCCCCCTTTTTTCGCATAGACAAAAAAATCACTAAACAAACTTAAATGGTTGTAGTTCAAGAATGCTTTGGAATATAGACATATGGTTGGTCTTGGTTTTAAGAAGACATTTGCCAGATTATTGTAGAAGTGAAATAAATTATGAAAGTGAAACAGAAAAAAAGTTATATAAGTTTGAGTTTATGAAAATATAGAATGTAAAAATATAATTATTAATATTTTATATAAAATATATATATTACAAAATATATTTTACTCTAAAACTGCTAGAAAATTAAAGCCAAAAATCTAAACAAGTTGTGTTCCAAATTTTAGGTTGATATCTCAAAAAATGAGCTTCTGAGTAAGATTTTATTTGGGCGCAGTACCAAACTTTTTCACTAGATGGACAGCCAGCTTCCTTACTGACCATATAAGGGCGTCTCCATTTTCATATATGTTTTGAGTGATCTTAACCATTTATTTCCATAATTTCATACAATTTATGAAGTATACATCCTATTCAGAAATAGTATGGGTGTTTTGGCAGTATTTTATTTGATTTCAACCTCTAATAAACATTATAGCATTATAGCTCGCTGCCGCTGCGTGCCGCATCACAAATCGAGAATCCATAATATTTTTCTTTATATTCTAAACATTTTCAGACCTTTTTTTCTCATAACATTTAATCTTTTGAACTCTTGGCATGAAAACAAACTGAGGTTTCTACCAATCTTTCATGATTTTTCATGTTTATTTCTATTTCAAAATAAAGGCCTACACGCCTAATGAATATGAAATATTCTTATTGCAAATTGATAAATTACTGCTCCTCTGTAATTTATTTTAAAAAACAGCCACCAAATATGAAAACTAGAGATTGTAAGCTTTCAAATGATATATAGTTTGTCAATATTACTTTAGGTTTTTATTAAGATATTATTGTTCTAAATATATATGGGCAAACGTCCCACCTGTGGGACGGTGACAGTTAATCATAGTTTAGATGGCTGTAAATAATCAGTGCAACCAACTAAAGAGATGAAATAAAACGATAATCAAATGTTTAGAACTGAGGTAATGTTACCCTGTGTGGCCGTAGCCATCACAGTGCTTAAAACACAAGAGGTGTGTCAGGTAGATAAAATAAAGCACTTAATAAATTCCGGAGCATAAAATTGGATTTAAGAAAATTTTATAAAAGGCCACGATCCAGAGATACATTTTCTTTAGGTTGTGCTGTGATCACTAACTGCGCTGCTTTAAACTGCTCTGCTTTAACACTAATCACACTGTGTTAAACTGCTTTGCTTTGCCACTAACTGCGCTACTTTAAACTGCTCTGCCTGATAATTAACCATGTTGCCTTGAGCTGTCTTGTGTTGGCACTAACCACGCTGCTTTGAACTGCCTTAATTAAGAGAGAGAAGTCACTCCTGAGATAAGACTGAGAGAAGCTGAGACAGTGAAAGGGTATGAGAATATTATGTGAGATCTGTAAAGATGGAGAGACAAGACTGATGAAATTCAATGGACAATGAAAAACAAATTAAAATAAAGAATATAAGAAAATATAGAATTCATAAAAACACTGGTCATGTTCCAGATTTCAGACGCTGTGATCCAGATAGGGAAACACAGCCCATACTGAACAGAAATTGAATAAATTAACTTTGTCTCTCCATTTGTTATAAGGAAAAATAACTGTGTATGTATGTATGTATGTGTGTGTGAATGAAATCCCGGGTGTATGAATGAATATACTAACAAACTAAGTATATTTGGATTTAGATAAAGAAGTAGGGAGGGAGAAAGGTGACAGTAATAAAAGAACCTATTATATTTTTTGAAGCTTGAAGAAGAAAACACATGTTGACCAGGGCACGAGATCATTATGAGGAAGAAGATAGGAGGGAATCGAGAGAAAGAAAAGAAGAAAATGACTTTAAAAGGCATTAAGACAAACCAAAGGCATCAAAAATAATTTTTGGTTAGAAAAATAATTAATAGATGATGAAGGATAAAGAGACAAGAATTGACGACTCAAAAGAAAAATGAATTCTTACAAAAATTGACAAAAATCACAAATCTGAATCAACTTGAGGATGAGTGGCCCTTAGTGGATTGGGTTAAAGCAATCAAAAGACAGATAACCTTTGTCTTAAGACCACACTTGAACAAATTTGACCTTCCCAAAACTTCCCTATTGGAATCATTGCTGATTAAATCAAAAATACATCTGAATGCATTGTATATCCCATACCTGAAAAGAGATGTGTGGTACACTTGGCCCCAGGGTTTGGGAGGAGACACAATTTTAAGGAATGGTAGTGAGCTCATGTCTAAGACCAGTACAGTGGGAAAGTGACACAGTCGTATAAGTCAGACATGGAGGGGAAATCAGACCAGCACTGGTAGATAATTGGACACTGGAAAGGCTGGAGGTAGTGGTAGTTTTGAGGAGCAACCCCAACCATATTAGTCATATGTGAGTAGAAATTTATGAAAACAGAGAAGAGACAGAAGAACAGTCAGCTGTGAAAGAAGAGCAGTCAGTAACAACTGAGAATGTCGCAACGATGGACAAATAGGAGGGGCAGGAGAGGAAATGGGAAATCAAATTTTTAAGAAAAATCTTTAAAAAAAAGAAAGAAAAATTTGATTGATTTATTTGAGCCATTAAAATTAGAAACCTGCACTAGAGAGGAATTAAACATTTCAATCACCATGTGGTTAAATTGACCCCATCTCTCCCTTATCTATATTTAGGGCAGGAAGTGTAACTGCACGGAAATTCCAAAAAATGGCTTTGTCGTCGATTTGGCCATTCTTCTGATTGCAAGAGCCGTGATCCAGCCGGAGAAAAACAGCCTATCCTGAACAATAATTCGCTTTGTCGCTTTATAGTTGCAAGAAAAAATAACGAGTAAAAGTGTGTGCACGTCAAATGCACAGATTAGGACTGTTTGAAAAAGAACGATATTCATTTATAAAGAGAAACTAGAATTATGAAAGAACACTTGTTTCTCTCTCATATAGAAAAAGTAAATGGTGTCTGTGCAACTGTGATATGAGAAAGAGAGGCAGAAAGGAGGGGCTGCAAGAAGAAAGTGAGACAGCATGTGTGTGTGTGTGTGTGTGTGTGTGTGTGTGTGTGCATGTGAGGAAGGAAAGGAGGGAGACAGAGAGAAAGAGTTCACCTTTTCTAGTTCTGACTAGCTTATGAACCAGAAAGTGAGTAATCATTTCCAACGTACACTTTGAAAAACACTTTGAGAAATTTTATTTGTAACTGTCATCCCCACCAGTGGACCTGTAATAGAGGAGCTGACTTTTAAAATATCTGAGAAAGACTTAATCAAATATCTTAATAAATGGCTGACCATCTTGCTGAAAACTAGTTAAGAATAGATGCAAGCTGGGGTTAGTAAGGTATACTAAAAAGGGATGAAACACACTGATAATAATTAAGATTATAATGGCATCACCACCGGGCTAAAAGCATGATAGAATTATTCTCTGGCAAAGAAAATGATAGACACAGAATGTCAAAGAATGATTATTTTTGTTTGCAAAACCACGATACTGGTCACTCCATCTTGTTTTGGTAATTTTCTAGAGATAAGATTGGAGAAGGATAAATAACTCCAAAAGTCCAAAATTATGAAATCGTAAATGATGTCAAAACTGGGATAATGAGATGGAAATGTTATTGGTCATGGATCCAAGATTATGCAGAGATCTTCTTAAAGCAGCTCAAGAGCAAAAACAAAAAGAATATGAAAAAAAGTAGACCAACAAATGACAATGCATTTGAGAAATTACAATTGGCTGCCTTACTCTCAACTGCACCATGCTCAGGCCTATTATTCTGAAATATTGAACATATTAGAGTTTGTAAAAAGAAAAAGAAAAAAGGGTTTATAACAGCGGTGTTAAACTAAACCTTATGAGTGAGAGATGGTGTACACTAAGGCAAATCAATTATTTTGCCAATACAGCTGAATCTAAATTTAATTGTTGGGTCCACAGGGCATATTCTGCCCAATAAAATAATGACCATGGACGGATTTGGTTAATTTCCTGGTCGAAACTGTAGTGGCAATAGAAAAAAAACAAAACAAAACAAAAAAAACAGTGCAACATTTGACATTACAATTACCGAATAACACATCTGACTTTCCTTTCAGAATATTATGATGAAGCTGACTCTTCGTCAAAAGTATGAAAAATTGTCTTGTAACTTTTGTTTTGTTGCAAAGTGGGTTGAGTGTTGTCCAAGATGCCTAATAAATAGTGTGCTGATAGTGGGACTCAAAACAATGAGATAACTGAGCTGAATTGACTAATTATAAAAAGTACATTTGAAATTTATTGTGAGAAAAATGTAAAAAAGTTGCACATTTGATGATAAAAAAAGCCAAATTTATGAAAAACAAATAGGGTTCAAGCCCTGCTGCTAATGAAAGCAGAAAGTGACTGTGCTTTGTCATCTCAGAAGAGGCTTGTGCATTCATCTGCAAACTGAGATTTGAGTCAATGCCTCTCAACTTAAAAAACACCAACAAGCCTCAACCTCCCACAACAGGAAGTGTTGGTTCAACGGCTCATGCTAGTAACAGCCCCCTTCGCCAACGAGGGAAAGTCCATTGCAACGGCTCGTAAAGAGTCACCCTGATGAAACATGTAATGACTGATAAGATCAACATGAATGGAAAAACAAGAGAAACGACCAGAATTGAAAAGTTGCAGAATGTGGGAAGCTCACAATGAGTTGTGCAAAGAAGAGAGAATCAACAGAGATGAGTAGTTCAAACAATAGTCAACACCAACCAAACTTTCTTTAAATTTAATGTTAAAGCCCTTGAAAACACCTAGTAGCAACTTAATAATAAAATTATTGAATTGAAGAATATATCAAAAACAACGTAGAAACGATAATGAGAAATCCGAAAAGAAACGAAAATAATGAATGATAAGCGACTAATTCAAGAAATTGACATAGCACAGTGAGAATTAAGACAATTCATGAAGGAAAATACAAATAGAGCTAAATGACATTTTAAAATAGATCATTATGGGTACTCTAATGTAATTTGTCAATAAAGGGGTATACGTAATTAGTTGAAGGCTACAGTTGAAAATTAAAGAAAAGATTAACACTGGCTATTAACAAATATTTGATTTCAATTTTAATTTATAAGATTATGATTTGATTCAATATGCTGATTGACTAATTAAATGTATTTTAAATGGTGCTAATAGGACAAACACCTCATTTGGAAGTTGTTCGAATTCAATAACAAACAGGCCTTATGAACAATCTATATGGTACCAGAGGGGGGTAAGAATGACAGGTTGTTGCACAAAAACATACTTTTGAATATTCTCAGTCCAGATCCGCATGGTTTTGACCAGTGCGCAAGGGGGGAATAAGGAGCAAATTAAGAATAAGGGAAAATAAATTAAAGGAAATGAAAAGGCTAAATTAAGAATAAGGGAAAATAAATTAAAGGAAATGAAAAGGCTAAATTAAGAATAAGGAAAAATAAATAAAAGGCATTTTTTGCAATTTTTGTCTATACACATGTGAAATTTGTGCCAAAAATAAAGGAAGGAAAGGAACAGTGACACAAATAGGCCATATATCAGTACCAGAAGGACTAATAAAACACCTAGTAATGGATTATATGAACATGATAGAGATGGGTAAAGGCAATGAAATCAGCAAAGGACGGGCAGGAGAAGTAATTAAATATTAGAGAAGTATTCCTTAGATTTGAAATTCTATCAGAAATAAGTTCAGATAATGGGTCAGCAGTCATTCCAGAAATATTGAAGATTAAAATGAATTGTATGCAAAAGCTTAAATTACAGAAAGGAAGTTTTAACAATAATTAAGTTATAATGCTTTATGTTTGAAATGGATTTACTCTTAGATTGTTATACATAGATTATTTTAATAGAATAAAAAGTTATTTTCTAGAGTTATATTTTTTCTAATTGCCTAATGAGTTTATTGAATTACTTTTATGAAGTAAATGTAACATTGCTCTTAAAGCTTTCTTAGTTTGAGTGATTATATGTGACATAATTAAGTTAATTCATGATAGTTCATGTAGAAATTAGTAGAAAGGAAGAAAAGGTATTCAGTTAAGGTATTCTTGAACTGAGGAGCTATAATGAGAAACACGTGAGATTAAACATTTTTAAAATGGTATTTATTGTTTAAATTTGGTAATAAATTAGACAGAATTTGAAATGTAAAACGTTATAACGAAGCATATTGTGATTTAATGGATAGAAGGTGCACTACAATGTTATGTTCGTTCATCAACTAAAAATGACTGACTAAAAGATTGATTCTTCGAATGTAAGAATTGATATTCCTTTATAAAAATAAAAATGAGAGAAAGTTATTTTTACCCAGGCCTATTTTTAATCAAAATTCATATGGATCATGCAAAATAAAAACGCAGAATGAATCAATTACTACTATAATCAGCAGAGATTTATTATAATGATTTGTCTTTATTAGGAGGAAAACAATTACATGAAAAAAATAAAAAATAGAATGACTTATGGTTGGAGATTAGTGTGCACTTTTAGCAAATAATACTGTGCAGGGACGGAAATTTAGCAAAAACGATTGAGTCAAGAAGGCAAAGACATTCATGGCAGCGACATTCATGGCAGCAATACAAAACCTAGACCCTATAACACTTGTCACATGAAACACAATAAACATCAGTAATTTGTCCATGGCAGTGGCATGAAGCTTGAAGCTCAAGGTTTCCTTACTTGTCACATTGTACATAGGTAACTTAGTTTCCCCCGTGACCATGGCATAAAGCTTGGAATCTGAAAAAACTACCCCCTTGTTCCAAAGAAAAAACAAAAATGCACACTCGTTCTTAACCATGGTATGCCTCTTCTCAGTTTCAACGTTCTCATTCAACACTGAGACGATCACATTCTCGGCCTCGGTGCAATTCTTTGTAGCCTCGGCACTCACGTTCTCGGCTTCGTTGCACTCGTTCACTGCAGCCTCGGCACTCACGTTCTCGGCTTCGTTGCACTCGTTCACTGCAGCCTCGGCACTCACGTTCTCGGCTTCGTTGCACTCGTTCACTGCAGCCTCGGCACTCACGTTCACGGCTTCGTTGCAGTCGTTTACTGCAGCCTCGGCACTTACGTTCTCGGCTTCGTTGCAGTCGTTTACTGCAGCCTCGGCACTTACGTTCTCGGCTTCGTTGCAGTCGTTCACTGCAGCCTCGGCACTTACGTTCTCGGCTTCGTTGCAGTCGTTCACTGCAGCCTCGGCACTCACGTTCACGGCTTCGTTGCAGTCGTTTACTGCAGCCTCGGCACTTACGTTCTCGGCTTCGTTGCAGTCGTTCACTGCAGCCTCGGCACTCACGTTCTCGGCTTCGTTGCAGTCGTTCACTGCAGCCTCGGCACTTACGTTCTCGGCTTCGTTGCAGTCGTTCACTGCAGCCTCGGCACTCACGTTCTCGGCTTCGTTGCAGTCGTTCACTGCAGCCTCGGCACTTACGTTCTCGGCTTCGTTGCAGTCGTTCACTGCAGCCTCGGCACTTACGTTCTCGGCTTCGTTGCAGTCGTTCACTGCAGCCTCGGCACTCACGTTCTCGGCTTCGTTGCAGTCGTTCACTGCAGCCTCGGCACTTACGTTCTCGGCTTCGTTGCAGTCGTTCACTGCAGCCTCGGCACTCACGTTCTCGACTTCGTTGCACTCGTTCACTGCAGCCTCGGCACTCACGTTCACGGCTTCGTTGCAGTCGTTTACTGCAGCCTCGGCACTTACGTTCTCGGCTTCGTTGCAGTCGTTCACTGCAGCCTCGGCACTCACGTTCTCGGCTTCGTTGCAGTCGTTCACTGCAGCCTCGGCACTTACGTTCTCGGCTTCGTTGCAGTCGTTCACTGCAGCCTCGGCACTCACGTTCACGGCTTCGTTGCAGTCGTTTACTGCAGCCTCGGCACTTACGTTCTCGGCTTCGTTGCAGTCGTTCACTGCAGCCTCGGCACTCACGTTCTCGGCTTCGTTGCAGTCGTTCACTGCAGCCTCGGCACTTACGTTCTCGGCTTCGTTGCAGTCGTTCACTGCAGCCTCGGCACTCACGTTCTCGGCTTCGTTGCAGTCGTTCACTGCAGCCTCGGCACTTACGTTCTCGGCTTCGTTGCAGTCGTTCACTGCAGCCTCGGCACTTACGTTCTCGGCTTCGTTGCAGTCGTTCACTGCAGCCTCGGCACTTACGTTCTCGGCTTCGTTGCAGTCGTTCACTGCAGCCTCGGCACTCACGTTCTCGGCTTCGTTGCAGTCGTTCACTGCAGCCTCGGCACTCACGTTCTCGACTTCGTTGCACTCGTTCACTGCAGCCTCGGCACTCACGTTCTCGGCTTCGTTGCACTCGTTCACTGCAGCCTCGGCACTCACGTTCTCGGCTTCGTTGCAGTCGTTCACTGCAGCCTCGGCACTCACGTTCTCGGCTTCGTTGCAGTCGTTCACTGCAGCCTCGGCACTCACGTTCTCGACTTCGTTGCACTCGTTCACTGCAGCCTCGGCACTCACGTTCTCGGCTTCGTTGCACTCGTTCACGGCAGCCTCGGCACTCATGTTCTCGACTTCGTTGCAGTCGTTCACTGCAGCCTCGGCACTTACGTTCTCGGCTTCGTTGCAGTCGTTCACTTCGTTGCACTCGTTCACGGCAGCCTCGGCACTCACGTTCTCGGCTTCGTTGCAGTCGTTCACTGCAGCCTCGGCACTCACGTTCTCGGCTTCGTTGCAGTCGTTCACTGCAGCCTCGGCACTCACGTTCTCGGCTTCGTTGCACTCGTTCACGGCAGCCTCGGCACTCACGTTCTCGGCTTCGTTGCAGTCGTTCACTGCAGCCTCGGCACTCACGTTCTCGGCTTCGTTGCACTCGTTCACGGCAGCCTCGGCACTCACGTTCTCGGCTTCGTTGCAGTCGTTCACTGCAGCCTCGGCACTCACGTTCTCGGCTTCGTTGCACTCGTTCACTGCAGCCTCGGCACTCACGTTCTCGGCTTCGTTGCACTCGTTCACGGCAGCCTCGGCACTCACGTTCTCGGCTTCGTTGCAGTCGTTCACTGCAGCCTCGGCACTCACGTTCTCGACTTCGTTGCACTCGTTCACTGCAGCCTCGGCACTCACGTTCTCGGCTTCGTTGCACTCGTTCACGGCAGCCTCGGCACTCACGTTCTCGGCTTCGTTGCACTCGTTCACTGCAGCCTCGGCACTCACGTTCTCGGCTTCGTTGCAGTCGTTCACTGCAGCCTCGGCACTCACATTCTCGGCTTCGTTGCACTCGTTCACTGCAGCCTCGGCACTCACGTTCTCGGCTTCGTTGCACTCGTTCACTGCAGCCTCGGCACTCACGTTCTCGGCTTCGTTGCACTCGTTCACTGCAGCCTCGGCACTCACGTTCTCGGCTTCGTTGCACTCGTTCACTGCAGCCTCGGCACTCACGTTCTCGGCTTCGTTGCACTCGTTCACTGCAGCCTCGGCACTCACGTTCTCGGCTTCGTTGCAGTCGTTCACTGCAGCCTCGGCACTCACGTTCTCGGCTTCGTTGCAGTCGTTCACTGCAGCCTCGGCACTCACGTTCTCGACTTCGTTGCACTCGTTCACTGCAGCCTCGGCACTTACGTTCTCGGCTTCGTTGCACTGCAACTCATGTTCTCGACTTCGTTGCAGTCGTTTACTGCAGCCTCGGCACTTACGTTCTCGGCTTCGTTGCAGTCGTTCACTGCAGCCTCGGCACTCACGTTCTCGGCTTCGTTGCAGTCGTTCACTGCAGCCTCGGCACTTACGTTCTCGGCTTCGTTGCAGTCGTTCACTGCAGCCTCGGCACTCACGTTCTCGGCTTCGTTGCAGTCGTTCACTGCAGCCTCGGCACTTACGTTCTCGGCTTCGTTGCAGTCGTTCACTGCAGCCTCGGCACTTACGTTCTCGGCTTCGTTGCAGTCGTTCACTGCAGCCTCGGCACTTACGTTCTCGGCTTCGTTGCAGTCGTTCACTGCAGCCTCGGCACTCACGTTCTCGGCTTCGTTGCAGTCGTTCACTGCAGCCTCGGCACTCACGTTCTCGACTTCGTTGCACTCGTTCACTGCAGCCTCGGCACTCACGTTCTCGGCTTCGTTGCACTCGTTCACTGCAGCCTCGGCACTCACGTTCTCGGCTTCGTTGCAGTCGTTCACTGCAGCCTCGGCACTCACGTTCTCGGCTTCGTTGCAGTCGTTCACTGCAGCCTCGGCACTCACGTTCTCGACTTCGTTGCACTCGTTCACTGCAGCCTCGGCACTCACGTTCTCGGCTTCGTTGCACTCGTTCACGGCAGCCTCGGCACTCATGTTCTCGACTTCGTTGCAGTCGTTCACTGCAGCCTCGGCACTTACGTTCTCGGCTTCGTTGCAGTCGTTCACTTCGTTGCACTCGTTCACGGCAGCCTCGGCACTCACGTTCTCGGCTTCGTTGCAGTCGTTCACTGCAGCCTCGGCACTCACGTTCTCGGCTTCGTTGCAGTCGTTCACGGCAGCCTCGGCACTCACGTTCTCGGCTTCGTTGCACTCGTTCACGGCAGCCTCGGCACTCACGTTCTCGGCTTCGTTGCAGTCGTTCACTGCAGCCTCGGCACTCACGTTCTCGGCTTCGTTGCACTCGTTCACGGCAGCCTCGGCACTCACGTTCTCGGCTTCGTTGCAGTCGTTCACTGCAGCCTCGGCACTCACGTTCTCGGCTTCGTTGCACTCGTTCACTGCAGCCTCGGCACTCACGTTCTCGGCTTCGTTGCACTCGTTCACGGCAGCCTCGGCACTCACGTTCTCGGCTTCGTTGCAGTCGTTCACTGCAGCCTCGGCACTCACGTTCTCGGCTTCGTTGCACTCGTTCACGGCAGCCTCGGCACTCACGTTCTCGGCTTCGTTGCACTCGTTCACTGCAGCCTCGGCACTCACGTTCTCGGCTTCGTTGCAGTCGTTCACTGCAGCCTCGGCACTCACATTCTCGGCTTCGTTGCACTCGTTCACTGCAGCCTCGGCACTCACGTTCTCGGCTTCGTTGCACTCGTTCACTGCAGCCTCGGCACTCACGTTCTCGGCTTCGTTGCACTCGTTCACTGCAGCCTCGGCACTCACGTTCTCGGCTTCGTTGCACTCGTTCACTGCAGCCTCGGCACTCACGTTCTCGGCTTCGTTGCACTCGTTCACTGCAGCCTCGGCACTCACGTTCTCGGCTTCGTTGCAGTCGTTCACTGCAGCCTCGGCACTCACGTTCTCGGCTTCGTTGCAGTCGTTCACTGCAGCCTCGGCACTCACGTTCTCGGCTTCGTTGCACCCGTTCACTGCAGCCTCGGCACTTACGTTCTCGGCTTCGTTGCAGTCGTTCACTGCAGCCTCGGCACTCACATTCTCGGCTTCGTTGCACTCGTTCACGGCAGCCTCGGCACTCATGTTCTCGGCTTCGTTGCAGTCGTTCACTGCAGCCTCGGCACTCACGTTCTCGGCTTCGTTGCACTCGTTCACTGCAGCCTCGGCACTCACGTTCTCGGCTTCGTTGCACTCGTTCACGGCAGCCTCGGCACTCATGTTCTCGACTTCGTTGCAGTCGTTCACTGCAGCCTCGGCACTTACGTTCTCGGCTTCGTTGCAGTCGTTCACTGCAGCCTCGGCACTCACGTTCTCGGCTTCGTTGCAGTCGTTCACTGCAGCCTCGGCACTTACGTTCTCGGCTTCGTTGCAGTCGTTCACTGCAGCCTCGGCACTCACGTTCTCGGCTTCGTTGCAGTCGTTCACTGCAGCCTCGGCACTCACGTTCTCTGCTTCGTTGCACTCGTTCACTGCAGCCTCGGCACTCACGTTCTCGGCTTCGTTGCAGTCGTTCACTGCAGCCTCGGCACTCACGTTCTCGGCTTCGTTGCAGTCGTTCACTGCAGCCTCGGCACTCACGTTCTCTGCTTCGTTGCACTCGTTCACTGCAGCCTCGGCACTCACGTTCTCGACTTCGTTGCAGTCGTTTACTGCAGCCTCGGCACTTACGTTCTCGGCTTCGTTGCAGTCGTTCACTGCAGCCTCGGCACTCACGTTCTCGGCTTCGTTGCAGTCGTTCACTGCAGCCTCGGCACTCACGTTCTCGGCTTCGTTGCAGTCGTTCACTGCAGCCTCGGCACTTACGTTCTCGGCTTCGTTGCAGTCGTTCACTGCAGCCTCGGCACTCATGTTCTCGACTTCGTTGCAGTCGTTCACTGCAGCCTCGGCACTTACGTTCTCGGCTTCGTTGCAGTCGTTCACTTCGTTGCACTCGTTCACGGCAGCCTCGGCACTCACGTTCTCGGCTTCGTTGCAGTCGTTCACTGCAGCCTCGGCACTCACGTTCTCGGCTTCGTTGCAGTCGTTCACTGCAGCCTCGGCACTCACGTTCTCGGCTTCGTTGCACTCGTTCACGGCAGCCTCGGCACTCACGTTCTCGGCTTCGTTGCAGTCGTTCACTGCAGCCTCGGCACTCACGTTCTCGGCTTCGTTGCACTCGTTCACTGCAGCCTCGGCACTCACGTTCTCGGCTTCGTTGCACTCGTTCACGGCAGCCTCGGCACTCATGTTCTCGGCTTCGTTGCAGTCGTTCACTGCAGCCTCGGCACTCACGTTCTCGGCTTCGTTGCAGTCGTTCACTGCAGCCTCGGCACTCACGTTCTCGGCTTCGTTGCAGTCGTTCACTGCAGCCTCGGCACTCACGTTCTCGGCTTCGTTGCAGTCGTTCACTGCAGCCTCGGCACTCACGTTCTCGGCTTCGTTGCACTCGTTCACTGCAGCCTCGGCACTCACGTTCTCGGCTTCGTTGCACTCGTTCACTGCAGCCTCGGCACTCACGTTCTCGACTTCGTTGCACTCGTTCACTGCAGCCTCGGCACTCACGTTCTCGGCTTCGTTGCAGTCGTTCACTGCAGCCTCGGCACTCACGTTCTCGGCTTCGTTGCACTCGTTCACTGCAGCCTTGGCACACACGTTCTCGGCTTCGTTGCACTCGTTCACTGCAGCCTCGGCACACACGTTCTCGGCTTCGTTGCACTCGTTCACTGCAGCCTCGGCACTCACGTTCTCGGCTTCGTTGCACTCGTTCACTGCAGCCTCGGCACACTCGTTCTCGGCTTCGTTGCACTCGTTCACTGCAGCCTCGGCACTCACGTTCTCGGCTTCGTTGCACTCGTTCACTGCAGCCTCGGCACTCACGTTCTCGGCTTCGTTGCAGTCGTTCACTGCAGCCTCGGCACTCACGTTCTCGGCTTCGTTGCACTCGTTCACTGCAGCCTCGGCACTCACGTTCTCGGCTTCGTTGCACTCGTTCACTGCAGCCTCGGCACTCACGTTCTCGGCTTCGTTGCACTCGTTCACTGCAGCCTCGGCACTCACGTTCTCGGCTTCGTTGCAGTCGTTCACTGCAGCCTCGGCACTCACGTTCTCGACTTCGTTGCAGTCGTTCACTGCAGCCTCGGCACTCACGTTCTCGGCTTCGTTGCACTCGTTCACTGCAGCCTCGGCACACTCGTTCTCGGCTTCGTTGCACTCGTTCACTGCAGCCTCGGCACTTACGTTCTTGGCTTTGTTGCAGTCGTTCACTGCAGCCTCGGCACTTACGTTCTTGGCTTTGTTGCAGTCGTTCACTGCAGCCTCGGCACTCACGTTCTCGGCTTCGTTGCAGTCGTTCACTGCAGCCTCGGCACTCACGTTCTCGGCTTCGTTGCAGTCGTTCACTGCAGCCTCGGCACTCACGTTCTCGGCTTCGTTGCACTCGTTCACTGCAGCCTCGGCACTCACGTTCTCGGCTTCGTTGCACTCGTTCACTGCAGCCTCGGCACTCACGTTCTCGGCTTCGTTGCAGTCGTTCACTGCAGCCTCGGCACTCACGTTCTCGGCTTCGTTGCACTCGTTCACTGCAGCCTCGGCACTCACATTCTCGGCTTCGTTGCACTCGTTCACTGCAGCCTCGGCACTCACGTTCTAAACTTCGTTGCACTCGTTCACTGCAGCCTCGGCACTCACGTTCTCGGCTTCGTTGCACTCGTTCACTGCAGCCTCGGCACTCACGTTCTCGGCTTCGTTGCACTCGTTCACTGCAGCCTCGGCACTCACGTTCTCGGCTTCGTTGCACTCGTTCACTGCAGCCTCGGCACACTCGTTCTCGGCTTCGTTGCACTCGTTCACTGCAGCCTCGGCACTCACGTTCTCGGCTTCGTTGCACTCGTTCACTGCAGCCTCGGCACTCACGTTCTAGGCTTCGTTGCAGTCGTTCACTGCAGCCTCGGCACACTTGTTCTCGGCTTCGTTGCACTCGTTCACTGCAGCCTCGGCACTCATGTTCTCGGCTTCGTGCAGGCGTTCACTGCAGCCTCGGCACTCACGTTCTCGACTTCGTTGCAGTCGTTCACTGCAGCCTCGGCACTCACGTTCTCGGCTTCGTTGCAGTCGTTCACTGCAGCCTCGGCACTCACGTTCTCGGCTTCGTTGCAGTCGTTCACTGCAGCCTCGGCACTCACGTTCTCGGCTTCGTTGCACTCGTTCACTGCAGCCTCGGCACTCACGTTCTCGGCTTCGTTGCACTCGTTCACTGCAGCCTCGGCACTCACGTTCTCGGCTTCGTTGCAGTCGTTCACTGCAGCCTCGGCACTCACGTTCTCGGCTTCGTTGCACTCGTTCACTGCAGCCTCGGCACTCACATTCTCGGCTTCGTTGCACTCGTTCACTGCAGCCTCGGCACTCACGTTCTAAACTTCGTTGCACTCGTTCACTGCAGCCTCGGCACTCACGTTCTCGGCTTCGTTGCACTCGTTCACTGCAGCCTCGGCACTCACGTTCTCGGCTTCGTTGCACTCGTTCACTGCAGCCTCGGCACTCACGTTCTCGGCTTCGTTGCACTCGTTCACTGCAGCCTCGGCACACTCGTTCTCGGCTTCGTTGCACTCGTTCACTGCAGCCTCGGCACTCACGTTCTCGGCTTCGTTGCACTCGTTCACTGCAGCCTCGGCACTCACGTTCTAGGCTTCGTTGCAGTCGTTCACTGCAGCCTCGGCACACTTGTTCTCGGCTTCGTTGCACTCGTTCACTGCAGCCTCGGCACTCATGTTCTCGGCTTCGTGCAGGCGTTCACTGCAGCCTCGGCACTCACGTTCTCGACTTCGTTGCAGTCGTTCACTGCAGCCTCGGCACTCACGTTCTCGGCTTCGTTGCAGTCGTTCACTGCAGCCTCGGCACACTCGTTCTCGGCTTCGTTGCACTCGTTCACTGCAGCCTCGGCACTCACGTTCTCGGCTTCGTTGCACTCGTTCACTGCAGCCTCGGCACTCACGTTCTCGGCTTCGTTGCACTCGTTCACTGCAGCCTCGGCACACTCGTTCTCGGCTTCGTTGCACTCGTTCACTGCAGCCTCGGCACTCACGTTCTCGGCTTCGTTGCACTCGTTCACTGCAGCCTCGGCACTCACGTTCTCGGCTTCGTTGCACTCGTTCACTGCAGCCTCGGCACTCACGTTCTCGGCTTCGTTGCACTCGTTCACTGCAGCCTCGGCACTCACGTTCTCGGCTTCGTTGCACTCGTTCACTGCAGCCTCGGCACTCACGTTCTCGGCTTCGTTGCAGTCGTTCACTGCAGCCTCGGCACTCACGTTCTCGGCTTCGTTGCAGTCGTTCACTGCAGCCTCGGCACTCACGTTCTCGGCTTCGTTGCACTCGTTCACTTCAGCCTCGGCACTCACGTTCTCGGCTTCGTTGCACTCGTTCACTGCAGCCTCGGCACTCACGTTCTCGACTTCGTTGCACTCGTTCACTGCAGCCTCGGCACTCACGTTCTCGGCTTCGTTGCAGTCGTTCACTGCAGCCTCGGCACTCACGTTCTCGGCTTCGTTGCACTCGTTCACTGCAGCCTTGGCACACACGTTCTCGGCTTCGTTGCACTCGTTCACTGCAGCCTCGGCACACACGTTCTCGGCTTCGTTGCACTCGTTCACTGCAGCCTCGGCACTCACGTTCTCGGCTTCGTTGCACTCGTTCACTGCAGCCTCGGCACACTCGTTCTCGGCTTCGTTGCACTCGTTCACTGCAGCCTCGGCACTCACGTTCTCGGCTTCGTTGCACTCGTTCACTGCAGCCTCGGCACTCACGTTCTCGGCTTCGTTGCACTCGTTCACTGCAGCCTCGGCACTCACGTTCTCGGCTTCGTTGCAGTCGTTCACTGCAGCCTCGGCACTCACGTTCTCGACTTCGTTGCAGTCGTTCACTGCAGCCTCGGCACTCACGTTCTCGGCTTCGTTGCACTCGTTCACTGCAGCCTCGGCACACTCGTTCTCGGCTTCGTTGCACTCGTTCACTGCAGCCTCGGCACTTACGTTCTTGGCTTTGTTGCAGTCGTTCACTGCAGCCTCGGCACTTACGTTCTTGGCTTTGTTGCAGTCGTTCACTGCAGCCTCGGCACTCACGTTCTCGGCTTCGTTGCAGTCGTTCACTGCAGCCTCGGCACTCACGTTCTCGGCTTCGTTGCAGTCGTTCACTGCAGCCTCGGCACTCACGTTCTCGGCTTCGTTGCACTCGTTCACTGCAGCCTCGGCACTCACGTTCTCGGCTTCGTTGCACTCGTTCACTGCAGCCTCGGCACTCACGTTCTCGGCTTCGTTGCAGTCGTTCACTGCAGCCTCGGCACTCACGTTCTCGGCTTCGTTGCACTCGTTCACTGCAGCCTCGGCACTCACATTCTCGGCTTCGTTGCACTCGTTCACTGCAGCCTCGGCACTCACGTTCTAAACTTCGTTGCACTCGTTCACTGCAGCCTCGGCACTCACGTTCTCGGCTTCGTTGCACTCGTTCACTGCAGCCTCGGCACTCACGTTCTCGGCTTCGTTGCACTCGTTCACTGCAGCCTCGGCACTCACGTTCTCGGCTTCGTTGCACTCGTTCACTGCAGCCTCGGCACACTCGTTCTCGGCTTCGTTGCACTCGTTCACTGCAGCCTCGGCACTCACGTTCTCGGCTTCGTTGCACTCGTTCACTGCAGCCTCGGCACTCACGTTCTAGGCTTCGTTGCAGTCGTTCACTGCAGCCTCGGCACACTTGTTCTCGGCTTCGTTGCACTCGTTCACTGCAGCCTCGGCACTCATGTTCTCGGCTTCGTGCAGGCGTTCACTGCAGCCTCGGCACTCACGTTCTCGACTTCGTTGCAGTCGTTCACTGCAGCCTCGGCACTCACGTTCTCGGCTTCGTTGCAGTCGTTCACTGCAGCCTCGGCACTCACGTTCTCGGCTTCGTTGCAGTCGTTCACTGCAGCCTCGGCACTCACGTTCTCGGCTTCGTTGCACTCGTTCACTGCAGCCTCGGCACTCACGTTCTCGGCTTCGTTGCACTCGTTCACTGCAGCCTCGGCACTCACGTTCTCGGCTTCGTTGCAGTCGTTCACTGCAGCCTCGGCACTCACGTTCTCGGCTTCGTTGCACTCGTTCACTGCAGCCTCGGCACTCACGTTCTCGGCTTCGTTGCACTCGTTCACTGCAGCCTCGGCACTCACGTTCTAAACTTCGTTGCACTCGTTCACTGCAGCCTCGGCACTCACGTTCTCGGCTTCGTTGCACTCGTTCACTGCAGCCTCGGCACTCACGTTCTCGGCTTCGTTGCACTCGTTCACTGCAGCCTCGGCACTCACGTTCTCGGCTTCGTTGCACTCGTTCACTGCAGCCTCGGCACACTCGTTCTCGGCTTCGTTGCACTCGTTCACTGCAGCCTCGGCACTCACGTTCTCGGCTTCGTTGCACTCGTTCACTGCAGCCTCGGCACTCACGTTCTAGGCTTCGTTGCAGTCGTTCACTGCAGCCTCGGCACACTTGTTCTCGGCTTCGTTGCACTCGTTCACTGCAGCCTCGGCACTCATGTTCTCGGCTTCGTGCAGGCGTTCACTGCAGCCTCGGCACTCACGTTCTCGACTTCGTTGCAGTCGTTCACTGCAGCCTCGGCACTCACGTTCTCGGCTTCGTTGCAGTCGTTCACTGCAGCCTCGGCACACTCGTTCTCGGCTTCGTTGCACTCGTTCACTGCAGCCTCGGCACTCACGTTCTCGGCTTCGTTGCACTCGTTCACTGCAGCCTCGGCACTCACGTTCTCGGCTTCGTTGCACTCGTTCACTGCAGCCTCGGCACACTCGTTCTCGGCTTCGTTGCACTCGTTCACTGCAGCCTCGGCACTCACGTTCTCGGCTTCGTTGCACTCGTTCACTGCAGCCTCGGCACTCACGTTCTCGGCTTCGTTGCACTCGTTCACTGCAGCCTCGGCACTCACGTTCTCGGCTTCGTTGCACTCGTTCACTGCAGCCTCGGCACTCACGTTCTCGTCTACCGCCCCCCCCCCCCCCGCACTCTCTGGGTTGTGGTAAGCCACAGCCTCACCCACAGTGAAACTAGAACCACTTAAAAACAAAATAAAGTCCACCTGCTGGCATAGCGTAGAGGGGTGCTCAAACGAAGGCATTAACTCAGTGAATTCATCGTCCAATCCATATTGAAAGCACCACTTTAAATAAGTTTCATCCCATGGTACATGGTCCGTGAAACATAGAAAATCCTTGACATAATTTTCAATAGGACGACCTGCTTGACGAGGACTCATGAGCCGATCTGCTAGATCCATTTTGGATGGATTATTCTGTAACGTGCTCCAAGAACCAAGTTAAAGTCAGGATCTAGATGCAGATAAAAATGATGTTTAATGGCTCAAAACAGCAATTCATGACTTGAGCGCAGAACACATGACACAGAGCGTAGAGCTTCACCATAGCAATGAACCATGAAGGGCACGTTCACATGAACATTTGAACACACTAACATTCAAACAATAATCCGTCCAGGTAAGAAAGAACACCATGGTTAAATAACAGAACTAATTAGATAACACTGTACACCTGAGTGAGTGAGTGAGTCTAATTAGCAAACAAAACTACAAAGACCATGAACAGAACTACAAAGGAACATGAACTGACAATTTTCACAATAAGAGACATGACAAAGCACAGGTTCCTTACAGTCATGCACTATCATCAAGTTCTGATGAAAGAATGGATAGCTGGATTGTAGATTCAGGAGCGACCTGTCACATGTGCAATGACAAGAAACAGTTTGTTGAGTTTAAAAGCCTGGAATCCTCACAAGAAATAACACTTGGAGATGGTTACTCTGTGGAAGCAACAGGATGTGGAGTTGTGCAGCTGAAGATGACATTGTCTGATGGTAAGACAAAAGAATGCAAGCTGAATGATGTTTTGCTGTACCACAATTGTCATACAACTTACTGAGTGTGTCCAAGGTAACTCAGTCTGGAAAAAAAGTCAAGTTCACAGAAAACAGATGCTGCATCACGGATGATAATCAAAAACTTTGATTGCTAGTTTTGCTTAGATTGCTACTGCAACAAAAAATTGCAGTCTCTATTATGTGAACTGCAGAGAAAGTGATCACTTGCATGTAACAGAAAATGTGAATTTGCATAAAGATACTAAGGAACAAACCTAGCACCGACGTTATGGTCATCTAGGTGTACAAAATCTGAAGAAGCTGTGTAAAGAGTGTCTAGTTGATGGCTTTGACTTTGATGTGACAAAAGGCATAGACTTTAAGATGTATATGGTTTATGTAAATCCACTTTAGAGACGTAACTTACGTGTCCTTACTGGAGCTCGCCTGTTAGCTAACGTTATACATAATAAAACGTGTTTTTACAGCAAAATCACAACTATACTACACTGTGTAACGTCTTTACACCTTCAACAATTCAACAGTTTACTCTACAGTAGTTCAACACATGCGATTTTAACACAAGGAACCGTGTTTACTCACATTTGAAAGCACCCGCGTCGCTGATCTCTGCGATGTTTGATAATAGTCTAGTAGCCAGCCCATAGAGCCCCATTGTGAACCCGGAAATGTTGAGTACACCAAAGTTTTATTGCAGAAATGTGAAGTATGGGTCCCCAGCATACATAAACTGCCGGATGCTAATTTACATATGTTGAGCAATTTGCATAATTAGCATAATTAGCATTATTAGCTTAATCGTCCATTTTGACCACATAATTTGCACTGTATGGGCAATTTCTACAATGTGTGAGTGGTTTTAGAGGTTTTAGAGGATGCTGATTTCATTTCTGGCACTTTCAGACTTCAAAATGGTAATTCTATAACAAATTTGGATAAATTTAGACATTTTTTATTAATTTCGGCCAAAATTTTTGGTTATTTTCATGGTAAACACAATTATCTCACATTTCAGAATCACAAGAGCTCTTGCTCTTTGATGTGAATGTTGCTAACCTAAATTTGTTTACATTTCTTGAGGTCCAGTTATGTTTTTATGCAAATAAGCTGTTGCAGCTGGTGTAGTTGTAATAAGTATGTTGTAAAGCAAGGGAGCATAGTCTAGTTTCAAATTCACGTCGAAATTCACCTTGCAAATATTTTTTTCTTATATCACCTTAATATTCGTAAAAGTCAGTCAGGGGATTTAATGTTGACATTTTAATGTTGATATTACTTATGTTTTCACATTAAGATAAAAGGTGGACAGAGTTATAGTGACAGTATTGTTCAATACATTGTAAATTTCTAATCAGATCCATTTTGTGGGTGAATCTGGTGTTCTAAAATTAGTTACCATTATTTAAAAATTTCGGATTCTTCTTTTTTATAAATTCAGACTTCTTGTGGTTTGATAAGGAAAGGATTAAAAACAGTCGATATTCAGTGTTATTGCTGCTTTCTCAAGTTGTTGTGGAGGATTATTTAACCATTCAACTCTAGGGTTAAGTACTTTCAAAACAAAGAGAGATGGTTTGATCAGGTCGAAATGTCGGGAAAGAAGTGTCTGTTTGCTCCATGCAGTGGAAAAGTTGGCAACTTTAAAATATCTGGGTCCAAAGGAATCGCTACTTTGCTAATTAAGAGCTCGGAGACACAGCCATACATGAGACTTTGTCAAACATTATTGCTTCTGATGGTGCTTCATCAGCTTCTGTGCTATGTCACAAATCTTGCTACAGCTCATATACTACTAGCTCTAGAAACGTGAGCAAACGCAAGTCAGACTCATGTCAGAGTCAGCCAGGAAAGCGAATCATTCATTCTCAGCTCTCTGCCTTTGAGTATTCAAAACAGTGTTTGTTCTGTGGTCTTATTTGTGAAGAAAAAGACTCTAAAAATCCTAACAGGTGGAATCCAGTTAAAATATGTCAGACTTTAGATAGGCCAGGCCTTCCACCCTTGAAAGATGTGATTTTGTCTAAATGTGATGAACGGCTAGCCTAGAACTCTAGATGCACCCTAGCGGCAGCAAAATTTATTTTGCAGCCAGTGTAGTCTAGCAACTCTCCATTGACTTTCGAGCTGGAAAAAACAAACTCTAGTCAGGCCAATCAAATCATGTATAGAGTCGGTGGGCGGGCTTAACAATGACGGCAGAGTTGTGATGGTTCTGCGTGAATTCCCTGCTACTTGGAAAACAAAGAATGGTGGCTGCTGCTGGCGAACAGCGGTCTTTCCAATCGGCTTTGGCCGCGACTCTGGAGGACTTGGAGTTAAGCTTTTCTATGAGAAAAGAACAAAGTACGACACTTAAGTCATTCTTAAAAAAGGAAGATGTGTTTGTAGTTTTGCCGACCAGATACGGCAAAAGTTTAATCTATCAACTAGCTCAGCTGGTGGGCGAACACTCTGGTTGGTTGTAGCGCTATCCTATTGCGTGAAGAGGGAATTTGAAAGACAACCATTTATCCCGCCCCTCGGATTGAGCCGTGCCAATGGTGAGTTGCCAGACCTAACTTCTTGATGTAGGTCTGGCTTTCCAGGCTAATGAACGGCAGGATGATTGGGCAGAAGTTGTGAAGCTACGGGTGAATGGCATCATGGACCTACCTGCAGCTGATGCTCAGTATCACTCCAAGTGTTACAATGCTTTCAGGAAGGTACCTATTGACTCTATTGCAACTGCTAGTAAACCAATTGACAGCTGCCTAGCTTCGGTCACAGACCACATGAGTGCAAACAAGTCAGTGACTTGGACTGTCTCCAAATTACATGATGTTTTTGTAGCTAATTCTGGGAGTTTGTGCCGGAAACAAATGCTAGCACACCTGTGTGATTATTATGGTGATGCTGTTATTGTACTGAGAGTTGAAGGATGTCAGACGATTGTTGGCTTTAGGCCGTACATTGCTAAATAACTCAAATTAGTAGGACAAACTGGCCTCTTCAATGATGACGATGATGATGTTGACAAGTTTGTCAGAAAAGTGCGGGGAGAGGTCCAGAATATTCCATTGCCTCGTGAATACGACTTTGGCAGCTTTAGGCATGAAAGGGTCATTCAATATACAAGTCCAACTCTCCTAAGACTTGTCTCCAGTCTTGTGTCCAGGGTAGAAACGGTGACCAAACCAGCACTCACACTTGCTCAATGCATCCAGCAGCACATCCGTAAAAGCTGGAATCACACAACTTTGGGGCTAGCTGTAAAACTTCATCATAAGGTAGTTCAGAACTGTTTCAGTACCTAAATGAGCATGGTCTTGTTGTAACATATGATGAGGTCCTCCGGGTTCCGGAAATCAGCTGCCAAATACGCCTCAGATGATGCAGATACACTGAAATAAATGATTCGTTGAATTTAATCAATTTTTTTATCGTAAGTGGTTGCATTCAATTTATTTTACCTACATTTAAACAAATGCGTTAAGTTGAACTAAAATTGATTAAGTTCAATTAATCATTTTTTTCAGTGTAAGTACCTGTGGGTATGGACTGAAGAGGTGCATTGGCCCTATTCACAGTTGGGGTGATAACTTTGATCTTGTAGTCTTCACACCCAATGGTTGCCGCACAAGACATGCCATGGCCACTCAGTTTGCGCAAAATCCTGCAGGAATCCTGTTCCCTGGAGTGGCGACTCCAGACGGTGGGTTTACGTCACTAAAAGTTCCCAGTCTGACAAAGCTCCAAGCTGAGAAATTCTGTCCGGTAGCTAACAGCAGTCTTGCCATTGAACATTATACAGGCCCTAAGAAGCTGACTCCACCCGCTCTGAAAGAAGTGACAAGAACAGCTACTGTCCAAGAGAGCATCCGAGAGAGGGCTTCTAGAGCACAGAGGAGGCATGATGCTTCCATTCTACTCCTCTTCCCCTGGACTAGTAGGCCTACGATGTTGTGCAAGATCGTCACAGTGATGAAGGTGTCTAAAATGAAGAATATAAGTGTCTTTTGACCATTGCTCGACTCACCAGGACAGACGAGGATAGTGAAGATGATGAGGCTGCCTTTTGTTAATTACTTGTGAGGCATAGCAGTTTGCCTGAAGGTGGTAGCCAGTGTGTGCTTTGTGTGGTGCGGAGGTGAGGCCCTTTTGGTTAGCTTTTGGTGTGGCGGGCTCACCTGGGTTGGCCAGACTCAGTTTTAACTCTTGGATCTGGTGGAGTTTTAACTGGGTCCCCGTTGGATCTTGCGACTTGCGGACCAACCTGGACAGCCCTTCTGCCATTCGGGAGTTGCCCTAGCGACTTGCGTGGCCTGTCTTGAATGGCATGTATACAGTGAATATTTGTACATAGTTTGTTGATCACAAATGGTGATGGGTTTAGGTGATGTCATCTCATTGGGTGTCTTAAAGAGCTACCCCATTAATATGTATCGTACAGTTGCAGGATCCAAGTTATGTCAAATACCCGCATTGCTTTTCCCTCCAGAAATGCATAACATTCAGCCTAACAAATATTCATCGTTTATCCAAAAAGCAATTTTGAATCTTCAAAAGTGTCAGGAGGGGATTCAGCCTCACCACACCCTAAACAATGCATCATTATTCACAAGAGCACAAGATTCTGAAATGTAAGTTATTTTGTATACCATAAAAATAACCTAAAATTATAACTGAAAGTAATCAGAATTTGCCTAAAAAAATATGTAATAAAATTAGCTCTTTGAAATCTGAAAATGCCAAAAATGAAATCAGCATCCTCTAAAACCTCTAAAACCACTCACATATTGTAGAAATTGGCCATACAGTGTAAAATATCTGCTAAAAATGGACGATTAAGCTAATAATGCTAATTATGCTAATTATGCAAATTGCTCAACATATGCGAATTAGCATCCGGCAGTTTCTGTATGCTGGGGACCCATACTTCACATTTCTGCAAAAAAACTTTGGTGTACTCAACATTTCCGTGTTCACCTAGTTGGCTACTAGACTATAATGACGTATCCTCTCGCGTGGCCTCCTGGGATAGAAGAGTATCCATCGGTCGAGCACTCGAAAATCTGGCCGAAAGCAGTAAGCCATCCGGGAACTTCTCACCTACTCTTTTATGAGTACAGAGGTTTCGGACATACTACTCCGTTCACGTACTGTTTTCCCCTACTATATACAGTAGTAGGAAAGTAGGAATATTCGGACGCACTATAAGTATATGTACGCCCGAATCTCGCGATAATTAGTACGTCACTCTGGTAATTCTCGCCTACTCTTTTATGGATACTAAGGATTCGGACATACTTATTCGCTCGCCTACTGCTTTTTCCATACTATATAGTAGGGAAGTATGCGGTTTCGGACGCAGCCCGTACCTCACACAGCTCTTTCAATACAAGTCAATGGAGTTGGACAAAAACTGCAATAAAACCTGTTGGAAAGCATCTTTTGCAGCGATTTTTGTGTGATCATATGAACACCCCTGACCACTTGGTGAGTTTCACGTCTTTGTAAACGAAAGTTTAATGCGTTTTAGGAAGGATTGTCCCAGTGCACCTATACACCCATTCTAGAGGTTTTGAGGAAAGCGAAATAAACCTAAAATTCTCGGGAAAGCAGCATTTGTCCAAAATTTAATCTTAGCCGTTCTATTTCAACAGGGCTTTAAGTGTAAAATACCGAACTTGTCCTTTAAGTTGTATAATATAACCACTAGGTGGAGCTCTAAGCATATTTTGTATTCTGGCCGTTATACAATGAAGAAGAGCTGTATATGTTGTTGAACACACAGTAAAAGATGACACACTTTTTGTTCTGTGCGTTTTACTGAAAAATTAGTACTCCGAGTCTTTATTAAAAACCAACAAAAATAATGCATTGTATATTTTAATCCTTTTTGTCTATAATTTTCACAAAACATGCCCTATATTTATTAATTTAAATAGAGTTAATTTAATTTAAAGGATTTTAATCTAGAATGCCTCATTGTGCAGACTGATAAATACATATGTTTCCTCCAATAAAAATTATTCTGCCACAGAAGATTAAGGAAAATGTTTCAGTAGAATCTCTGGCAGTAAATGCAATATGTTTGGACTTGTGTACCAAATATTCATAAACATATTTCTTATACACAGCTCTCAGTCTGCATACTTACTGATGTACAGAAAAGGTGAGTATTTTATTTAGTGCTGTACCTGAAATAAACAGAAATATCTCTGACTAAAAAAAAAACATATACATTGTATGTTAAAATGCAATACAATAATACTTAACAAAAGTGTATATGATATCAAACTGTATGTAATTTCCAAATAGTAAAAATATCTTCATTTGATAGTGACAGAAGAAGCTGCAGCTTCAGGACGAGATGAAGGTCACAAAAGACCCATCAGTGAAAGCAGAAGGTACAGAATCTTGTTATTGTCTATTATCCAGCTAATATTTACTAAAGCACACGTTGATTTATGTGTAAAGTGGAAAGCATGCACTGAAACAAACCTCTCTATTGACAATTTAACTGTGTGACACACTGAGCCTCCTTAAAGGGACAGAGCACCTAAAAATAATCATTTACTCTCTCACGTCATTTAAACCTTTCTGTGAAACACAAAATCAGGTCCTGTGAAATATCTTGATGGGTTCTGTTTTCTTTCCTGTGTCAAAGTAGTTTTAAATAAAGTATTGCTAATCAGTGATATTAGTGATATGTATAATGTATGTGGGGGGAAATCGTCATTATAGCATTTCATAGCACAAAACACTAGCAGACTCCACCTTCATCTACAGTAGTACACATGAAATAAAAGGCAAACTTACAAATTTTGATTCTGATTTCATGGGATTTTTAAAGTCAACGTAACATGATGTTTCATTGTGTTGATTGTTGACATGAGATTTTTTCCTTCAAAAGGTATTGATTGGATGGTTGGAAAAGGGGACTTTAATTTGATAAATTAGCGGGATTAATGATTATGATAGCAGAAAAGAAATCATTCAGCGGTCATGAATCATTTACAACTAAATGGAGAACATGAATTAAGAGAGTAAATTGAACGATTTCCTTTTCATGTGTTAGTTGTGTTACAGTAATCATCAGTACATCAATAAGCTCAAGAGTTTGAGACCTGCAAACACAAACGCAGATCTCTGTGTTTTAGTAACTCTCGTTTAAAGTCTGCTCCTGGATTAAACCTTATAATGAGATATTTGGTTATGTAATTTAGCCTCATGACGTGGAGTTTCTGTCTGTTTTTAGTTGACTGAGCTCAAGCCGTCCAGGATCAGTCCAGAGATCAGCACACAGAGTCACTCCTCAGGTAATCAGTAACAGAATCTGTATGTCATTTATATCCAGTGGTGGAATGTAACGAAGTAAAAATACTTCGTTACTTTACTTAAGTACATTTTTCACGTATCTGTACTTTACTTAAGTAGAATCAATAGTGCATACTTTTGACTTTTACTTCGTTACTTTTTGCAGCAATTATTATACTTTCTACTCCACTACATTTCTACAACGTTTCGTTACATTTTCGTTACATTTTCTGATCAGTTTTCCCCTTGCCAAACAGGGATTGAATAAAATCTCCATGTTTTCTTTCGTTTTGAATTGTTCTGTTTAAAAGTACACATTTCAAGTTTTCTATATATATATATATATATATATATACATCTCAGGTCTGTGAGGCAAGTACAGACCTGAGTTTCGGTTCATGAGTTTAACAGTTCACGCGCCCGCGCCTCCGTGTCCTGATCTATTTTCTGCTATATTTAGCCTACTTATTTATTAAATCCATGAAACATGAATGAAATATTGATTGAAAATTAAGATACAATTAATACAAAACGAAATTCACTTTAAAGAAGGGCTTTTGAGGTCTCTGTGAATGTTTTAAAGCAGTATTTTGGTGCCGCTTTCAGAGCGCTCACGTGCGAAACAGAGAACTGACACGTCCGTAACATTGTTTTTTCCTCATAAATGTGAACACAAAAAATAAAATGAATATGATATGTTCTGTGATATGTTCTTCATCCGGTGGGTATTACTTTTGGTTTGCACAGTGAAATTCACAGAATTACTAAAAAATATTTTGCCACCTAAAAGTTAAAGATTTTTTTTGTATCACGTCCGTTACGGATTTATATTTCCCTCATATTAAAATATAAAACGCATGTGTCTGTAGACTAGTATTTTTCTAATGTCTGGACTTCTTTATTAAGGGAGTATGGATATATAAACAGTTTCAATTGGTATTTGAGAATTTACATTTCAAGTTTTTACTGCAATTGTCACGACCATAACGCTGGGATTGCCCAATTTTAAAGAATTTATCCAGGTCTACGTATTGTATAATGTTAACTTCAAATAAGGGGTGTGTCGTGATTCTGCCTTCTCACACTCACACCGCGACACAGGTTCGTGGATCCGAGTGTCAACGGTTTCATATTGCATATTGTTACAGCCCTAATTATTAGAATATAGACATTAAGAGAATAAATTGTTATGAAAGTACTTTTACTTTTAATACTTAAGTAGGGTTTTCATTGTGGTACTTTTACTTTTACTAAAGTAAATATGTCTCTGGTTATTTGTACTTTTACTTAAGTACTGAGATTCAGTACTTCCTCCACCACTGTTTATATCAATTACTGTAGATGTGAATTAGAGGTTTTGTCATTTGTAGAACACATTTGTCCTTTTAAAACACATTTATCTCATTGATGTTCATCTTTTATTCAAACTCTTGTAGTATAGAAGTGAATTCTAGTTCAATTTTAAGTGGTTTATGTTCCCTAGTTTCTAGAAAAGTCCTTAATACAGACTCAGAATATGTGTAAAATAAATGTTATTGATGCAAGTATAAAAGTTGTAGTAGACATGAAAGAGGTAATGTTTTGACTGTCACGTGATCATGGTGAGGGGTCACGGGATTTTATAGGAATGTGAATATTAGTCACCTGTTCACTGATTGAGATAGGAGGAGGGGGTGAGCAGGGACGATGTATTTTTTGTTGACCACTAAACTTTGTAACATCAAGAGACATCGGTCTGTGCAATATAAAGTTTATTCTTCAACGATGTTTTATTTTGTGCGTCACAAGTGCATAAAGTCCCTGTCTTAGTCTCTCAGTAGTATCATCATTGGATTGAGTAGCCCTATATTATGTCAACAAAGAACATTCTCAGCGGACGCGCCAAATGGATTAAGACCACATGGTACCACGGAGTATAGGATTCTGCTCAACTAAAAAGAAAGAAATTCTACAGCTGCAGAAGTTGAAACGCCACTGAAACTTGATCAGCAAGGTTCGAAGAGAAGCAAGCAAACAATCACCCAAAGGCAAGCCTGCTGGGCTTTGTTCTAATCAGCTGTGCAATATTTGATTGCGCGCAGATTGAATTGTGATCGCTGTTTATCCATTGGGGATGATCGCGCGGTTGTTTTATGGTTTGTTGTTTGCCTTAATCCGATTGATTTTGCACAGAGCTCTGGTGTTTAAAGCTTATCGTTGGTGATCCGTTTTGTGTGGAAAAATAGTAGCGCAATCCCAGTTAACACAGAACGTTCCCCTAATGTTATTTTTTGGTTATTTTTTTGGGAACCAAATACTTACGTTATGGGAACGTTCTTTTTTGGTTTTATTTTTATGTAATAATAAAATAACGTTCCCAGAACGTTGCTGGGTGGTTACCATAAAAAATAACGTTCTGGGAACCATAAACTAACATTCTGAGAATGTTCTGGGTACTAAAAATTGTTAGCTGGGATGTTGACGGCGTTTGTTTACGTGTCACTGACGCTGTGGTGTTGAAGGATTTGAATAAATGTACAAACATTGTTGACTTGTGAGAAAACAAACATGAGTGAAGTGAATGTTGATAACGTCATTGGCTTTGAAATGGATTGCGGTAAAAGAGAAACTAAACTCACTGCAAAGGCCTTGGCGAACAAAATTGAAAGTTTGCAAATGCAACGAAAATCAAATGTAAACAAAATTAAGAGCCAGATAACAGAGATGAAAAATCTGATGAAAAGAAAGGAAAATGCCTCCCAGATGCAAACCCAGTTTCAGCTTTGTGAAAATGCCAGTAAGATACATGACATGGTGATTCCTTTACTTCCTGAAGATGAACAGGAAAAGCAAAATGAATGGTTTTGGAGTATTATGAAATATAGCAACACATTTAAAGGTCCCGTTATATGCCCCTTTTCACAAGATGTAAAATAAGTCTCTGATGTCCCCAGAGTGTGTATGTGAAGTTTCAGCTCAAAATACCCAACAGATCATTTTTTACAGCATGTTTAAATTGTCATTTTTTGGGGCACAGAAAAACGCGCTGTTTTAGTGTGTGCCCTTTAAATGCAAATGAGGTGCTGCTGGACGACGCAGGGGGCGGAGCTTCATGAGCTGGCACTCAGTCTCTCAGGACAATAGGGACATCCCGCGTGACGTCACGCCATTTGGAGCAGCCATTTTGACGGAATAGAAAATGCTAAACCGCCGGTGATACTCATAGACAGTATAAACAGAGACGGGCTCTGGTATAAACTACATTGATACTGCAGCTCGTCGCGATATTCTATCATGCCCGAGCGATGCTGTGCAGTTGGATGCGATCAGATACGTGATCATACAAAAGGAATAGGCCTATCTTTATACCGTATCCCGAAAGAAACAAAACGGAGAAACAAGTGGTTGGCGGCAATATACAGGCAAAACGCTGATGGTGGTGCTTGGCTTCCAACTGTTTGTGATATAAGGTACAAGAAGAAAAATGTAAACAAATAATAAAAGTGCATGTAAAATATACAATAAAGTTGAGATGAAATTATACAAGGTTACTTGACTTTTTACGTCTATTCAGTTTTTGTAACATGTCCATGACAACCGATAGCCTGCTTTTGTATGCTTTTAATGAAGCTCTGGTGTAGCGTGATGGGAAGTGAATAAGGTAACGTCAGCTGTAAATGTCACCGAACTCAATGTCAGGAAGTTTTTCTACACATTAAATGCCTGTAAAAAGAACTTGCGGTGCTTCATATGGATCTATGATTCCTATCTTCCTCTTGTATACTTGATATATATTTTTGTGATGCTAATAAGTGCGATGACATGACGTGAAGAGTTAGCTGAAGCTAATAATAGTGGTGGGGGAAAACTCGATTCTGTTCAGTATCGAGATATTTTGCGCACGCAATTATATCAATACTGTAGCGCAAAGTATTGCAATATTTAGGCTAATTATAAAACAATTATACTAATAATTATATTATTAGTATAATAATATACTCCCTAATATATTACCCACCCCTAATAATAGATCTATTGCCATTAGACAGTCCATAGACCAGTTGTTCTCAATTCCAGTCCTCGTGACCCACTGCTCTGCACATTTTGTATGTCTCCCTTATTTAACACACCTGAACCAGATCATCAGCTCATTAGGAGAGACTCCATGAACTGATCTGTGTGTGTCAAATAAGAGAGACATACAAAATGTGCAGAGCAGTGGGTCACGAGGACTGGAATTGAGAACCACTGCCATAGACAGTATAGCCAATGTGAGTAGCTGACGGATGTATACCGTCAAAATGGCTGACACACGGCTAGGGGTCACGTGACTGGGAGATCCCTATAGGCTTGTTGCATAAATAGAACGTTCGATATTTCCGGGTTGTCACGGTAGGCCGCACGACTTCCGGTTACGTCGATGTTATCCCCTGTCAGAGCGAGAGAGAGTCAGAGAGAGCGCGATAGTTTAGTTAGACAGCAATTATGAGTTTCTTAAGAGTAAAAGAAAAACGAATTAAATTTCAGCGTCAATCCAGACGATCGTCTTTACACTGTTGTGTGCCGATGTGTGGAAATTCGTCGAAATACAATGGAACGATTAGTTTTCATCGCTTCCCTGTGGATCTTGAGGTGAGATCAAAGTGGCTAGTCAAGATCCGCAGGGATAGCTTCACTCCAACTGAATGCACTCGTGTCTGCAGTTGTCATTTCCTTTTTGAGGATTTTGTAACGACGACTGGGGGGGAGAAACGACTGAAGAAAGGCAGTGTCCCTTGTTTGTTTGCCTGGAATGAGTTCAGCGTACCGGCACCTCGGCTTAATGTCTGGCAACGTCGGCCAAGGCCTCCTTCCCCTGACCTACCGATGGAGTCTGACAACGAGGTGGTCACAGAAAAGGAAGTAGTACATCCTGATCACGCCTACTGTGTCACCCCCACTACTGCACTTGTCACACATCAGCTGGCAGATGAAAACGAAGCCCTGAGGAGGAAGGTAGAGGAGCTACAACAAGAAGTCCAATCACTGGAACTACTGTCTCGGTTTGGACTCCAACACCTCCAAGGATCCGATGAGGATATTCGTTTTTACACAAGGTTGGTCCATGCAATTATGCAATTGTATGTAGTAGCCTAACTCTGTGTGTCTGGGTTGCAGTGGGGGTTATAGTACTGAAAATCTATACTCAAGTTAAAGTACAATTACTCCCTTAAAAATGTACTCGAGTAAAAGTAAAATTTCCTTTTTGAGAAACTTAAGTAAAATTTGAAAAAGTATGTTGTTCCATTTTTACAAATATTTTTATGATGTGCTGGAAAGTGTAAAATAGTTACGGTTTAAAACAGCAGGAATATGAGAGTACACGTTCCTTGAAAAACTACTTTTTTACTCATGTGCGTTACAAGTAGACTGAAAAAATTATTAATTGAATTTACTAAAAAAATGTATGGTAAGTGGTTGCACACAATTGATTTTAGCTACATTTAAACAAATGTATTAAGTTGAACTTATTTTAGTTCAACTTAATGCATTTGTTTAAATGTAGCTTAAATCATTTTTTTCAGTGTAGTTCCGTTACTACCCACCCTTGCTGGGTTGTGAAGGCTGTCTCCAGGGGCGCAAATTGCTCTTAGTCCCCCTTGTTTAAAGCAACACTAGCCCAAGCCTCACATACAGCTCCATACACGTAGCATAGTTCTGTCAACAAAAACCAGAAGTCAATAACATGTCAGTCATCCTGTTGTATTATTATGAACATAAAGTTCTAAAGTGATTATAATTTCATTGCAGATTTACATCATACAAGCATTTCCAGGCCTTTTGGCAATTGGTGGAGCCTGCTGCAACAACTAAAATGGTACGGATCACCAGTGTCCATGATGCCTCCAAAGAACCTAGCCTTCTGAGACCATCAGTAAGTTATGTTATGTTGTTAGTCTTAAAGGTGCTATAAGCGATCTCACACGTTTTTTAGGCCAAAACATTTTTTTCACATACCGCAAACATTTCCTCACTATCCGCTAGCTGCCTGTCCCCTGAACACACTGTAAAAAAACACAGTCTCTGCAGACAGCCCAGCCTCCACAAACTGCAGCAAAAACAAACGCCAACCGAGATCGCTTATAGTACCTTTAATATTTGTTACAGTTTACTTGACATATCTTGACTGTCAAAGGCTCCAGTATTAATCAAGGGTGTTTTCAGCTGATTTGTTAGGGCAACATACAATAATACTACAGTACAAGTTATTTCTAGTGTGTTATGTGTTTTTTGTTTTTTAACAGAAACTAGCACCGATAGATGAGTTACTGCTTTTCTTGATGCACCTTTCTGTGGGCCTGCCTTTGAGGGACCTAGCCAAACGATTCGACATCCATACCACCACAGCAAGCAGAATAATTACATCGTGGACACACTTCCTCTATTATCTACTGGGTTCCATCCGCCTGTGGATACCACCAGAGGAAGTAAAGGCTCATCTACCACCTGAGTTTGCTTTGTTCCCAGACACACAAGTGGTGCTTGACTGCACAGAAATCTTTTGCCAAACTCCCTCTTCTCTTCTTTTGCACAGCGAAGTCTACTCCCAATACAAGTCACACACCACTTTCAAGGCCATGATTGGCATTGCACCTCATGGTCCCATCACCTTTGTGTCATCTTTGTATGCAGGTTCCATGAGTGACCGGGAAATTTTTAAGCAGTCAGGAATAGCAAAACTCCTCACACCAGAGATGGCCATTATGGTTGACAAAGGCTTTCTTGTGGACAATCTCTTTCCTGGAAAGGTTTACCGACCTGCTTTCCTTGCAAGAAACAAACAGATGGCCAAAGAGGATGTCCAGCAGACACAGTCTATTGCCCGTGTGAGAGTGCATGTTGAGAGGTGCATCAGGCGAGTAAAAGAGAACAAACTGTTTGATAAAGAAATACCTCTGTCAGTGTGTGGGAGCATTGACCAGTTGTTCACCGTCGCTTGTCTCTTGGTGAATTACCAAAATGGACCACTGGTTAAGGCATGGGCAACACAGAAATGAATGGTCTAGAATTTTTATGAATCAGTTTACAATCAGTTCCAATTTCTTTGTTCAAGTTTTATTGTTCATTTTTACGAATCTATACAAAACTTGAACTGCTACTGTATATGTTGTATGTTTACAAACATCCACAAATGTAGTGATGTTATTAATTGTTCATTTTTAAAAATCTATACATATCTTTTTATATGCACTCACACACACTTGCTCATTTGTTATTGCTATTCATTCCATTTTGATGGTCATGTATTTTTACCCAATATGTAATATATGTAATATAATTGTTCATTTCTGTTCTGTTACAGTTAGTAATAGATGATTGGAATAAATTATAACATCTTAAGACTCCAACATTTCTCATTGTAACATTTTGTTCAGGTTTGATTCTAATCATAATGTAATATTATTGAGAGACTGTTTTTTTTTTTTGTACAAAAAATGCTAAACTTTGACAATTTCTTTATTTTTGTTATAATTGTGATTTCATAAATATTAAGATATGACTCAAACTGAATCCAACTTGTGAAAAGATATCTTTCAGGTAGTCAAATAGCAAATAGCATAATGGAGCCCTATAGCTGTAACGTCTCGGGGTAGATGAACAAGGCGAACTCGAAGTACAAAAATAACCAAGGTTTAATATTCCAACAGGCAAACAATCCAACAACCAAAACTGTGTGTATGAACACAAACAATAACCGGCCAGTGAACAGAGAAACAGGGGGAGCTTAAATACACAGAGATAATGACAAAGACAACAGGTGACGGTGATGATGATGAGTGAAACACAGGTGAAGGCGGTTATAACAACGATGATGATGACGGAGGATACTGGGAAGTATAGTGCTGAGAATACAGATGGTGAATGTGACAATAGCCATCTAGTGGTTAAATTGTTTTGTTTTTAAACTGTATTTTCCAAAAAAATGGGCATAAATTTTACACATCTATACAAAACTGATTTATTTTTACAAATTTATAAAACCTGAACTGATTAAATTTAATAGATTTACATACAAAACTAGAACTGATTTACTGTAAATTATTCTAAGAGTAACAGTAAATAGTAACAGTATCTATTTCAAACACACAGCCATGTAAAAATAAAAAAAGAAGTGATCCCCCTTCTCCCTAATGATTTGTGCAACCTCTGCATCTTTGTAGATTCTTTGGATGACCATGTCATCCTCTGCAAACACCACAAAATCACACCACTCCATTCCACTTAATAGAAGCTGGCCTTGGACCTGCCAGTAGTAGCTGTGCTGCCGTTTTAATTGCATTGTGTTGCCATGCAACTTCAAGTACTTGCAATCAACATAGCTCTTGCAATTTGGGCATTTAATCTCAACCAAACCATAGGGAGGGTTTTCGGTTGGGTCAAATACAACCCCGTCAGGAGAAGACCCTAACCAGGGGGCATCGGGGTGGATGATAAACCCACAGGGCCAATAGTTTGTGTTCTTGACCCTGCAGTACTCCTCAATGGCAACAGGTTCAAGTACCAGGCCCCTCTTCATGGCAGCAGTTTGAACAGTGCCCTTCAAAATCCTCTGAGCGAGCTGCTGTGCTGTACTCTCACCTCGAACATGGCACAGTTCTCTAAAGTGTGAGGACGTTAGCCGTGGTCGACGAACCTGATGCCACTCTGCAGACAAGCTCTGGTCCCGTGTGGAAGCCTCCACCTGTCTGGCCATTTCAATACTTGTCTGCAGGGACACCAGATGAAGCTGTTGTTGTTCACTGCAAACAAATTGACAGGTTGTAGGCTCCAACCTGTAATCAGCCAACGGCAGAAGTGGAGGTGGAGGTGCATCTGAGTGCAACTGGATGGTCCTGGTGGGTGCTACTGGGTGCTGAGAGGCGATGGCACTTCCCTCCTGCACTTCTCCTAGTGCTGACTGGACTAATGGAACATCAGAACTAATGGCCATGGTGGTGATGAGTGGCGCCAAGGTCGCAGGGAAATCACTATACACCTCAGCCACTTTGAGCATGTCCACATCTGGCAGTTCTCCCCTCAGTGCTTTGTAAAGTGTGCTCCTGTGTATATAGTTAGTTAGTAGTTAGTATACTTTATTGTCCTTTTTCAGGAAATTTGTCTTGGATACACAACATATACATACATACAACATATGCACACACAAACCAATAAAGAGCTAAAAGTGTTAACAGCATCAACACTCCCTCTTCCCACCATATAGGCAAATTGAAATGGAACATGATATATGTTTCAAATGTTATTTTATTTTCATATTTTAATCATGTTTTATCTAAATTATAGAAATAAGATAAAACATTATTACCTTACACCATTTCCAACCGTCTTTTGCTTGGGTTTGGCTGACAACACGACCATGTCTCTGACCCGGCCTGGCTTCACACCCTGTTGATAGTAATGGTCTTTAATGAAAGCAAGCTTTGCACGTGTACCAATTCAGCTGACTACACTATGAAACAGCGTGGTCTCAGACTTACCATAGACCTTGGCTTGTGCCAGCGTTGCTCTGTTTCAGTGCAACTAAGGACAGGGGGTACAGCACTGATCTGAAGCTGAGAGTAGTGTGCTGTCTGATAGAGCAGTGCAACATTGTGATTGCACAGTGCCTTACCAGCCACACATGAACACACAGCCTCAAACAGTTGCACCGGGAATGAGTGCTCAAGTGTAATCTTTAAAAAAAAAAAAAAAGAGAGACAATTTTACAAACTAATCATATTACAGATAACCATTACCATCTTAAATATAGTACAGGCACAGGAAATGGAAAAAAAATCAACATTTCAGATTGTTAGTCATGGTAGGCTTAACCATATCATATTAGTCATATTAGTTAACAAATGACCAAAAATAGTCGTTTTTAGTTCTGTTTTTTTAAACATTATGTTAGTATTACATATGTGAGATGTTAGTAGGCTATTACAAGTCAAAAACGTTACATGAATACTGAACATACAGATAACTTAAACTTCAACTAACTTACAACTTAACACACAAACTTAAATTATAATATATAACAGCCGTCACAACCAGTTCCTGGGGTTTTCATGTGGGCTAGGTTAGATATTTGAGTGCTACTTTCTGCCGAATTTACTGATACAGAGCCTATCCTAGCGACACAAAATCCCCAGGACATGGTTGGAGCAGAACTGGCTGGAACAACTGAACTATCTTTGATCCTACTCTGAGGTCGTGAGGTTTCTCATTCTTCCTCAGTGACCTATGGCAGGTAGCGCGGACACTCACTCTCCCTGTCTCTGGCTCTTTGTTTGACACTGAGTTAAGAATAATGTCATGTTATGATCAAAACACTTAAAACAAGATAATATTCGTCAGGCTCATTCAATGTTTAACGTTACCGGTTAGCAAGATAGCTCATAGGCTAGACTAATACAAAGCATAGTAAATTAACTTACCTTCGTAATTGTCAATGTAGCTGGAAATATACATTTTAAACCCCTTCTCCCGCTTGCTCTTTGGGGCTGATGTTAAGGATTGTATAATCCTATGTACATCGTTTATGGTTATCCTTGGCAGGTCCTGTAAAATTTGTAAAAATTCCATCTTCCTCGTTTTACTAAAGTTGACGTTAACGTTCTCGCTCTGACAAGCAGCTGCTCGCTGTCAGACTCGCTCTGACAGGAGTAACCGGAAGTCGTGCGGCCTACCGTGACAACCCGGAAATATCGAACGTTCCATTTATGCAACAAGCCTATCTCATATCACGGAATGATGATAATATCAGAAACTGTGTTCATTTCAAGTCGGACAATAATGTCTACAAAGTCAGAGTGCTGTATAGAGATGAAACAGGTATAGTTTAGTAGTTTAATTACGGTTATTATAACGTATTTGTCATCTGCTTGTAGGCTATGTATCCATTATTTATTAATAGCCTACAAGTCTGCTGTCTGAATAATGACATATACAAACATATACTGATGAGTTTAATCAAGTTTATTGTACATCACACATAAGATGAAGCGTCAGTTTTACTTCAGAAAATCAACGTAAGAGCTGAGTAAACAGTAAGTTATAAGAAGTGCGCAAGTAGCCAGTAGAGTTGAGGGAGCGTTCCTGTGGGCGGAGGTTAGTCAAGAAACGGTTCTAGTGACGTCATTAAAGAAGGAAGTAGAGGGATGTAGTCCAAACAGGCCGTTCACTGTAGGCGACTTCTGTTAAATAAAATATCTCGCTTGGCATTGAACTTTGAGCTTTATAATTTTACAGATATTATGTATGCTCTAACAGCAACATTACACACTAACTAAAGTTTGAAACATGGGATCACGAAGAACGGGACCTTTAAAGATGCGGTTCAACATTGGTTGAGTGAACCAGAAGGATCATTGGAGGATGTTATGGCTATTCAGTCTTGTGCTGGTGCAGTGCAGGAAGAGCCACCCAATCCTCAAGTGCTAGTTCATGCTTCATCCATCGTTACATCAGATAACTTACAAGATGGCATCAAACCAAGTGACAGCGTATCAATTGTGGGGAGTAGATCATCCAAAATTTAAAGTTCAACAGTGGAAAAAAGATCTGTGGCATCATCTACTTCTTCTGTTCGTCTCAAAGCAGAGGCTGAGTTGGCAGCATTAATGGCACAACAAAAGTTTTTGAAGGATAAACATGAGCTGGAGGATCACGAGGAACAGCTACGGAAAAAAAAGGAACAGCTTAATTTGTCTTAATGCCAGTGCTAAATCATTTGTGCCTCCAATGTCTCTAAGAGAACAAGGATCAGTGCATGAGCGTTTGGAATCAGGAGCAAGGCCTAAAGAGACAATGGTACAACAACGGGTATTCTCACAGCCTCAGCCAGTGGAACAACGTCCATCTAGATGCCAAACAGTGGAACGGAGATCACAAGGAAGTGTATTAAATTCCCATGATGAATCCAACGATGAAGAGCAAAATAACATACTGGGAATAATGAGAAAGCAAAACGAAATAACAACACTGTTGTTAAAACAGCAATGTTTATCATCCTTGCCCAAAAAAGATCTTAAAGGGTTAGTTCACCCAAAAATTAAAATTCTGTCAGTAATTACTCACCCTCATGTTGTTCCAACCGCGTAAGACCTTCGTTCATCTTCGGAACACAAATTAAGATATTTTTGATGAAATCTGAGCCATGTTTCACTCCTCCATAGGCTTCCAGTGTGACCGAAACTTGCTGGCCCAGAAAAGTTATTAAAGAGATCGTTAATATAGTCCAAGTGACTCCAGTGGCTCAATCTTAAGTATATCAAGCGACGAGAATACTTTTTGTGCGCAAAAACAAACAAAAATAACGACTTTATTCCACTATTCATTTCCTTCTCTCTGGATGTCTAGTTGGTTTGCGTAGTGTTTTTGCGCAGCGCGTCTGTGTTACACGTCACCACGTAGGCTCACTATTGGCCGACGCCGGTCATGTGTGTGTTGCGTGATGACGTGCAACACAGACGCGCAGCGCAAAAACACTACGAGGCCCAGAAAGAAGGAAATGAAAAGTGGAATAAAGTCGTTATTTTTGTTTGTTTTTGCGCACAAAAAGTATTCTCGTCGCATGATAAACTTAATGTAGTGCCACTGTAGTTACTTGGACTATTTTAACGATGTTTTAATAACTATTCTGGGCCGGTGAGTTTCGGTCACACTGGAAGCCTATGGAGGAGTCAAAATTCTGTCAGATTTCATCAAAAATATCTTAATTTGTGGTCCGAAGATGAACGAAAGACTTACATGGTTGGAAAAACATGAGGGTGAGTAATTACTGACAGAATTTTCATTTTTGGGTGAACTAACCCTTTAATGTGTTTGATGGTGACCCATTACAGTATCATGCATTCATGAGAGCTTTCAAAAATAGCGTTGAAAGTAAGACCGATAACGACAGTGATTTCCTGTATTACCTTGAACAGTATACTGTTGGTTTTCCAAGGGATTTGATACAGAGTTGTCAGCATATAGATCCACAAAGGGTATAACATTAGAGCCAAAACTTTGTTGCAGGAACATTTTGGCAATGAACAGAAAATTGTATCTGCTTATATGAATAAAGCTCTCTCATGGCCTCAAATTAATGCTGAAGATGTGAAAGCTTTGCAAGAATACAGTCTTTTTCTTAGAGGCTGTAGTAATGTCATGGAGGAAGTGCAATATATGTATGATTTGGACATGCCTGCCAATATGATGATAATTATAAAGAAATTGCTCTACAGACTCCGGGATAAATGGAGAACAGCGGCTTGTGAACTACAAGAAAGACATAGACGCAGAGTTTCCTTCATTGATATTGTTCACTTTTTAGAACATCAAGTCAAAGTTGTAACAGACCCAGTATTTGGAAACATATAGGATGTTCCTGTAATAACTAATAAAGATGTGAAGAGACCAAAATCACAATATCGGCCTGGAATAAAAGGAACCAGCTTTGCTACCACAGTGGCCGTTGCGGGCTAAGAAAGTGAATCTGAAAATACAGCAAAGAAAAAGTTTGGATTTGATAGGAAAGAATGTTTCTGCTGTAGAGGTGCACACACATTGGGTATGTGTCCTCAGTTGGGAAAACAATCCCACAAAGAGAAGATTGGATTCTTGAAAGAAAGTGGAATTTGTTTTGGGTGTTTGTGTATTGGGCACATCAGCAAAGAGCGCAACAAACGTCTTTGTTGTGATGTTTGTGGTCTTAGACATCCTACTTTGCTGCATATATTTCCCAAAGTAAAAGGAACCGATACAACTAAGTCAAGTCAAGTCAAGTCATTTTCATTTATATAGCGCTTTTAACAATGTAGATTGTCTCAAAGCAGCTTTACAGAGATAAATGTATAATTTAACGTAAGATTGTTTTGGCTTTATAGCGGTTCTTTAATAAAGTTATTTTCCAGCTAAAGTTAGTTTTGATTGATTCGCTTCCGTCGCAACGATCATTTGTTTTTAAATTAGGGCCGCCAAGACGACACCATTCTCTCTACACAGACTTTAAACGCGAACCTGTGAGAAACGCTGATGGCGTTCAGATGCGCATTAAGAACGGGTTCTATAGTTATGTGCGTTTGAATATATGTGTGCAGGTTTGGAATTCCCTACAAACCAAACCTAAACAAATTACTGGTGTTTCCTTATAGTTTTGATTCAGAATTTTATTTTATTTTATCAATTCGGGGTAGATACGCAAATTGAGTTTTCCCGATGACGCGTTATCTGTAGAGTGGGAAAGGGATCCTCCATAGGGAGAGACTAGTTGGCACTTCAGCACTGCGTTGACACCGGGTCCAGGCGAAGGTCCTTCATCAGATCTGGAAACGGCCTGGATCCGGCAGGCTGCGGGAAAACCTTGGGTTAAACAAAGACACTAAAATTAGCGTAGATGCCATTCTTCTCATGATGTAACAAGTACATCAGGATTTATGGGAAGTGTTCCCGGTTCCAGCTGACCTAATCTATGCAGCCTAATATTGAATTATAGAAGTCTATAATGTATTATGTGAACGCTATGTCAAAGAGATGTGTCTTTAATCTAGCTTTGAACTGACAGAGTGTGTCTGCTTCCCGGACAATGGTAGGAAGGCTGTTCCAAAGTTTTGGTGCTAAATAGGAAAAGGATCTACCGCCAGCAGTTGATTTTGATATTCTAGGTATTATCAACTGGCCGGAATTTTGAGATCGCAATAGACGTGAAGGAGTATAATGCGTTAAGAGCTCGCTCAAGTACTGCGGAGCTAAACCATTTAGTGCTTTGTAAGTAATCAGCAATATTTTAAAATTTATGCGATGTTTAATAGGGAGCCAGTGCAGTTTTGACAGAACCGGGCTAATATGCTCATACTTCCTGGTTCTGGAAAGAACTCGAGCTGCTGCGTTTTGGACCAGCTGTAGTTTGTTTATTAAGCGTGCAGGGCAACCACCCAGTAGAGCATTACAATAATCTAGCCTTGAGGTCATGAACGCATGGACTAATTGTTCCGCATTTGTCAATGAGAGCATATGACGTAATTTAGATATATTTTTAAGATGGAAAAATGCGGTTTTACAGATACTAGACACGTGACTTTCAAATGAAAGATTAGTATCAAAGAGCACACCCAGGTTCCTAACCGACGACGAAGACTTAACAGAGCAGCCATCAAGTGTTAGACAGTATTCTAGGTTATTACGTGAGGAAGTTTTTTGTCCAATAATTAGAATCTCTGTTTTTTCAGAATTTAGAAGTAGGAAATTACGAGTCATCCAATTTTTTATATCAGCTATGCATTCTGTTAATTTAGTGAATTGGTAAGTTTCGTTAGGTTTTGAAGAAATATAGAGCTGAGTATCGTCAGCATAACAGTGGAAGCTAATTCCATGTTTCCTAATGATATCTCCTAATGGTAGCATGTACAGAGTGAACAGCAGCGGTCCTAGTACTGAGCCCTGTGGTACGCCATACTGAACTTGTGATCGATGAGACATCTCATCATTTACTGCTACAAACTGATAACGGTCAGATAAGTATGATTTAAACCATGCTAGTGCAATTCCACTAATGCCAACATAGTTTTCTAGTCTATTTAAAAGAATGTTGTGGTCAATGGTGTCAAACGCAGCACTAAGATCGAGTAACACTAATAGAGAGACACAACCACGATCGGATGATAAGAGCAAATCATTTGTGACTCTAACGAGAGCAGTCTCAGTACTATGGTATGGTCTAAATCCAGACTGAAAATCCTCGCAGATATCATTTCTTTCTAGAAAGGAACATAGTTGTGAAGATACTGCCTTTTCTAGTATCTTTGACAGAAAAGGTAGATTCGAGATCGGCCTGTAATTGACTAATTCTGAAGGATCAAGTTGCATTTTTTTAACAAGCGGTTTAATCATAGCCAGCTTAAAGTTTTTTGGTACGTATCCTAGAGACAAAGATGAATTAATGATATTAAGAAGAGGATCTATGACCTCTGGAAGCATCTCTTTCATTAGCTTAGTCGGTATAGGGTCTAACATACATGTTGTAGATTTAGATGATTTAATGAGTTTAGTAAATTCTTCCTCTCCTATAGCAATGAATGAATCAAATTTTTCCTCAGGGAGACTACAATGCACTGCCTGATGCGATACTGTAGTAGACGGTTGCATAGTTATAATTTTATCCCTGATATTATCAATCTTATAAGTGAAGAAGTTCATAAAGTCATTACTGCTGTGCTGCTTGGAACCTTCTGTGTTTGAAGCTTTCTTTTTCGTTAGTTTAGCCACTGTTTCAAATAAATACCTAGGATTATGTCTATTTTCTTCTAATAGGTTTGAAAAATAAGCAGATCTAGCAGCTTTTAAAGCCTCTCTGTAAGCAATCGAGCTCTCTTTCCATGAAATGCGAAATACCTCTAATTTTGTTTTCTTCCAGTTGCGCTCCATTTTTCTGGCTGCTCTCTTAAGGGCCCGAGTGTGCTCGTTGTACCACGGCGTTGGATTGTTTTCTTTAATCTTCTTTAAGCGCAAAGGAGCAACTGTGTCTAAAGTGCTGGAAAAGAGAGAGTTAAAAGTTTCTGTTGCAATATCAAGTTTTTCTAAGCTATCCGGGATGCTAAAATGATGAAACTGATCAGGAAGATTATTAATAAAGCAATCTTTAGTAGCAGAAGTGATAGGTCTAACATATTTGTAACACGGAGTCGGCTTTGCAGCCTTGGCTAAATGTAATTTACACGAGACTAGATAATGATCTGAGATGTCATCGCTCTGCTGCAGAATTTCAACGGCATCAACATCTATTCCATGTGATAATATTAGATCTAGAGTATGATTACGACGATGAGTAGGTCCTGACACGTGTTGTCTAACTCCAATTGAGTTTACAATGTCTTTAAATGCCAAACCCAATGCATCTTTTTCATTATCGATGTGTATATTAAAATCACCAACAATTAGTACTTTATCTGCAGCCAATACTAACTCTGATAGAAAGTCCGCAAATTCTTTGATAAAGTCTGTATGGTGCCCTGGTGGCCTGTATACAGTAGCCAGCACAAATCTCAAACGTGATTTATCATTTTTACTATATATTTTTACATTAAGCACTAACACTTCAAAAGAATTATATTCGAAACTTCATTTCTTAGTGGTTTTAAAAATATTATTATAAATTACAGCAACACCACCCCCTTTGCGTTTCAGACGAGGTTCATGTTTATAACAGTAATCTTGCGGGGTGGACTCATTTAAAGTAATGTAATCGTTTGGTTTTAGCCAGGTTTCTGTCAAACACAGCACATCTAGGTTATTATCTGAAATCATATCATTAACAATGAGTGCTTTTGAAGTAAGCGATCGAATATTCAGCAACCCAAGCTTTAGCATTTGCTCATCTGTATTATAGCTGTTTTTTATTTGTTGAACATCAATTAAATTTTTAACCTTAGATAGGTTTAAACATTTTTTGGATTTCCAAAATCGGGGAACAGACACAGTCTCTATGTGATGATAGCTAGGTGAAAGAGGCTCTATGTGATGGGATTTATCTGACCTTGGTGACGCGAGGCCGCTAGCAGACGGTCGGTTTAGCCAGTCTGTCTGCTTCCTGACCTGGTGCCCAATTTGTCATGTTTGAGCTCTAAGACTATGAGCCATATTACTAGATAGAAGAGCAGCACCATCCCAGGAGGGATGAATACCATCTCTTTTCAACAGGTCAGGTTTGCCCCAAAAACTTTTCCAATTGTCTATGAATTCTATATTATTACACGGACACCACTCAGACAGCCAGCGATTCAGTGAACACAATCTACTAACTATCTCATCACTCCTGCGAACAGGAAGGGGGCCAGAGCAAATTACAGTGCCTGACATCGTACTTGCAAGTTCACACACCTCTTTAATATTAATTTTGGTGATCTCCGACTGGCGGAGTCGAACATCATTAGTGCCGACATGAATAATGATCTTAGAGAATTTACGATTAGCATTAGCCAGCACTTTTAAATTTGCTTTGATGTCAGGCGCTCTGGCTCCCGGCAAACATGTGACTATGTTCGCTGGTGTCTCTATTTTCACGTTCCGTGTGATCGAATCACCAATTACTAGGGCACAATCAACAGAATTCTCAGTGGGTGTTTCACTGAGCGGGGCAAATCGATTTGTTGTGGTAATCGGAACGGAAGAGTGGTTTTTTGATCCGCGACTAGAGCGATCCCTCACTGTCACCCATTTGCCCGGCTGCACAGGCTCTACTTCAGCTGGAACCGAATCATGTAAAGAGTTCACTATGCTATGCGTATCCAAAATAGTATCTAAAGCTCTAGCACTCTTACTATCCTCAATTAATGTTTGGATGCGTGTCTCTAATTCTGAAATCTTCTCTGTCAGCCTAACTGACTCCTTGCATTTATCACATATAAATCCTACATTGCCAACAGAGAAGTCTATGCTAAACATGTGACATGAAGTGCAGGTGACAATAACAGGACAAGACATTACTCACCGTGTTTGTTGACTGATTATTACTTACCTGAGCTTTTATGAACTCAAAGGCGTGAGCGCGCGAGAGAAAAAATAAATAAATAAAACAGCTGCGCGCACGGGTGGCGCGTTAACAGGCTAGCAGTAGCGAATTAGCGTGTTGTGTTAGTAGTAACGGAAGCTAGCGATGTCAATCTGAGATGTTGGGTAAGCTGTATTTAGTATAAACAACTACAAATTGTAGTAAATAATGGTTCAAAACAAAGAAATACGAGGCTAAGACGGAGCTTACAGCACCGAAGCAAACACACTCACAGCAGGCAACAGGCAGCGAAATTTCTAAGAAGAAATCAAAAATGGCAGTGGATGATGTCTTAGTATCTAGTGGTCTTACTGGGGCTGGTGATCATGAATGTAAACTCCCGATTGTGCCTGTACAGATCAAGGCCAAGAAAGGCAAGGCAAGGCAAGGCAAGTTTATTTATATAGCACATTTCATACACATAGGCAATTCAAAGTGCTTTACATAGAAGAAATTAAAGTAATAAAAAAATGTAAAACAGTTTAAAAAAAATTAAAATAAAATGAAATACAGTACCGTAAAAACAGTCGGACGAACAGTGGCACAGTGCTCATTCAGTAAATGCATAGCTAAACAGAAGTGTTTTGAGTCTGGATTTGAATGTGACTACTGTAGGAGCACATCTGATCTCCTCTGGAAGCTGGTTCCAGCTGCGGTTGGCATAATAGCTAAAAGCAGACTCGCCATGCTTAGAGTGAACCCTTGGTATTTCTAGCTGATATGATCCTAATGATCTGAGTGATCTGTTGGGCTTATATTCAGTGAGCATATCTGCAATATATTGTGGTCCTAGGCCATTGAATGATTTATATACCAGTAATAATACTTTAAAATCAATCCTAAATCTAACTGGGAGCCAATGTAAAGACCTGAGGACTGGTGTAATATGTTCATATTTTCTGGTTCTGCTCAGAATCCTGGCGGCAGCGTTCTATATGAGCTGACACTGTCTTATGGTCTTTTTGGGAAGGCCAGTGAGGAGTCCATTACAATAATCCACCCTGCTGGTGATGAAAGCATGAACAAGTTTCTCTAAGTCTTGTCTGGAAACAAAGCATCTAATTCTTGCAATATTTTTCAGATGATAGTATGCTGATTTAGTTATTGCTTTGACATGACTACTGAAACTAAGGTCTGACTCTAGTGTCACACCAAGATTCCTGACTTGATGTTTAGTTGTTTGACCCCTAGAGTGAAGGTATGCGTTCACCTTGAGAACTTCATCTTTGTTTCCAAATGCAATGACTTCAGTTTTGTCTTTGTTTAATTGAAGAATGTTTTGACACATCCAACTGTTTACATCATCAATGCATTGGCAGCACAATTGTTACTTCAAACTTAAAAACGATTCAGTTTTTTTTTTGCTGACTATAAAGCCTTCATGAAGGATATGGTCTCCAAAGGTTATGCAGAGCAAGTACCAGCAGAGGATATGACACGTAGTGATGGAAAGATCTGGTACATTCCACATCATGGTGTCTACCATCCTACTAAGAAAAAAATCCGTGTGGTATTTGATTGTGGAGCAAGTTTTCAGCGAACATCACTTAATGCTCAACTCTTGCAAGGACCAGACCTTACGAACTCACTCATTGGAGTGATAACAAGATTAAGGAAAGAACCAGTGGTGATCATGGCAGATGTAGAATCAGTCTTCCATCAAATAAGAGTACCAGCTGATGATGTTGATTTGTTAAGGTTTCTTTGGTGGCCCAATAGGGACTTAAGTCCAGATCCAGTTGACTTTAGGATGCAGGTACACCTCTTTGGAGCAACATCGTCTCCTAGCTGCGCAAACTTTGCACTTAGGAAATGTGCACAAGATCATAAAGAGCAGTTCAACAGGGAAACAGTGGATAAAATCTTACATTCCTTTTATGTTGATGATTGTTTGGTTTCAGTCACTTCAGTTGAACAAGCGATAACATTATACAAGGAGCTTGTATCCATATGTGCCAAAGGTGGATTTAGGCTCACAAAATGGATGAGTAACAGGCGTCAAGTGCTAGACGTAATACCGGAGGATCAAAAGGCAAAAACAGTGAAAGACTTGAGCATGGATTGGGATTCTCCATCAGTTGAGAGAGTGTTTGGGAGTGCAGTGGTGCATTCAGTCTGATGAATTCAAGTTCAAGATTGTAATCAAAGACAGACCCCTGACCAGAAGAGGAATCTTATCCATGATTAGTTCTATCTACGATCCATTGGGAATTATGAGTCCTGTAGTATTGTCTGCAAAACAAATCTTGCAAGATATCTGCAAAGGAGATTCAGGATGGGATGATGTCTTGCCTGAATTGGTTGTTAAAAAATGGACCACATGGCTGCAAGAACATCACCATCTGGAAAGTTTTGTTCTTGCTAGATGTTTAAAACCTCCCAACTTTGGTGACATCACAAATGCACAGTTGCATCATTTTTGTGATGCGAGCCAGGATGGATATGGAACTGTGACATACTTGCTTTTACACAACATGCATTCTCAAGTACATTGTGCTTTTATCATGGGAAAATCAAGAGTAGCACCAATTAAGTCCGTTACCATACCTCGTATGGAGCTTATTGCTGCTACCATGGCAAGCCGAATGGATGTGTTATGGAAGAAAGAACTGCATCTGAAGCTTCAAGATTCCGTCTTTTGGACGGACAGTGCTTCTGTTCTCAAATACATCAAGAATGAGACCTCAAAATTTCGAATATTTGTAGCCAATAGAGTGACAGAAATCCTCAAGGCCTCTCAAGCTTCACAGTGGAGATATGTAGACACAGCAAGCAATCCAGCTGATGTTGCTTTAGTCAGGGGGCCAAAACTGATATTAAAACTTTGTTGGACACTATTTGGTACAAGTATACAACCTATCCAGTATTAATATTTAACCCCTAAACATGTGTTCTAGCCAGGTTGTCAGCTTAGAAAATGTTTTTTTTTTGTCCATTTTAACACTATATTCTTAAAAGTGGTAAAAGCGGATTTTTTTTCCCAAAGTGCTTCCATTTTCTTCCATGTTTCCTATTGTAATTTTGGGCAAATGTGCAATATAATCCAACTTATGTGCAAGCATGATCATTAAAAGATAATAATCAATAAATACCACAAGAGTATCACACCACAAGGGGCACTGTTGTGTCAAGTCAAGTCAAGTCAAGTTTATTTATATAGCGCTTTTCACAACATAGGTTGTATCAAAGCAGCTTCACAGTAATAAATTAAAACAATACATCAATGTTTGTTTCTAATGGAACGTCCATGTTTGGTAATGCTGATCAATAGTATCGTTGATTGATTAGTTAAATTAAATATCCAAATATCCCCAACTGAGCAAGCCAAAGGCAACAGTGGCAAGGAACCGAAAAACTCCATCAGGTGACCTAATGGAGAAAAAAAAACCTTGGGAGAACCCGGGCTCAGTCGGGGGCCAGTTCTCCTCTGGCGTTTATGAACTAGAGACCGGATTTAACTGTAAGATTAAAAGTATTATATGAATGCCTGGCTGAAGAGATGCGTCTTTAATCTAGTTTTAAACTGGGAGAGCGAGTCTGAGCAACGAACAGTATCCGGAAGACTATTCCAGAGTTTTGGAGCTAAATGTGAAAATGCTCTCCCTCCTTTGGTGGATCTGGATATCCTAGGTATGACCAAAAGCCTCGAATTTAGTGACCTTAAAGAGCGCGATGGATTATAGGGCGATAGAAGATCGGTTAAATAGACTGGAGCTAAGCCGTTTAGGGCTTTATAAGTCAGTAGCAATACCTTGTAATTAATACGGGACTTTATAGGTAACCAATGTAGTGATGATAAAATTGGTGTTATATGATCATATTTTCTTGATCTAGTTAGAACTCTAGCGGCGGCATTTTGGACTAACTGTAGCTTGTTTATTGAGGATGCAGGACAACCAGCTAATAAAGCATTACAGTAATCTAGTCTCGAGGTCATGAATGCATGAACTAACTTTTCTGCGTCAGAAACTGATAGCATATTACGTAGCTTAGCAATGTTTCTAAGGTGGAAAAAGGCTGTTTTTGTAACATATGAAATATGATTTTCAAAAGACAGGTTGCAGTCAAGTATAACACCCAGGTCTTTTACTATAGAGGATGAAGTAACAGGACATCCTACTATGTTAAAGTTGTATTGTGAGAGGTTTTGTGGGTGGTTTTTTGAACCGATAAGTATTACCTCTGTCTTATCTGGATTTAATAAAAGAAAATTGCGCATCATCCAATCTTTTATATCTTTAACACACTCTGTCAATTTGGATAATTTAGCGTTTTCATCTGGCCGTGATGAAATATAGATTTGAGTGTCATCAGCATAACAATGGAAGCTAATTCCATGTTTCCTTATAATATTTCCAAGTGGCAGCATATATATTGAGAATAACAGAGGGCCTAACACAGATCCCTGCGGCACTCCATAGTTTACTGGAGTTATGATCGATTTTTCTCCATTTAAATAAACAAAATGGTAGCGGTCAGATAAATACGATCTAAACCAGCTTAATGCTTGTCCTTGAACACCAGTATAATTTTGTAGTCGATCTAAGAGTATTGTATGATCTATAGTATCGAACGCAGCACTAAGATCAAGTAAAACTAGTATTGAGATACAGCCTTGGTCAGAAGCTAAAAGTAAAACATTTGTGATTTTAACGAGCGCAGTTTCAGTGCTATGATGCGGCCTGAACCCAGACTGAAACTTTTCATAGGTGTCATTTTCTTGCAAGAAGGAGCCCAATTGAGCGGACACAACTTTTTCTAGTATTTTAGACATAAAAGGTAGATTTGAAATGGGTCTATAATTTGCTAGATTATGTGGATCTAATTGTGGTTTCTTAATGAGAGGTTTTATAACTGCCAGTTTAAATGTTCTTGGAACATAACCTAATGATAAAGACGAGTTAATAATATTGAGGAGAGGCTCTTCCACTACAGGTAACACTTCTTTCAATAGTTTAGTTGGTATAGGATCTAGTAAACATGTTGTTGTTTTAGATGAAGTGATAAGTTTATTTAACTCTTTTTGTTCTATAGTTGTAAAGCACTGTAATTGTTCTTGCGGGGTGATAGTTGAGGCTGAGTTATAAGACGCGATTGAGGATTGAACGTTTACAATTGTGGTTCTGATGTTTTCTATTTTCTCAGTGAAGAACTTCATGAAATCATTACTACTAAACTCTAACGGAATATTTTGTTCAGGAGACATCTGTTTATTTGTTAGTCTAGCCACGGTGTTAAATAAGAACCTAGGATTGTTATGGTTGTTTTCTATTAGTTTGCGGAGATGCTCAGCTCTGGCCTCTTTTAGGGCCTTTTTATAACGTGACATACTGTCTTTCCACGCGATTCTAAAGACCTCTAAGTTAGTTTTTTTCCATTTACGCTCTAAATTACGGGTTTCTCTCTTTAGAACATGCGTAGTATTGTTGTACCATGGTGCTTTACTTTTCTCTCTGACCTTTTTTAGTCTAATGGGTGCAACAATATCCAATTTTCCAGAGAGAATGGTGCTCATAATGCTAGTTAATTCCTCAAGTTCATCTGTTTGTTTGGGTTCAGGCAGCAACTGAGACAGATCAGATAAGCTATTTGAAAAATTATCTATGGTGGATGGAAGGATTGTTCTACCTAATCGATAACGCGGCGCAGCATGATATATTACAGGGGTACGTAATATGCAAGTTACCATGTAATGGTCAGTGACATTGTCACTTTGTGGAATGATATCTATATCGGTTGGATCGGTTCCATGTGATATAATTAAATCGAGTGTATGATTAAAACGATGAGTTGGTCCGGTAACGTTTTGCTTAACCCCAAAGGAGTTTAATAAATCTGTAAACGCAGCCCCTAGCGCAGTGATTTTCAACCTTTTTTGAGCCGCGGCACATTTTTTACATTTACAAAATCCTGGGGCACACCACCAACCAAAATTACATTTTAACAGTACATATAATACATATAATTAATACTATAGTTTCTAAATGTATTTATACTCACTTAGTGTGAAGCCTGGGCCTGTTTCAATGAACACAAAATGGATATCCTGGCAGGAATGGTAGAAAGACACACACGAAGCTCTTCCTCAACAGATCTCAGTCTCTCTCTGTTTTTAGTTTTTATCGCAGTCAAGCTTGAGAAGCTCAGCTCACACAGATATGTGGTTGAAAACGGGAGCAATGTCAAAATAGCTTTGTTGGCCAGAATGGGGAACTCCTTGGCAACAGATAACCAAAAACTGTCCAAAGGAAGATCAGCAAAGTTTAGCTTTAAACCACGATCTTGTTTCAGTTCAATGAGTTCCTCTTGTTCTTTTAAAGTCATGTCCTTTCCAGCAACGGATGCTGAGCTGTATGGGTCCCTAACCCAGTCAAGGCATTCTGTGAAGGCTGAAGAGAAATAAAATGACAACTTCTCCTCAAGAGTTTTCAAATGTGTGCCAATCACCTCACACATTGCAGCAGTGTTGCCATCATGCAGTTTTTCGGTGAGTGGGAACATCTCAAGGTTGCCACGCTGCACATGTTGTTGCCAGAGCTGCACCTTTAAACGGAATCCGTTAATTTTATCAGTGCTTGTAAGCAGGTTTTCATTTCTGCCTTGCATCCGTGTGTTCAGTTCATTCAGATGATGAAATATATCAGCCAGGTATGCCAGCTTTGCACACCACTCATCACTTGCAAGCAGCTTTGAGTAATCGGACCTCTCGTTTGTCAGAAAAACTTTAAGTTCCTCTCGCAGCTCATACACACGGGCCAGCACTTTGCCGCGCGACAGCCACCGGACCTCCGTGTGGAGCAACAAGACTTTATGTTCTGCTCCCATTTCCTCACACAAAGACGCAAATAAGCGACATTTCAAAGGTCGCGTCTTCACAAAGTTCACTATGCGCACAACATCATCCAACACAGGAGATAGATCTGCTGGTAAGGTCTTCGCAACGAGGGCCTCACGGTGCAAAAAACAGTGCGTGACAGTAATATCTGGGTTTCTTTCTTTGACCCTACTTACGAAGCCTTTGATGCGCCCGACCATGGCTGCGGCTCCATCAGTGCAGACACCTGTGCAGTTTTCCCACGTAAGCCCGCCTTTGTCAAGATATTCCGACGTGACCCGAAATATTTCCTCTCCTGTTGATTTTTCTGGCAGTGCCTTGCAAAATAGGAAATTTTCTCGAATGGCGTCTCCATCCACAAAACGCACATTGGCCAAGAGCTGACAATGTCCACTAATATCTGTTGTCTCATCAAGTTGCAAGGCGAATTTCTTACTGACGCGCATCTTTTCCAAAACAACAGTTTCGATGTCCACAGACATGTCATCAATGCGTCTGGCAATTGTGCTATCTGAGAGAGATACTTTAGCTATCTCTTTGGCTGCGTCAGGGCCAAGCATCTCATTTACAATGGCTTTACAAGCTGGCAGGATTAATGTTTCTGCCTCAGTGTGGGGCTTTTTTGATTTAGCAACGAGTTCAGCAACAAGGTAGCTAGCTTTGAGGGCTCTCTCATTTACCTTCGTGGTTTTTCTCAAAAAAGTTGCCTGTTTCTCGTTGTTTGTACGTAAGCGTACAAAATAGTCCATCGGCTTATTTTGGACGGAAGGGTGTTTAGTTTGGAGATGGCGCTTAAGCTTGCTTGGCACCATGGCGCTATTGGAAAGCTTCTCCCCACACACCAAGCACAGCGGAGTTGGCGCCATCGCATCGCCGGTGAAAGTAAATCCGAAGGAAAGATAGCTTTCGCTGTATTGCCTCGAGCTCACCGTCTTGTCTTTTTTCTTTTGTCGACCACTCATATTAGGGCCCTCATCTGGGTCAGAATTTTGGCCAGGGCCCTGTTCGGCATTTGCATTTTCTCGTCTCAAAAACTTCTCCATCACTGTCACTTGCTCGTCTTACTGTCACTGTCACTGTCGCGTGTGCGCGTGTGCGCGGTCGCGCAGCGCTAACTATATTGTTTTTACAGGCATTCATAGCCTCTGCTGCCACCCACTGGAATAGAAGAGTATTACATTATCTGCCACACTTTATTACAGCACAGGCACCCAACAATGGTTAATTAGGTGACATTAGATAATTTCCCACGGCACACCTGACGATCTCTCACGGCACACTAGTGTGCCGCGGCACACTGGTTGAGAAACACTGCCCTAGCGCATCATTTGAATTATCTATGTGGATATTAAAGTCTCCAACAATTAATGCTTTATCGAAATTAACTAATAGGTTTGAGAGAAAATCTGCAAACTCTTTTAGGAAATCAGCGTAAGGCCCAGGCGGTCTATATACGGTAGCCAAGGCTAGAGATAATAGGGATGTTTTTCTAACATCTAAGAGCGTAACATTTAGTACAAGTACTTCAAACGAAATAAACTTATAGCCCGTTTTCTGAGTAACATTGAGAATATCTCTATAGATTGTTGCAACACCGCCGCCACGACCAATCAGACGGGGCTCGTGCTTATAGGAGTATCCTGATGGAGTAGACTCATTTAGACCGAAATAATCATTTGGTTTAAGCCAGGTTTCAGTAAGGCAAAGTACATCGAAGCTATTATCTGTGACTATTTCATTTACAATAACTGCCTTAGGTGTGAGTGATCTAATGTTTAGAAGACCTAGCTTTAGAAATTGTTTTTGATTACTAATAGCAACATTCTCTGGTTTAATAACAATTAGATTTTTTCTAGATCCTGCAGTAGATTTATTATTTGATCTCACTAAACGAGGAATAGACACAGTTTCTATGCAATGTTCAACACTATTTATATCAGTTAAATTGGTGCAGCAGAGACTATGATTTGGACTTTTGGTTACTAGTCAAAAGGTATTTAACATTTTGGAGATGTTATCTAACAGAAGATCCGATCCGAATCTGCTTGGGTGTAAGCCATCAGCACGGTAAAGCCTAGGACGCTCCCAAAACAGATTCCAATTATTTACAAAGAGCAGTTTCTGCTCAGTGCACCATGACATTAACCATTCATTTAGCGCGAATAATCTACTAAACTTTTCATGACCTAGTCGGTACGTGGGAAGCGGTCCTGACACAATGATCGTTATATCAGGCGATGTGCTGCGTACCGTATCGATCAGATTCCTGAAGTCTTTCTTCAGAACCTCCGTCTGGCGCAGCCTGATGTCGTTCACTCCTGCGTGCAAGACCACAGTTCCGACGCGCTCGTTCAGAATCTCGGGAACGCGAGCGGCGATTTCAGAAACACGAGCACCAGGAAAGCAGTGACTATGCACCTTATTTTTGTTTAACGTAGCGTGTACGTGTCGAACGATGGAATCGCCGATGATCACAGCATCGCGTTCTGTTTCGCGAAGAGGGGAGAAGCGGTTTTGTGTGGATATCTCGAAAACCGGGAGGGTCGGAGACAGTTTTCTTGGTCTAGACCTGACTCGCGTCTTCCGCTGCGGAAATATCCAGGCTTCGTGGTGGCATGTTGGAGCCGGAGTGAACGAGACCATGGCTGATCGCGACCTCGGCGCGCGGGACCGATGCTGAGTAACGCACAGAGTAGACGAGGTCGGAGTCAGCGGGTTAGTAACGTTAATCACTGATTTGTGTGCATCGGCGCGTGATGTTTCAAGAGCCAAACGCCGGTCTATCAGCTCGGCTTGTCTTACTAAAAGGTCGTGGATCTGTTTCTCAACAGCTTCCAGCTCAGACTGCACCGCGTGCAGCTCAAATGTGTCTTCACCTGCACCAAAAGGTAGACTACTTACATCTGATATATTCGCCATTTTAACAGATGGACAGTACGTTAAGTTAGCAACGACGCTACCAGTGATGCTATCTATGGTACGGGTGTAGAGTAGACGCACGATAGGCGAAAAAATGTTTGTTTGTAAATGAATGCGGAGAAGACGCGTTCAGCCGTGATCCACGGACGTAACCTATAAGAGTATCCAGCGTTGGATCACTAGGCTTGAGACGCGTCTGCTCAACAGTCCGCGTTGTAACTATGAGGTGAGGAAAAGTAGAAAATGTTCGTTGTAAGTGAGTTTAAAGAGAAATCAAGAATTATAAATCAATCGATGGAGCTCCAAAAACAACAACGTGTTCAGACGCGACGCATGCACATGCGAAAACGCACAGCACAGCTGTGATTTGGCAGCAGATTGAGGCAGCAGATCCAGAGAAGATGATCACAGCAGGTGTCAACAGTACAGTGTGAACAAAACTTTATAAAGGAGTGAATCACAGAATCACACAACAGATTAACTTGATCTTTTTGTCTACACAAACATTTACCTCAAGATTCTACCATTCTACCATCAAATGTTGCCAGAAACAGGTAAGCTAAACTGTTTTCCAACTAGCTATATACTTACCAGACATACACTCACCTAAAGGATTATTAGGAACACCATACTAATACTGTGTTTGACCCCCTTTCGCCTTACAGAGCTGCCTTAATTCTACGTGGCATTGATTCAACAAGGTGCTGAAAGCATTCTTTAGAAATGTTGGCCCATATTGATAGGATAGCATCTTGCAGTTGATGGAGATTTGTGGGATGCAGATCCAGGGCACGAAGCTCCCGTTCCACCACATCCCAAAGATGCTCTATTGGGTTGAGATCTGGTGACTGTGGGGGCCATTTTAGTACAGTGAACTCATTGTCATGTTCAAGAAACCAATTTGAAATGATTCGAGCTTTGTGACATGGTGCATTATCCTGCTGGAAGTAGCCATCAGAGGACGGGTACATGGTGGTCATAAAGGGATGGACATGGTCAGAAACAATGCTCAGGTAGGCCGTGGCATTTAAACGATGCCCAATTGGCACTAAGGGGCCTAAAGTGTGCCAAGAAAACATCCCCCACACCATTACACCACCACCACCAGCCTGCACAGTGGTAACAAGGCATGATGGATCCATGTTCTCATTCTGTTTACGCCAAATTCTGACTCTACCATCTGAATGTCTCAACAGAAATCGAGACTCATCAGACCAGGCAACATTTTTCCAGTCTTCAACTGTCCAATTTTGGTGAGCTCGTGCAAATTGTAGCCTCTTTTTCCTATTTGTAGTGGAGATGAGTGGTACCCGGTGGGGTCTTCTGCTGTTGTAGCCCATCCGCCTCAAGGTTGTGCGTGTTGTGGCTTCACAAATGCTTTGCTGCATACCTCGGTTGTAATGAGTGGTTATTTCAGTCAAAGTTGCTCTTCTATCAGCTTGAATCAGTCGGCCCATTCTCCTCTGACCTCTAGCATCAACAAGGCATTTTTGCCCACAGAACTGCCGCATACTGGATGTTTTTCCCTTTTCACACCATTTTTTGTAAACCCTAGAAATGGTTGCGCGTGAAAATCCCAGTAAATGTAAGCTTAGCGTTAAGTTCTGCCAGGAAGACTCAATCAGCACGTCATGAATTAACTCACTTCTAACCAATCATGTGTTAACACTCTCAGTACAAAAGAATGGTACTTACATCCGTCTGAGTTCGCAGATACTGACGGCGCCAATTACCTCCATCCTCCCCAACCACCTCCAAGATGGTCCTTTCCCTCCATCCTCCCCACCACCACCAGGATGGTCCCTTCCTTTACCTCCAGGGGGTCGGCTGCACCCCTGCCTTCATCTTCAGGCGGGATTTGCAGATTCCGTTACCCTCGCATTGCTTGCTAAGGACGGGGCCTACGCCAAAGACTATGCTTGCTGAGCTATTAATAAATTTACTCTTGTTATATCATTTTATCTCCCGAGTCTTTCTGGTAGAACTGAGCAGATTGTGAAATACTCAGACCGGCCCGTCTGGCACCAACAACCATGCCACGCTCAAAATTGCTTAAATCACCTTTCTTTCCCATTCTGACAAGTTTGGAGTTCAGGAGATTGTCTTGACCAGGACCACACCCCTAAATGCATTGAAGCAACTGCCATGTGATTGGTTGATTAGATAATTGCATTAATGAGAAATTGAACAGGTGTTCCTAATAATCCTTTAGGTGAGTGTATAGCTAGGCTAATTTACTTTCATAATTACTAGCTTACTTACTAATAGGTAAATTAAGTTTTGTGCAGATGTGTAATGGAAATATTATGTTTTTAATTTATTTGCTGCACAGCAGCCTATTTTACAGTCTGCTATAGCTAAAAGTGTTAATAAGTTTGTTAGATAGCAAAGCCCTCAGCTTATGTCAGAGGACATTGTAGTGATCCACTCAGAAACCAATCAGACTAGTGTAGTGAAAAATTTCTTTGCCTTCAGATGAGATAACATGGATCCAGAGGGAGCTGTAAGCCTAGCGTCCAAAGGAAAAAAAAAAATAGGAAGAGATATTGATTGGGAAAAATGTTTCATTTGTCAAGACAAATATGAAAAATACAGCCAAGATAAAGCCCTTTGATTGAAGTGATTTTTCAGGAAGTGGTGTCTTTGTGCTCTTTCTAGAGATTATTGTAGTATAATATTGTGCAATATTTTTGCAATATAATAGACACACACCATTATTTGCATTGCGCTTAGCTTGACCTTGCTTATTCAATCCATTCAGTCTCAAAGGGATGAGACTGACAACCTGAGAGCCAACCTCTGCCAACCTGAGAGCCACTGCTTTGATGGGGAAAAACATACCTTTGCCATACGACTATTACATAGTTATTACTACTAACTAGTTACTAACCCCTAACCCTAAAGAAGTGAGAGAGCAGTTTTGTTAGGATGGAATTAATAACTATAGTGATATGTGAATTAAATATAATTTGTGTTACAACCTGGTACACTAATTAAGTCAAATAGCACCATAGACCATCATCTACAGTTCTAAATTTCCGCCTTGACATTAAAGTATTATAACTTGTGCAGCATTGCACTGTCTCTCCCTACAAGCTTTAAACTTAGCTTGACTCATTCCCATAGATATGGGTACTGATTGATAGAGGTTTTGGGATACTAGGTTATGTTTCCAAGCTGATATTAACTTTGAAAACTGGTTCTCTTTAGGCAGAGATTGTCATGGACATCCCATGAGTGTTGGCTTTCATTTGATACCATTTTTATGAATATGGTCCTTGTGGTTGTGGAGATATTCAACATTTACTGTTGGCATGTCGTGTTGAGCAGGAAACCAAAAAATTGGCCTGAAATTGCTTGTACAAGTCACAAATAAAAAATTCAGCTTGACAACCACCCTAATATCTTACCTATGGGTGTCTTCTAACTAAAAAAATAGGGTGACAGCTTGTACCAAAACATGTCCGCAAAAGTCTTAACGGAAGCCTTTTTCAGAATTGGCCCCTGACTACTTCCAGAGGATCAACTGTCAGCGGGTTTCTTAAGAACAAGACATGGACATCAGGTCCTGCCTTTCTTCTTCTTCGTGAAAGTAAGTGGCCTGCTAATCTCACTGAACTGGAGAAGCTTGAAGTGGATGACCCTGAGGTCAAGAAAAGCATTGAGGTTAACTCTGTACAGCTCAAAGAAGAGGATGATGTGCTTTCACGTTTAATCCATAATTTTTCTTCTTGGTTCCGTTTAAAGAAAGCATTTGCTTGGATTTTGAGATTTAAGAATCTGCTCTTGTCTTTTAGTCAGAAGAGGAAACAACTGATACTAGTTTTTGCTCATTCTGATTTAAATGAACAACAAAGAATCTCTGTGGAAAGAGAAATGTTGAATTTCAAAGGTCAAATTGAACAGTCTCACCTCTCAACAGAAGAACTTGAGACTGCTGAATTGGAGATTATTAGACTATCACAAGAAAATATGTTTCCTGATGAGCTTGCTAGTCTAAAAAGAGGTGAAAGCGTAAAGCCAAGTAGCCACATTCATGGACTTTGCCCTGTTTTTGAAGATGTTTTGAGGGTTGGTGGACGATTGAGTAGGGCATCAATGCCTGAAGAATCCAAACATCCAGTCATTTTGGCCAAGAATTCTCACATCTCGGATATTCTCTTAAGACACATACACCAGGAGGTAGGACATGCTGGTCGTAATAATATGTTGTCTAAATTACATCAGAAGTATTGGATTACTGGTGTAAGTATAGCAATAAGAAGAGTCTTGTCCAAATGCATCATCTGTCGAAGAATGAATTCACTTCCAGGATGCCAAAAAATAGCAGATTTGCCATCACAAAGAGTCACTCCGAATGAACCTCCATTTACCCGTGTTGGGGTAGATTATTTTGGACCTTTTGAGGTAAAGAGCAGAAGAAGCGCTGTGAAAAGGTATGGTGTAATTTTCACCTGTTTAGCCATACGAGCCACACATATTGAAGTGGAACCCTCGCTGGTCATGGATTCTTTCATAAATGCACTGAGACGTTTCACTGCAAGACGTGGACAAGCCAAGGAACTTTGATCTGATAATGGAAAGAACTTTGTTGGAGCAGAACGTGAGCTAAGAGTTGCCATAAAGGAATGGAATCAGTGTAAAATCAATGATGTACTTCTTCAGAAAGGAATTAAATGGACATTTAACCCCCCAACTGGATCATATTATGGAGGGGCTTTGGAGAGGTTAATTAGATCTGTGCAGAAAGTTCTGAATTCTACCTTAAAGGTGCAGAATCTAGATGAAGAAGGTCTACACACCGTTCTTTGCGAAGTGGAAGCTATTGTTAATGGTCGTCCAATTACCTTAGCATCCACAGACTCCAGTGACTTGGAAGCATTAACACCAAACCACCTGTTGCTTTAAAGGACTTCAAGTCAAGTCAAGTCAAGTCAAGTCAAGTATATTTGTATAGAGCTTTTCACAATACAGATTGTATCAAAGCAGCTTCACAGTATTAAATTAAAATAATACAACAAGGTTTGTTTCTAATGGAATTTATTGATAAAATCAAATTAGATATCCCCAGAATATCCCCAACTGAGCAAGCCAAAGGCAAAAGTGGCAAGGAACCGAAAAACTCCATCAAGGAGACCTAATGGAGAAAAAAAAAACCTTGGGAGAACCCAGGCTCAGTCGGGGGCCAGTTCTCCTCTGGCATTTATTAACTAGAGGCCGGATTGTAATTTGAACTGTAAGATTAAAAACATTATATGAATGCCTGGCTGAAGAGATGCGACTTTAATTTAGTTTTAAACTGGGAGAGCGAGTCTGAGCAACGAACAGTATCAGGAAGGCTATTCCAGAGTTTTGGAGCTAAATGTGAAAATGCTCTCCCTCCTTTGGTGGTTCTGGATATCCTAGGTATGACCAAAAGCCTTGAATTTAGTGATCTTAAAGAGCGCGATGGATTATAGGGCGATAGAAGATCCGTTAAATAGACTGGAGCTAAGCCGTTTAGGGCTTTATAAGTCAGTAGCAATACCTTGTAATTAATACGGGACTTTCTAGGTAACCAATGTAGTGATGATAAAATCGGTGTTATATGATCATATTTTCTTGATCTAGTTAGAACTCTAGCGGCGGCATTTTGGACTAACTGTAGCTTGTTTATTGAGGATGCAGGACAACCAGCTAATAAAGCATTACAGTAATCTAGTCTCGAGGTCATGAATGCATGAACTAACTTTTCTGCATCAGAAACTGATAGCATATTATGTAGCTTAGCAATGTTTCTAAGGTGGAAAAAGGCGGTTTTTGTAACATATGAAATATGATTTTTGAAAGACAGGTTGCAACCATCACCATCTTTACCACCAGGAGAATTCAAAAAGGATGATGTTTATGCTCGTAGACGTTGGAAACAAGTCCAGTACATGTCAGATTTGTTCTGGAAGAGATGGGTTCAGGAGTACTTACCGCAGCTTCAAGAACATCAGAAATGGTCCAGAATCAAACGCAACTTAAAATCAGGAGAAATAGTGCTTATAGTGGATAACACAGCACCTCGAAACTCTTGGCTTATGGGACGCATAATTCAAACTTTTCCAGACAGAAGAGGATTTGTGCGTCATGTGCAAATTAAGACTAAAAGCAGCTGTCTTGACAGACCAATAACCAAGGTATGTCTTCTACAAGAAGCAGAAGATGGATAACTTCACTTGTTACCTGACATTTTTTTTGACTTTGACATTAGCCTATGAGCTTGACAAAGATAAACTGGAAAGAATACTTTGAATATGAATATGAACAGTTTTTTGGCTTGACTTTTTTCCAAGATTTTTCCAAAAACATTTTTTGGAGAAGAAATGGACATTTATATGATGTTGTTAATGCATTGTTAAAATTGAAAATTTCATGTCTCTAATAAAAGTGCAATCATTATTTGATAATAATTAGAGGCTGGAATGTAGTAGACATGAAAGAGGTAATGTTTTGATTGTCACGTGATCATGGTGAGGGGTCACGGGATTTTATAGGAATGTGAATATTAGTCACCTGTTCACTGATTGAGATAGGAGGAGGGGGTGAGCAGGGACGATGTATTTTTTGTTGACCACTAAACTTTGTAACATCAAGAGACACTGTGAGGTCTGTGCAATAAAAAGTTTATTCTTCTTAGACTCTCAGCAGTTTCATCATTGGATTGAGTAGCCGCTATAAAAGTGAAGCATGTGTCGTAAAAGTTGTTGAACTGTGTTTTTGTCCTATTCAAAGATGTTCAAACAGAGATGGCGAAGGAGTGGAGCTTCTGCAGCAAATCTTTGAAAACAGAAAAAAATTAAACCTACTGAATCTGACAGGATCATGTTAATCTTTGATGAAGTGACATATTTAGGCCGTTCTGCCTCGGCGGTCGAACAGCGCTCGTCACTGTCAAAATTAGTGAGATGGCCAATCAAATCAAAGAAGACGGGCCTTAATGTTCACAGAAGACGAACGTGATATTTTAGTTTTACCTTGAACAAGTGCTTGGTTAGATGTAAGGAGCTAAAGGAGCTATTTAATATTTGACAGCTGTTTTACAATAGAAATGTTCAATGACCCACAGTAATGATCCAAAATACTCAACTTTTTTTAATCAAATTTTATTTTGAATTGAAAACATGTTATTATGTACATGATTCATGTAATTCATAACTGAATGTAACGTGACAAGAAAAGTTTTGTGTTTTCAACATATTAGACATAAGAGTAAATGTGTGCATATTTTAAAATAAAATAGTATTTGAAAATGGTTTAAATTGATTACTTGATTAATTGACTTAACTACAATTTGAGTTGTTGAGTCAAACTACCCTTTAAAAGTGTGTGTAAATAATAAATGTTGACATATGTTTATACTGCTGTTCAGTGTTGGGGATAGTTACTCAAAAAAGTAATATGTTACATATTACATATTACTCTCAAAAATAGTAATGCCTTACTTTACTGTATTACTCCCTGGAGAAAGTAACTAGTTATATTACTAGTTATATTACTAGTTACATTTTTTTCTTAATTACTCTATAATTTCCTGAGATGCATCAGATGGAGGGAGAACATACAAAAAAATGAATTTCATTGTCAATTTATAACAAGTACAAGAACATATTAACTTCCTCAATGTGTAACAAAAACCATCTAGTGCAAAAAATCTATTTCATTGTCAATTTATAACAAGTACAAGAACATATAAACTTCCTCAATGTGTAACAAAAACCATCTAGTGCAAAAAATCTATTTCATTGTCGATTAACAAGTACAAACAAAAAAAATATTAACTTCCTCAAAAAAATATATCCATATTTAATGAAAAAGACTGGCCTTACCAGCACTGTGTAGAGGAGAGGTAAATTGTTAAAAAGCAAAACACAGTGCAGAGGAGAGGTAGGTTGTTGAAATGAGTTAAAGCCAAATACAGAAGACTCAAAGTAAATAAAAGTGAAAATACAGTTGGCATTTACTGTAAGGCATTTTTCTGGTGCAAAATATGAGCTTCTGAATGTGTCAGCTTATTTGTCAAAGTAGTGGTTATACCTCATAAGGAGGAGTCTCTCAAAGCGCTTGTCTCCTAACCTGTTCCTCCTTGGAGTGAGAACAAGGCTTCCCAGGCTGAATAGCCTCTCCACTGGAGCACTGGATGCTGGTGCTATATTGTATTTTAAAGATAAGTTCTTAATTCTGGGGAAGTTGTCTAGGACCCCCATCTCTGACCCAGACTTCAGGTACTCCATCACCTCCCTGTCTGGGCCAAAAGATCCTGAATCCTGCTCTTCCTCAAACACAAAAAATTCATCCTCACTACTGCTGGATGCTGGACTAATCTGTGGAGGCCTGACCTCATGTTCCTCATTGTGGGGGGCAGCCAGGGGTGAAGCACGACACTCTGTTATCAGCAGAGTCTTTAGGGCCTCTCTCCTGGTCTCTTCCCTCAACCACCTCATCTTGAACTTCGGCAGAGTGACAGCAGCCAGGAGACCCTCCCTACTGTCCAAAACAGAAGCAAAGCGGGTTTTGATGGCCTGTAAGAAAGAGATTTATAAAATGAGATATTTCTCTTAAATAGGAAAAACATACCTTCCTGTGGAAGGAGTTGACATGTAAATGATGCAACAGGCATATTGACTATACCAGGTCTTCAGAAACACAGTACCAGTATACAATTCTTACATTCTCATTTAGAAGACTGTGATAATGGAAGCATCTGTGATAGTGGAGGGATGTGCAATTGTGCATATGACAGGCTTCTCTCATATCACATAAAGTTACAGTGAGTAAGTCTTAAATACACACTCACAGCCTACCTGCACTATGACATCAGGCAGATTTGCCATCATCTCGGAGAGGCCGGGACGCAATGCCAAGGTCTTTGACATCAGAGACTCCAGTGTCGGTAATAGATTGCCATAATAACAATCATTTTCCCCTGGAATGAATGAATATGAATCAATGAATGAATTACTTGTTTGATTCAAATGTTTAACATTCAAAAAAAGGAAAGGCAAGAAGCCACAGGTTTACATTAACCTATACTTTATCTCACCTTGTAAACGGTCCAAAGCTTTTGTAAGCGGTTTTGTGACTGTGCAATACTCTACAAGGAATTTGTACTCCCGATCGGAAAAGGCTCGTACACCTAACTGACTGCAGAGAGTTGTCAACTGTGGTCTGGATATCTCAGTTATTCGTGCAACTGCATTATGGAAAGAGTTCCATCTCGTCACTGTAGGCACCATGAGCTTTTTTCCACAAAGGCTTTCCACTAGCTCTGCAGCTACTGTAGACCGGCTGGCCTTAGTCCAGAGGGCAGAGCACTTTGCAGTGGCACTTCTGTAAATTGTTTTGTTTGTCACTGTCAACCATTTTTCAATATCAACAGTTGATATCAAATTAAGTGTGTGCGAGGCACATCTTAAGTGAGGGGGGAGAGTAAAGTGTCCTGGGTCTTCTTGTTCCGTGGAGAGCACTTCTTGTACATCGGTAAATGACACTTCTTCATCCTCCCCTGATCCCTCGTCCTCTGAATCGGATGCTGCTGCTGCTGGCTTGGGCTCATACTCCCTGAATGTGAGAAGTGCAAGAAGAAGAAAAAACTATAATGTGTGGCCTATTCAATTCAAAAGTAATAATATCATGTGTTAAGCTGCAACCCCACTTTTGAAAAATTCCCAGAAATGACATACCCAAACTGAAACAGATACAGTTTATGAACCCTTTGTACTAAAAGCACAAGTATGATCTCATTTGAAAGCTGACACCTGGCAGTTTATTGTAAATGTAGAAATAATTATTGTCATAATGAAAAAAAATGTTATAAATAGCTTCAAAGTTTTGTAAAGTTATTAGAAATTTATTTGTATGAAACATCCTCATGAAAATAAAATTGAAGTTGGCACTGTAGCAATCTAGAAATGCACTACAGCTAAAGTCACATGTCTAAACATTTTATGTTTAAAATCTGAAGATAATGAGGGACGTTGTTTTGTGTATCGCTGTCATGACGACAACATGGGAGTTTATGAATGAAAGCATTTTATAACTCCTGACACAAATTAAGAAATAACTGTCACTATAAGTTTCTCAGAATGCAATAGTGGTCAAATACTGAAACTTGAGTCTTATATCTTTTTAATGATGTAGGCCTATAGTTTGTCAATGTATAACATTAAATCTGATAGTAACTTTGAACTAAATAATAAAAAAAACGCTTCAGTGCGCCGACGCTTAAAGCTTAACAGGTTCAAATTAATGCAATCAAATTAAACAATTCATTAACTTATACATTTGCAAATAAGTACAAGTAAGTAAACTATTATTCAACTGACCTGAAAGCCTTAACAAAATTCGATCCATTGTCTGTGACTGTTGCTGTGACCTTCTCTGACAGTCCATAAGATGAGTGAACCTGCTCAATTTCAGTGGCCACAATGTCATATGTGTGTCGTCCTTTGATTCTTTTGCAGGCAAGGGCTGCTTTTTCACGATGGAAGTTGCTTGGATTAATCCAATGGGCAGTCATGCCTATGTAGCTTTTGTTGTGACAAGTCCAGATGTCAGCGGTCGTTGACACATACTTAGTGCTCTCAAACGTTTTCTTCAGCTCACTTTCCATCATGGCGTAACATTTATCTAGGTACATTGCGAAGGTTTTCCTGTCGGAAAACGGCTGGTCTGTCCCTGCTATCGGTATTTTGCAGATTATCTTTCTAAAAGACAGTGATTCGACGGTAGAAAGAGGTAACATTTCTTCTACTACGTACGAGGCAACAAGCTTATTTATTTCGGATTTTGATGTTGGTAGTACTTTATGTTCAAATGAAAGTTTTTGTTGCTTGTGGGGCTGCTCGTTCATGTCACTCTGTCGCTTCGCAACGAGCTTGATGTGTCCGTGCTGTCGCTGCAGATGCTTTTTCAAGTTGGAGGTAGAGTTACAAGCGGTGGAGAGCAGCTTTCTCCCCGGGCAGAGTGTGCACTTCACCGTCAAGTTATTTTCCTTCCGTTGAACATATTCAAAATAATGACTGAATCTCCACCCGTCGAAACTAGCTTTCTGTTGCTGGGAACCTTCCTCTGAAAAAGAGCTTGCAATCGTTGTTGACGCTTCCATCTTCTTCTTCTGTCTTTGAGGGTGCCGCTCTGCTGCTGGCTGCCGGGTGTCGACCAATCGGTGATGGTAAATGATACCTCGTGCCAAACCCAGACCAATCGGTGATGGTAAATGATACCTCGTGCCAAACCCAGACCAATCGGTGATGGTAAATGATACCTCGTGCCAAACCCAGACCAATCGGTGATGGTAAATGATACCTCGTGCCAAACCCAGACCAATCGGTGATGGTAAATGATACCTCGTGCCAAACCCAGACCAATCGCTGTTCCATTCACGCCCTCCTCCCCTTCCCTTCTGTTCTCTGTGTTGTGTGCCTTGTGTGTTATGAAGGTGCTACTGGAAAATGTAACGCAAGTAACTAGCTCGGGAAAACTGTAATAATATTACCATTTTCAGACGAGTAATGCCTTACACTACTAGTTACTCAAAAAAGTAATATTATTACAGTTACACCCAACACTGCTGCTGTTTACATTCTGTAAATCAAATATTTTCAATATGAGAAAGATGTTGGGGTTAGAAAAACATTAACCATGATAAATACACAGTGCTAAAATGAACTGTTAAGAAACATATGGAAACTGCTCTTGATGAATAGAAAGAACATCATACCTGCATGCAAATCCTTCACAGCTAACACACATTTATGGGTACTTTTAGGTAATTTCATGTATTACTAATTTACAATGTAACTACTAATGGACGTATGAGCACAGAATAACTTCTGACAGGACAGGAAAGTTCGTATTTCTGAGGTGAAAGACTTTTTGGTCCCACTTTATATTAAGTGACGTTAAGTACTATGTACTTACATCAAAAAATAAGTACAATGTGCTTATTGTGTTCATGTTGTATTGTAAAACACTTTTGCTGCTATTGAGGTGTGATATGGGTAAGGTTAGGGACAGGTGTGGTGGATTGGGTAGGTTTAAGGTGTAAGGGAAGGGTCAACTGTGTAATTACAAATGTAATTACATAAATTAATTACAGCTGTAATTACATGCAGGAATTTTTTAAATGTGAGTACAATGTAAAAACATGTAGTTACACAATAAGTACATTGTATCAAATTATTAATTTCAATCGTAAGTACATAGTACTTAAAGCAACTTAATATAAAGTGGGACCGACTTTTTATTTCGTAACAAGTTACGAAAATAACATTAGAATAATGACACTGACATAGCGCATGACAACATCTTGGGCATTCTTTACTCAAACTGCGTCTGACAGAAGATCTGACACAACACTTTCATGCACGTCTTTCACATTAAAAGTCTCGCATCAGAAAAGCATTTAGAGTAACATGTTTTGTTGTTGTTTCTTTGATTTAACACTGCGACCCACCAGTTGAGGAACACTGATCTAGGAGCTTTAAACAGCTTTTCACTGCGGATGCCATTGAAAACACGGTAAGTCTATTCCTCAAGTGAAAATGATTCAGTGTTGAAAACAGTGTTCATTTGGCTGTACAGCAGCTCTAAAAGAAAATAGTGTGATTTTTCAGCTGAAGTAAGATTAGTGTTGACTCAGTTCAGTAGTAAAAATCATTAGTTATTTAGTTAATTTATCTATACAGCAGCTCTGTAGAAAACGTACACGGTTACCTAATGTAACCTCGGTTCTCTCTAGAAGAGGGAACGAGTATTGTGTAAGTTAGCTTACGCTACGGGAAAGTTCTCTTTTCTCGAGATCTGAAACCAAAAAATTATCCTTAATTTTGTATTCATTGTCAACGCAGTGCGGCAGCCGGCAGACCATGGCAGGCTACATAAGCGTGCTCATTGGCTGTCCAGCGGCAACTGCTGCAGCCTATCAGTGAGCCCTGTGTGACGTCGCGCCCTCCACACCCATGGGTGTGGCTAGCGTGTATATAAGCAAGGGTTCACAGGCTGATAAACTGGTTTTCATAGTCTGAAGCGCAAAAGCTCGTGGCGCGACACGGCAGGTTACGCAATACTCGTTCCCTCTTCTAGAGAGAACCGAGGTTACATTAGGTAACCGAGTACGTTCTCTTACGAGAGGTTCTCTCGTATTGCGTAAGTTAGCTTACACTACGGGAACCCCTTGTCAACGCCGTGCGTGCCGAGCATCCGGTGCATGTGTCCCAGGGAGACCGGGGAAACAACATGCTGGAACAGGTGACCGGTCGGAGAAACGGGCCAACACATGTAAAAGCACTTCATATAAAATAGAGCGGCACAGCCGGTCTATGTATAATGTAAGCAATGCGGCCAGCAGCGCGGGCCCGCACAGTACATGAGCACATAGTAGGGGAAAAAAAGAGCGATCTCGCCGGTCTATGTGTTAGAGAGAATAATCCCCAGCGCGACTGATTGGAGGACAGGCGGCCAGCTGCGCGGGCCAGCACTGGTACACAAGCGCGTAATGGGGACACAGAGACAGAGCGGCTCAGCCGGTCTGTGTATAGAAACACTCTTCCCTTGGTGCCATTTACCAGAAATATTAACAGTACATGAACGTAATCTGCACATGAGCGACTGGGCAGAACATACATATCACTTATACTGATAACAGTTTAGCCTGCAAGGCGGGAACTTCCAGGTTAAAAAACCTCACGAATGTTGATGGGGAGGCCCAGCCCGCCGCCATGCAAATATCGTGAATAGAAATCCCGCTTGACCAGGTCCACGACGAGGCCATGCCTCTAGTAGAGTGGGCTCTGATACCCATAGGGCACTGCAGGTGTTTGGAGGCGTAAGCTGCTGCGATCGCGTCCACTATCCACCTGGACAGGCTATGTTTCGAGGCGGCGAGACCCTTGGTGCGCCCACCAAACGAAACAAAGAGCTGCTCGGAACGCCTGAATGTAAACCCTCAGTGCCCTGACGGGGCATAGGAGGTTATCACTGTCCTTACTATCGGATGCTGGCAGAGCCGACAGGGAGATGATTTGCGCCCTAAAAGGGGTACCAATCGCTTTGGGGATGTAACCGTGTCTCGGTTTGAGGATGATTATGGAGTCATTTGGTCCGAACTCGAGACATGCGGGGCTAACAGATGGCGCGTGTAGATCCCCCACGCATTTTACTGAAGACAGAGCTACCAGAAAAACGGTTTTGAGCGAAAGGTATTTTAGATCCACGGATTCAAGTGGTTCAAAGGTCCTTCAGGGCCTCCAGGACCAAGGACAGATCCCAAATAGGAACCGAGGGGGGCTGCGGGGGATTCATCCGTCTGGCTCCTCTGAGGAAACGGATGATGAGCTCGTTTCTTCCTATTGTACGGCCGCGCGTTGTCTCCGCGAACGCTGCAATGGCCGCAACATACACTTTGAGTGTGGAGGGGGACCTGCCCTTGTCCAACAGCTCTTGTAGGAAGGAGAGCACCCGTGGAACCCCACATGTACGTGGATCCAGGCTCTTAGTAGCACACCACTTAGAGAACACAGACCATTTAGACGCGTAGAGCCTTCTCGTAGACGGAGCTCTAGACTGCGTGATCGTGTTTACGACCCCTTCTGGCAGGTCAACGGGTATCCGTTGATTATCCACGCATGCAGAGACCAGCGCTCTGGATGGGGATGCCAGATTGATCCACCGGCTTGAGAGAGGAGATCCTTTCTCACTGGGATCGGCCATGGGGCTAAGTGCGACAGCCTCACTAGCTCTGGGTACGTTTATTCATTTTTACATTTACATTTATTCATTTAGCTGACGCTTTTATCCAAAGCGACTTACAATTGCTGTATATGTCAGAGGTTGCACGCCTCTGGAGCAACTAGGGGTTAAGTGTCTTGCTCAGGGACACATTGGTGTCTCACAGTGGATTCGAACCCGGGTCTCTCACACCAAAGGCATGTGTCTTATCCATTGCGCATTGTGGGTGGTGCTGGGTACCAGATTTGGTTCTCCCATCGCGGGAGCTACAAGAAGCACTGGGTGGTGCTCTTTGAGAAGAACGTCGGGCAGCGGGAACGTGAGCGTTGTCTTTTGACGCAAAGAGGTCGACTTCCGCCCTGCTGAACAGGCGCCAGAGCGACTGGACTGTCTTGGGGTGCAGAGACCATTCTCCCAGGAGAATGATGTCTCTGGACAGTCTGTCTGGGCCAAAGTTCAGGTGGCCTGGCACGTGCGCGGCTCTCAGCGAGCGCAGCGAGTGATGAGCCCACACGAGAAGGCGTTCTGTCAGTTTGCAGAGGTTCCTGGATCTGACACCGCCCTGTTGGTTCACATAGGACACCACGGACATGTTGTCCGAGCGGACTAGCACATGGTGATCCCATATGAGAGGGAGGAAGCTCTTGAGCGCGTTCTCGACCGCTATCATCTCCAAACAGTTTATGTGGAGGCATTTTTCTTGGTCTGACCACAGGCCAAAGACCGGTTTGCCCTCGAAAATAGCGCCCCAACCTAAGTTGGATGCGTCCGTCGAGATAACTTTGCGGTGCGAGACGGCTCCCATAGTCACTCCCCGCTGGTACCAGTCGGCCGCTAACCAGGGCTTCAGTGCTGAAACGCAGCTCTGAGTCACTCTGATTCGAAAGCCGCCAGAAGCCCAGGCTCTGTGAGGCGCTTGGGCATTCAACCAGCGTTGCAGCGGGCGCATATGCAGTAGACCCAGCTGAAGCACTGCTGCAGCTGAAGCCATACAACCCAGCATCCTCTGAAATGTCTTGAGAGGTGCGGTGCTGCCCGGCTGGAAAGACGCGACCAGGCGTCGGATACAGCGCGTGCACTGTGTCGACAGACGGGCCGTCATTGCCACAGAGTCCAGATCCAAACCCAGAAAAGAGGTTGACTGACTGGGCAGTAATGAGCTCTTGGTCTAGTTGACCGTGAGGCCCAGGCTTTCCAGGTGGCTGAGAAGCACTGTTCTGTGAGCGATGAGCTCTTCCTCTGACTGTGCTATAATTAGCCAATCGTCCAGATAGTTCAAAATCCGCATTCCCTGGCCTCTCAGGGGAGCGAGAGCCATGTCCATGCACTTTGTGAATGTACGGGGTGCTAAAGACAGGCCGAACAGCAGGACGGTGTACTGAAATACCTGACCGTCGAAGGCGAATCTCAAGAATGGCCTGTGATGGGGTATTATCTGGATCTGAAAGTAAGCGTCTTTCAGATCGAGAGAGATAAACCAGTCCCTCGGGCGAATCTGCGCGAGGATCTGCCTGGTTGTGAGCATTTTGAACGGTCTTCTCATAAGAGCCTTGTTCAAATGTCTCAGATCCAAAATCGGTCTGAGAGCTCCGTCCTTCTAGGGAACGAGGAAATAACGGCTGTAAAAGCCTGACTCGCTCAGAGAAGGGGGTACCGGTTCTATAGCCCCTTTTCACAGAAGTGTCGCTATTTCTGCTTGAAGTAGATATGCTACTTCCCCATTCACTCTCGTCTCGGTTTGCGCTCGAAAGCGCGGGGGGCGGCTAGCGAACTGCAGAGTATAGCCCTTTTACTGTGCTCAACACCCATTCTGACGTGCATGGAATAGCTTCCCACGCTTTCGCGTGTGCGGCTAGGGGCAGAATGGCCCGGGCTCTGATTGGCGCGTATCACGGGCTCGAGAGCTCAATACGGATGCGCGGGCGCAGCGCGTGCTCTCGGTGCTTAAATATGGCGGCTCGCATGCAGCGATGGCTGGCCGTTTTACACACAGTGTCCCGGTGGCTTTGGACGGGGAACATATAGTGTGAGGCGCGATGCGCGAGAGCGGCGTCGGGGGCGAAATGTTTGTTAGTATGTGTGAGCGCTCGAGGGCGGGCACAGGACTTACATTTGAAACATGACCGATAGTGAGACTTTCGGGATTTATAGTGCTTGTGTGTAGGGGTGTATAGTGCTTGCTGGTCGCTAGATTCGACGGTGGCGGCTCTCTCAAGATCCAGCGATGCGAAGAGCTTCGCTGAAGACAAGAAAATCAGTTTATCAGCCTGTGAACCCTTGCTTATATACACGCTAGCCACACCCATCCTGACGGTTAGAGGGGCGTGGAGGGCGCGACGTCACACAGATAGGCTGCAGCAGTTGCCGCTGGACAGCCAATGAGCACGCTTATGTAGCCTGCCATGGTCTGCCGGCTGCTGCACTGCGTTGACAATGAATACAAAATTAAGGATCATTTTTTGGCTTCAGATCTCGAGAAAAGAGAACTTTCCTGTAGCGTAAGCAAACTTATGCAATACGAGAGAACCTCTCGTAAGAGAACCGTGATTTCATCATCAAGCTCAGCTCAGTTCTCATATAATGGTGTCATTGCAGATCAATATTATTTTGTAGAATATTAAATGTCCCCAACTAAGCAAGCCAGAGGCAACATTGACAAGAACCCAAATGCCATCAGGTGACAGATTATCTAATTACTAAGCAACATGTTTGGATGAAAAAGAAAACATATGATGTAATGTGACTGATGAATATAGCCACCCCACAAAGCCTGTAAGTAAAAAAATTAAAAATCGAGGAAAATGATATTTCTTTAAGGATAATTGACTCTGCAAATATTTTGGTAGAGGAGAAGAAATAAATTCTGTAAAATAATCTGGCATTTTGACCAGGTGTGGCAAATTATGTTAAAAGGGTCATGAATTGAGAAATCTAATTTTCCTCGAGCTTTTGACATATAAGAGGTCATCACATGTGCCTATAGATATGTGAAGGACCGCCTCTGCTGAAGATGATCAACGCCTACTTCATCATCGTTATCACTGTAGCCCCGCCCACTGGTGTGTCAGTGAGATGATGAGAAAAGCAATCAGTGGATCACTGGACTAAAAATAACCTTACCTCTTAAAGGAATCTAATGCTAGGAATGTGGTTATTTATTTTCAACAATGTGAATGTCTCAGTTTATCATTATTTATTTGTTTTCTGTACATTTCACTGTGGATTCTTTAGCAAATCAGTCGGAGTTTCGGCGCAGGCTTTGCAAACACACTTTTACGAAATGGACTCCATATTAATGCCACGACATGTACGTAACTGTGTTAATTCTAATGCCTGATCTGTGACCAGTGATTTCTGATATCTAATGACTCATGTACAGTCGGATGTTCTTTGTCAATGTTTCTGCAAATCAAACCTAAACGGTAAACTTCACATTGTTTCTCTTAGTAGGATGAAAATAATCTGTTATTTAAACTGTGATTAAATTATAAATAGAAAACGATCAAAGAACGCTCCTTTTACAATAGCTGGAGCTGTCAATCAAATACTCTCGCTGAAACTTATAATCAACAAATCTCTTATTTAGATCATGTTTGCACTGTTAGTTATGATTAAAGCATTCATGAGAGTGCAGAATTCGAGTCTGCAACCTTTCATCACATGATCTAAGTATAATGCTATAGATCTAAATATAATACTTTAATCAACACTATACACGATTAGTTAACATTGAGAGCTGTAATAGTAAAAATGTGCTAAAAGTTTTAGAGAGAATTTCACATATAATAATGAGCTATTTCATATGCAAAGATGTCAGCCAATCACAGCAGTGGGCATTATTTACACTGAAGTCTCAAAGCAGACACGCCCCTTCAAACAGAGCGTTCAACTCAGGCTAGGAAAAATGCCTTTTATTTCTAAATTATGACTATTTTTGATGTAAACATAATACTGTTAGGGGTTAACAGTTTAGGACCCAAGGACCAGATGTTTGAAAGAAGACCCGGAGTCAGAATTATAAAAAATTGAAGAAAAGTTTTACTGAAGATAGTTTGCAGTTTCATCAGCAGAAGTTCAGCTTCAAGACTCATACAGGAGTTTGTAGGCCGCCCCGCTTACAGTTACACAGATCACAGCAGTTATACCATTTCCAAGGTCTAAGCTACGGCATTGCTTACAGGTTGAAGGATTCTCATTGGCTAAGAAATAGATAAACAAAGTAATTTTCTACACATACACAGATAGACTGAAGCATATCTCCATAGATTATGCAGCTGACACTTGGACCCTCAGCATACCACAGAAATGTGAAAAAATAACATACAAATGCTAAAGTAGCAAACTTTGAGAAAGAAAATGTATGTCACTTTCAATACTTTTATGTCTGCAGGGAAATTGGCTGTAAATACCCCCCAAAAAATTGTATTTGTATCATTCTTATATATCAGCCTTATGGTTTCTTTCACTGCATAACGGATCTTGACAATGAAAAATACACAATAAGTTTTATACACTTACTTTGGTTTGATATAAAGCAGAAAAGCTAAAATTGCAACAAACATACAACATATCAAAGTAAATGTGTTTATAATTTGATTTGATGTGCCTGTATTATTGCGATTCGATGTGCCTGTAACATTGTGATTCGATGTGCCTGTATTATTGTGATTCGATGTGCCTGTAACATTGTGATTCGATGTGGCTGTATTATTGTGATTCGATGTGCCTGTATTATTGCGATTCGATGTGCCTGTAACATTGCGATTCGATGTGCCTGTATTATTGCGATTCGATGTGCCTGTAACATTGTGATTCGATGTGCCTGTAACATTGTGATTCGATGTGCCTGTATTATTGCGATTCGATGTGCCTGTATTATTGCGATTCGATGTGCCTGTAACATTGGGATTCGATGTGCCTGTATTATTGGGATTCGATGTGCCTGTATTATTGTGATTCGATGTGCCTGTAACATTGTGATTCGATGTGCCTGTATTATTGGGATTCGATGTGCCTGTATTATTGGGATTCGATGTGCCTGTAACATTGTGATTCGATGTGCCTGTATTATTGGGATTCGATGTGCCTGTATTATTGGGATTCGATGTGCCTGTATTATTGTGATTCGATGTGCCTGTATTATTGCGATTCGATGTGCCTGTAACATTGTGATTCGATGTGCCTGTATTATTGTGATTCGTCATGCTTGTAATGTGATTATCTCTCCAAAATGGAAATGAAGTTTGTCGTGGAGCCACACCATCTGAACAGGGTTTAAAGTAACTACTTGTCTTCAGACAGTCAGGTGTGAGCTTGAGACAGACAAAACAAAACTCTTTCTTACACCGAGAGCACACTATGTTTTTACATTTCTCAGTGTTGTGGTTGAGCAGCAAACCACATGTTATACAAGCACGAACAGCTGGACATACAATGTTTCCAGCATCTTTTAAAGTAATATTTGCACAATCTCTCAGCAGATCCAGCTCTCTGTTGGTGCAGTCGTCATTGTCACATCTATCAGATCGAGGATGCGGACCTTTCCACTCTCTCAGACACTGCCAGCAGAACTCAAAGGTTTTGCCCTTCTTTGCAGTGCAAATGGTGCATCTCACACTGAGATTAGACAGGTCTGATCTCTCAATCTTCCAGTCACAACCAGGACACTGAAGAGACAGAAAGAGCTTATGCATATAAAATAATGAACAATCCCATACATATTTCCTGTGTATCTGGACTATTGTTCATTACTGGCAGACAGTATAATGGCCTTTTTGCTTGTGTTTTAGGTTTATGTTAGTGAATTTTATAGAAGACAGAAAGGAAAAGTGGTACCTTTATCAGAAAGTATTGATGATAGTTACAGCAGTGCATCAGAAAATGAGGAGGATAGAAGCATTGATTGTTGTGGAAGTCTAAACAGTTTTGTCTAATGTTTTAGACATTTTCACATGCGAGTTCCAAATGAAATATAGTACCACAAGATGAACTGGAATGTTAATCAAGCTTTTTAATAGGGCTGCAACAACTAATCGATCAAATGAATAATAATCGATAATGAAAACCATCAACAACGAATGTCATTATCGATTAGTTGTGTCTGCCCACTGTGCAAACTAAAAACATCTAAAATAGTGGAGGAAAGAGTGAGCAGCAGCTGGACAGGAGCGTGATCCAAGCTGCTCAAAACATGAGAACTCTTTATTTTAAAGGGCACCTATTATGCAAAATTCACTTTTACATGGTGTTTGAACATAAATGTGTGTTGGCAGTGTGTGAGCAAAACCACCCTAGAATGATAAAAATCCACCCAGTAGTTTTTTTACTATCTCAATAAATCATAAGCACTGTCTCAGAACACCCTGTTCTAGATTTTCCTCATTGTGACGTAGAAATGAGCTAAGCCCCACCGACGTGATTTGATTGACATCTGGTTTTGGCATAGACCCCGCCCTCGGTGATCTGTTCTGCACACCATCGCCATTGTTTCAACAACAGCCGGCAGCAGCTAATGTCTCCTAAGAAGTGTAGGTGTTCTGTTGTGGGATGTAAGAATGGACATACTAGTCTTCACTGACATCAGAGCCACTAAAAACGCAGCGGATGGATTTTATTTATGAAGATAAGGCACCACTTAAACTTCCTAAATACGAGATTAATTTTTTGACTGACTGTTTAGTGAACGAGGGTCAAAGTTAATCCTAGAGTGTGGATCGTTGCCTACAGTTCGCGATCCAACGTCACATCCAGAAAAAGTAAGTGTATTTTATGATTTTTGAGCAAATAGTCATTTCAATCGATGTCAGCAAGTTCAACAACAAATGCGTCTAAAGCTATTTATTGTCGTCGTCGTCATAGGATGTCTCAACAAACAACATCAGGCAGTTTTATGTCACGTAGGCATTTTTTTGCAGCATTTACAAATGTAAATAAATTAAGGTCTGCTCTATCTCCATAGACAGTAGGCTATATAAACGTCTATCTCCCTCCCCTTAAGAAATAAATAAAAAAATTTGTTTGTACTTCACAGTTGTGTGTGTGTAGTTTCAAAAAATTGCGCGAACGTTATCACAGTTCGTGTGTGTGTGTGTGTGTGTGTGTGTGTGTGTGTGTGTGTGTTGCACATCCATAATGGCAAAAGGGACGCGATTAAAACTTTGTAAGTACAGAAATGTATCAAATAACCATTCCGATACGTTTTGTCCATTCTCATTCGTGTTTATTCTGTGCCGGAGTCTTTTCATCATCTAGGTCCAGCAGCAGGGCGGGGATATGCAGCTCATTTACATTTAAAGTGGTACACACAAAACGGCTCTTTTTAAAACAGGCCCCAAAAATGACATTTTCAAATGGTTATAATAAATTAACTGTGGCGTATTTTGTGCTGAAACTTCACAAATGCATTCTGGGGACACCCAAGACCAATATTACATCTACTAAAAAGGGGCATAATAGGTGCCCTTTAAGCTTCAAGATAATGTATTAGCGTAATGTTTAACATGACTTTGACTGGTGCATGTGCTGTTTAATGTGTGAGATATGTTTCCTCAGCGCAAAACTCTCATTTTATGGTTATATCTTTATCTGTAAGTGTTACAAATTCAAGCGAGAGTTTCCATTTCGCATGAAGACTCATTCTGACATTCTGCATTAAACTTCAGACTTTATTTTTTTCAGATAGTGAAAATGCATTTGAATGTGTGTGAAGTTTCAGACGATTTGCCAAAAAGTAATTTACCCTAATAGGACAAAGTCAGTTATTAATATGACAGCACCCTAAAAAAGTTCAAAGGTCAGATGTAGAAAACAAATTTTGGAAAATGATTTTACTTAAATATATGTAAACAATAAAGTAATTTATTTTTTTCTAGCTGTGATTACATAATTAGTCCCATTGAGGGTTTAAAGCCATTTCAGAGCGCTCTCCAAAAGCCTCGGCTCCTCCAAACCACATGAACACACTCAGCCAAAGCAGATTCAGCAAAGCGTCTTATGAGAGACGGCGTGATGCTCGTTGACGGTCTACAACTCTGCATAGCCTCATGGAACGTGCTGATGACGCGCGATGTCTGCGCGAGCAGGGTGCGCAGAGTTATGGAAATACATAAACTAACAGGCAGGTAGACATCACATTGGACGAAGAATATTTATGCAAAAAGTGTTTATGAATCAAATTGCCTACCCCACATTTATTTTATGACTACTTAGTAAATGTAAAGGAAGAACACTTACATTATTGATGTCTACTATCTTTCTAGTAGCGTTGTTGGCAAGTGTTTCTTCAAAGTATAATTGTTCTTCAGGTGTAAGTTTGGCTAATAGACGGACTTCAGGGTAAGACCACTGTTCTTTACACACAGGGCATCTCAGCTCAGCTTTACCCTGCAAATGATCATAAGAGCAGTGTACTGAATAAAAAAAAAAAATTGATTTAAAGATGATTTTACACAATTTCTCACAATTTTCACATACAAAAGCATTTTAGTGCCTACTCAAAATGCATATTACATTTATATTTACATTTAGTCATTTAGCAGACGCTTTTATCCAAAGCGACTTACAAATTAGGACTAAATTAAGCGAGTCATCATGAAGAGGCAAAAAACAACAACAACGCAAGAAGTGCTCAAAATACGAGGTTCAGGCATTATTCAGAGTAGCATAAGTGAGGTTTTAAAGGGATTTTATTATTTTTTTTAATTTTTTTTTTTATGAAGGTAAGTGCTCATGGAAGAGATGGGTTTTCAGCTGTTTTTTGAATGTTGTCAGGGATTCTGCATTCCAGATGAGGGTGGGGAGAGTGTTCCACCAGCATGGAACTGTGAATGAGAATGTTCTGGAAAGTGATTTTGTGGCTTTCTGTGATGGAACCACGAGACGTCGCTCGTTGATCGATCGTAGGTGTCTGGTAGGGATGTAGGCTCGATTTGATATTATTATTTGATGATATTATCCCAGCTAACAATTTTAGGTTATAAGAACGTTTCCGTAACGTTCCCATTAAGTTATAAAAACGTTATTTCTGAATGTTCTAGAAACGTTCAAAGCGTCCAGTTTTTTAGACGTTGTATTAACGTTATTTCTTAGTTATAAGAACGTTATTCAAAACGTTATTAGAACGTTCTATTCTCCTGTTATATAAACGTTGTATTAACGTTCTTGCTTGGTTATAAGAACGTTGTTCAAACGTTATTGGAACATTAAATTCTTAGGTTATAAGAACATTTCCATAACGTTCCCATTAAGTTATAAAAACTTTATTTCTGAATGTTCTAGGAACGTTCAAAGCGTCCAGTTTTTTGGACGTTGTATTAACGTTATTTCTTAGTTATAAGAACGTTATTCAAAACGTTATTAGAACGTTCTATTCTCCTGTTATATAAATGTTGTATTAACGTTCTTGCTTGGTTTATAAGAACGTTGTTCAAACGTTATTGGAACATTCAATTCTTAGGTTATAAGAACGTTTCCATAACGTTCCCATTAAGTTATAAAAACGTTAGTTCTGAATGTTCTAGGAACGTTCAAAGTGTCCAGTTTTTTGGACGTTGTATTAACTTTATATCTTAGTTATAAGAACGTTATTCAAAACGTTATTAGAACGTTATTCAAACGTTATTAGAACGTTCAATTCTCCCGTTATATAAACGTTTTCTTAATGTTTTTCTAAGATTATGAAAAACGTTCTTAAAACATTCCATTCACTTGTTTAAACATTCTCAATGTTTTTGCAAATAATGTATATATGACAATCATTTTATAAAAGCACCTAATTAAGAGCTTTTAAAATTAAAAATTAAGACAAAAGATCTAGAAAGATAATTAAAATCAAAAAGACCCATGAATCATGTCTATAATATGTGTAATGTAGTCCACTGAAGACGGGCTGAAGTGAACCAAAGTGTAGTTTATTTCAAGATACAGATACAATTGAAACCGACTTGGGTTAAATTGAAATATGAAATTAACATGAAAATAAACCTGGACTAACATAGAACAAACTGATTAAACTTCAAAATAATGAAACATGAAACAAAACTAAAACAACCTCTTTACCTAACCCTAACCTATCAGCAAGCTAAAAAAAACAAAAACATTTTAAATGACATTATCCACAATCACATCAGCTTCCACTTCCGGCACATCGGACTGGACTGGACTGGACCCTGAGAGGATCTCCGGAGATACTGCAGGGAGAAAATAAAACAGTGTTGTATTAAAGTGTGGTGAGATTAGTATAAAAGCACTGGGATGCTGTACTTGCTCATGCACAATATCTAATAACATTTTCTGACAATTTACAAAAAGTTTAATCTGCTTTGGAATATTGGGAGAACACATGAAGATACGAGACTAGCTCTCTGCTCTTGTCCCTAAGTCCAGAGCTTATATTGCTTTTCATGCTCAAGGACTTTGCATTGTTTCTATTTTAATGCACTCTTAAAGTTTAAATTGCATTAATGAACCGTGCCACATCCCAAAACTGCAATCTAATGATAACTTTGCTTAAATCAAAAATATTTTAAAAGGTCATTAATGGATCATAATTATTGCACAAATATTATTAAGCAACAAAAAGATTAAAATATTGAATAATTATTGAACTAAAATATAGTACATTTATTGAATTGATGAAAAGGTACACTTAAGGTGTTTGGTCACTTGAGTGTGTGACCCAATTATCATATAGGAAAACACGAGGGTTAAACTCAAGAAAAACATTAATGTTGTCTCTCCATCACTCCCCAGAATAAAATGCCCCAGTTAATGTGGTCCTCGTAGTAATCAATGCATATTATGTGTTAATATTTAGCAAAAATTGCTGTGAATATAATTTGTTGTCTCCACTGATCTATATAGATCAGTGGTTGTCTCTCGCCATTGGCTACCATACAATATTTTTCCAAATTAAGGTCCCATGGTATTCCACCGAAAAGGGGGGGGGGGGGGGGGGGGGGGGGGGGGGGGGGGGGGGGGACTTAGGCTCTCTTTTGAGAGCTACATGAACCATGTGACCACAAGATCAAAGTTGTGCGCAACTCTCTTTCAACGCCGGTTACCATAGAAATTCGCGCCTACAACTGCTGCACCAAGCCAAAAATACAAATTTTAACGCAATTTGAGCAAAAAAAAAATAAAAATAGCTGCCTGGAGGAATTGAAAATATGGCCTTCCATACACTGTATATTTAGCCTGACGTCGTCATACTCAGATTCTAGTCAGAATGTGAGTCTGAGACTGCTCCATAGAGATTTGATTATGGGGTGTGTCTCAACCGAACCAGGAAAAAAAAAACCTCTGCACTCAATTGGATAGACCTACAACCAATCAGAGTAACGGAGTAAATGACGCATGTTCTTCATTCATATTTTCAACCAACAAAATGTCGCGGCTCTCTGTTCCTCTTTTAAAATGAATGCGCTGTGAATATCTTCTATAACAGACGCGATGGCGGAATCTACACATGATTTTTAATAAACAAAGTTCGGGAGGAGCACGTACAAATAATCAATCCAATCAACTTGTCATCAAACAATACCATGTCTAACGTTACCCTATATCAGCATGAGGAAGCATATTCACTCTGTCAACTTACCTAACACTCCTTGACAGTTTTTCAGCATCCCTCCACCACCCCGAATCCTGACTCTTGTCTTGTTCTCTCACAACCAGGAATACGGGGGAGTATGGCTACCGAGCCCACAGCCCTCTCCTCGGACAGCACGTCATATACGCATTTATTCTATCGACTTATTTGTGTGAAATCTTATATACGCATTTATTCTATCTGACTTATTTGTAAATGTGAACTCGTGAAATCTCAATTCTCCAGCTGCACTCGTCTTTGTTGTAAACTAATTCAAATCAAGCGCTCTTTGGTGACGTGGATGATTACGTTACCGTTGCTCATCTGTCCATCATCGTATAAAGCCCGCCCTGACAATTTGATTGGTCCGAACAATTTTTGTTCGGGCATAATAGCTCCTCAACGGAGCGAGTCCAGACCGAACTTCCCGACCAAAAAATTTTGTGGGCGGGGTTCGGGCTGGCACCCAGGCTACTGTATATTATAAATTAGCACAATTTACAATACTGATGGTTGTTAAAACGCGTAACGTTAATTACAGTCTGTGAAAAGGGTCCATTACTGTTGTCAAGTGCTCGACCCAAATATCAAATTTAAGAGGAGCCTGGGGATATCCTTCCTTTTTAAATGTCACATAGGAGCTTGTTATAACCTGTAAAACTGCAAACACTGTGGACAACTTACACGATAAAATTACAAATAAGTTACAGATTTCAGATGACGAACTTGACACATGAAACAGATAACTGGAGGGGGAAATACCCGGACCATAGCTAAGCTAACTTAATTGAGCTAAGGTTAGCCGATTAACTTTTGAATCTCAAGAACGCGTTCAAATTAAAATCAGTTTAGCTATATTGAAAAGGCGAATCTAAATAAAGACATCAATGTAATTTCGCGTTTATTCTTCAGTTTTAACTACATATTTGTGTAGTGTTGTTAACTGCTCTGTGGACTGCGGGAGCAGTTTACGTTACTCAAGACAGGTCATGCAAACTGTTGATCTAGTCAACTTTATTAAAACAGTAGCAACTGCTACAAAACTAAGTTAATTAGCACTGATACAAGTATTTGATTCATACAACACGCAAAATTCAACTTACCTAAAAGCTGTCGTCTCCGTGTCCGACATCTTGTCCCGCTGACGCTGTGTTTGATTGACGGGTCGTGCCGTGCGCTGCAAAACCACGCCCATCTTAGGTAATAGGTCGTTCGGACCAGATGGCTCTGGTTCGGACGTGGGGAATGATCAGATAAAACTACAGTCTATCATAACACATTCCCTGTGTTCTCTTTGACTGTAATTGCAAAAGTTTATTTGATTTTTTTTAGAGGTAAAACCAAATTTATAATTGACTGTACTTTTTGAATTATTTCCTGTTGAATCAATAATTATTTTATATCTGGGATTTTTTTCTAAACTAATAATAATATTTGAAAAAAAATATTTTAACCCCCCAAAAAAATGTCAGTGCATTGTGTCACTGTATATACAAATTATGTTTCTGAAGTTGTTTATTTGTTTTAATTTAGTAACGTTTTTAAAACGTTCCACTAACAAGTAAGAATAACGTTTTGATACTAACGTTTTTAGAACGTTTATCAATGACATGTTGGCACAACGTTACTTTGGTAACTTTGAGAGAACTTTTATCTAAGTTAATCAGCATTGTGATAAAAGTGTCTAATTCATACAACAAGCAAAATGCACTCAACTTAAATGAATACTGCTATTTTCCTGAACATAATTATTTTATATTCTGGGATTTTTTATTCTGACCATAAAAAATATTTAAATGAAATAGTTAAATAATGTTAGTGCATTGTGTCATTAGTTGTGTCACTGGATTTACAAATGATATGTTTCTGAAGTTGATTTGCAGAATAAAAAGCTGTATAACTAATTTGTAATGACTAATATATATTTTTTAACATAATAATGTTTTTTAAAACGTTTATCAATGACATGTTGGCACAACATTACTTTGGTAACTTTAAGAGAACTTTTATCTTAATATATATTTTAACAATAACGTTTTTAAAACATTCCACTAACAATGTAAGAATAACGTTTTAATGCTAACATTTTTAGAACGTTTATCAATGACATATAACGTTGGCACAACGTTATAATAACGTTACAACAAGAACGTTTTTGATAACTTTCAGAGAACTTTCAGAGAACGTTAGCCAATGTTCTGAGAACGTTCCCTGTTAGCTGGGATCCTTGTCTTGAGACTTGGAACAATGACCACTAGAGGCAGAGAGTTTATCTTTAGTAATGTCTTTGGTGTTTTTATCTTGTTTCCTATCTGCCAGTCACTTTGACATTGTTTCGATGTGATGATACTAGGGGTCACACATTAAGAAATCATGTTCATTTCAAATACTAATATCACTGACAACAGTAGTCCTGCTAGGATATTGTCATTTAAAAAGTGAAGTTGCAGCCCTCAACTGATGTTGATGTCGTCATGTTGTGTTTTGGCCTGAAGCTCCACCCTCCACCTATCTACCAATCACGAAGTCAGTAGTGTTTCAGCATCGGGGTTGCCAGCTCTGCTCTAGTTGCCTCAGCTGCAGCTACAAACGTGTCGGATAAAAATGTCTAACATTACAAAACCTAAAGGACCTCATTATGAATCTGAAATACGTCATGACAAAGTCCGAAATAAAACAAGGATTTGTATAGGAGATGCCTTTGAAAGATGGAGACGGCTGAAAACTGAGAAGAATTTGAAGACAGACACCAACGTTGCTAATTTTCTCCTGGACAGGTAGGATTCATCTATGTTTGGCTAACTTGTACTTATTGTAAATGGACATTTCAAATATTCATGACAGTCGAAACAAAGTTATGCATGTTCGTGCAAAGTAACGACTTGTAGTAGCCTACGTTCCTGCTGGATCCTGCAGCCTATCTGGCAACCTCGAGTCAGGGGGGAGGGGGAGGGGGAGGGGATACACCACTCTACAGTAATTTGAAAGTGATTGCAGTACCAGTTTGGGCCACAATCTTACATACAGTTCCTTTAAAGCCCAATGAGAGTTGGTTTATAGAATGTGCATGCCACTCCCTTATACATAAGGGTATAAAATAAGATGGCTTGTATCCACTTGTATTCAGATTTGTTCATCGGAGCCGAGTGGGTGAACATGCATTACAGCAGTCTCTTCCCAACACTGCCACGGTTCACGTGAATGTGAAAGCAACACAGACTCGGGTGCGCACTTTTTCAGGAAGTAAAGTAACTTGCGCATGTGTTTTAGCTGATTATGATGTATTTAGTTAAATAAACCACATGTAAGGGATGATAGTGTTGATGATTTACCTTGGATGTAAGCGAGAGTGATCCTGTAGTGTATTTGCGCATAGCGCTTTGAATCAGAGCAACAAATTAATGGAAATCCATTGCCTCCTCAAGAGTGCGTTTGCAATCAGCAGAAAGCCAAACGCGACACAGTAAACCAGTGTTATTCACTGCGCATAATAGCACCAAATTAATAAAAAAAAACATAATATATTAAACCACGTTCTGTTTTCTATCATGCACTGTGCACGTTTGCGATGAGGTAAGATGCCAAACGCACCAGGGTTCGATAGAATCAAGTTGAGTGTGAAACCCATAGACAGTATATAAACTAGACACAGCGACCCCATTGGATTTAACGGAGACAAGTGAAGTCAATTAGAAGCACTTCTTCCTGATGGCTGAGCTCGACGACGTAGATGTGATGTGAGCAACCCGTCTGTCTTCTAGTAGCTGTGGCGAGAGAAATCTGAATCATTCCCTTCCGAATCTTGCAGAGACGGAGAGTGTGAGTAGGAGCTGTCCATGAGCTGGAGCAGGAGAAGCTTTATAATTCTCTATGGGCTTCTCTCTTGACTTTATCGGACTTTATGCCTCCGCTTCTCCTCCTGTCTATGCGGTAATTTCCAGAGAGTCACGTGGTTATGACGCAATCGTTAGCCTGTTTTTCCTAAAACTGCTTCTACAGGGCTATAACGTAAGATACAAGGTAATGGAGCCTTTTATACATTGTCGTGTTTCTTTAGAAATAAATAATGGACAAATGGAGTCTTTAAACGCCTCAGATGTAAAGTTATTCACTGTCAAAGTGACGCTAAAATGAATGGGAGTCAATGGAATGCTAACAGCAGGTGATGGTCCGCTAATCAATGGCGGCCGCCGAGGGTGGTACGGAAATCGAGCGCTCGATTACCCCCCTGGCGAAATTGGGTCTTGCGAACCCAAAGCGCACGACCGCCCACACCGCAATGACGTCATTTTTGCCGCGCGCACCTTCGTGCGGTGGATAAAGAATCCATTTGTCCATTATTTCTTTCTAAAGAAACACGAAAATGTATAAAAGACTCCATTACCTTGTATCTTACGTTATGGCCCTGTAGAAGCAGTTTTAGTAAAAAATACAGAAGACAGACGGGTTGCTCACGTCACATCTGCGTCGTCGAGCTCAGTGTGAGTCTGCGCAGTTGCTCAGCCATCAGGAAGAAGAGCTTCTAATTGACTTCACTTGTCTCCGTTGAAACCTATGGGGTCGCTGTGTCCAGTTTATATACTGTCTATGGCAGAGACTCGTGCTGCGGAGCCAGGCGAAAGTATAAACAAGGAGGTGAAATGTATTTTGAATAGGTGGAGCTTTAAACAACGTTACGATTTACCATGTTCTCTCTTTCACTGCTCTGTGTGCAGGTAAATGTTTTTATCATATAGTGTTTAAAGGTGCATTGCGCAAGTCTCTGAGTTTTTGCAGAACTATGCCTCCTCTGGTGACAAGCGAAACTGCAACACTGCAACTGAACGCGCATGACGTCATGCCCAGTCTCAAATTCCGTCCCGAATCCCTCTTATTTATTTTACTATACAGGATTATAGAGGCAATCGCAGTGATCAGAGAAGGGCTCATTCAGCCCATCAGGCAATTGTTTAAGCATGTATGGGTTAGAAAAACAGGTATTTTTAACATGAAATGTTGCTTAATGCACCTTTAAGAATTTACTCTGTTCATGTAATTGTATTTTCTGTATTGTTAATAAATATTTGGTACGAACTGTGTTTTATAAAGTACTTAATTCATGGTTTTACTAAAAATATTAGATGTTATTTCCATTAATTTCATACATTTAAGAGTAACATAAAATGGATGATATACAATCACAAACCAAAATTTAAGAAGGAAAAGACAGCATTGAATTGTTTACAAAGTCTGTAATTTTCCTGGAGAGATTATTACATTTCAGATTTTTATTAAATTTTTGTTTACTGTTTTGTTAAGTACACTATAATGTGAATGAGTAATGTTTACTGTGATATTGAGAGCAGCAGAGCTAAAGAGAACAGCTGTGGGTGGAGCTTTAAACATACGATTGACCATCTTCTCTCTCTCACTGCTCTGTGTGCAGAAAAATAAAGTCGGCTGTCATCCACATTTCAAGTGTGTGTGCTAATGAAGGGTGGGACAAACCGGGTCAAATAAAAAGCAAAGGTCACACTTATACACCACAGTTGGCCACATCACCTCAGCTCTATTCGTTCATGTGTATGTGGGGTAACGTGCCGTTGTTTTAATTGGCTTAATTGAATTGGTCTAATAATTAATTAATTGGCTAAATACATTGAGTGCATTGAAAGTTATGTTTTAACATTACACTGTACATTTGCTCGGTGGCTGGTATGAGACATAAAATATAGTGAATGGAGGAGAAAATGCTGTATTACTGTTACTACAAATAAAGCTCTTTCTGATTATGCCATGTTAGCCACTTGACAGAATTGTGTTGTCTCTGAGGTAAAAACATGTAACTCAAGAAAAGAGATTCAAACAATAAAACTAATCGTATCGAGCTATACCAATTATTCAATTTCTGTTGATAAATGTATCCAAACAGTTGCTCACCCATGTAATAAAACACATACTATATTAAAGTGTCTTTGGTGTTTCCATGGTTTCTGAAGTACAATCTGAAATCGAGGGTAATGCGGATATAATGTGATTGACAGGCGACGCAAAATATGGGCCGTTACACTGGTTAAAACTGCGGTTCTCTTACGAGAGGTTCTCTCGTATTGCGTAAGTAGCTTACGCTGCGGGAAAGTCTCCTTTCTCGAGATACTGAAGCCAAAAAATTATCCTTAATTTTTAATAATCTTGTCAACGCAGTGCGGCAGCCTGCAGACCTAGGGCAGCCTATCGCTGAGCCCTTGGCGTGACGTCACGACCAATGAGCGTGCTTGGCGCGCTTAATGCGTCACAGCCCGTCATTAGGGGTGTGGCTTAGCGTATATAAGCAAGGCTTATTCACTGATTCACTGCTTCACTGATTTCTGTCTCTTCAGCGAAGCTCTTCGCATCGCTGTCTCTGAGGAAGCCGCCGTCGAAGCAAGCGACCAGCACGCCGAGGATCTCATCCTGTGGCTTGTGCAGAGCCGCGCTCAGCGACGGAGACCGCCACGTGGTGTGCACTCTCTGCCTGGGCTTCGACCACGCAGCCCGCGCTCTCACCGAGGGCGGCTGCGAACAGTGTGAGGAATTACCGATGTCGACCCTACGGGCTCGACTCGCTAAGTTCGAGGATCCTCCACCTTCTCCGGCCGCCTCTTCCGGGCCACGTAAGAAGAAACGCCGCTCTCAAAGGCCGCCTGAACCGGATGCTACAGCTGAGTGCTCCCAGAACCTCTCCTGCGAGCCTCGCTCTCTCCTTCTCCCCCGCCTTTCACCGACGCGCAGCGGCCGACTTCTGCCCGCACTGCCGTCGCCCTGGGAGATGACGCAGATGACGCCGCTGACAGCTGCTCTCTGCTTGCGTCTGACAGCGAGGATTGGTCGGGCTCTCACCGCTCCGCCTCCTCGACTTTAGAGTCTGGCAGATCCCGTGCCAGTGTCGACGCGGAGCTTCTCCGCCTCCTCACTCAAGCGGTTGAGAGAATGGGACTGGATTGGTCCCCACCGAAGGAGCCTGCGCCCAATCGACTTGACGGGTGTTTTCTGCCTAGCCGCCGCCTAGCGCCTGCCTCTAGGTCAGCACCCTTCCTGCCTGAGCTCCACGCGGAGCTTTCTAAGTCTTGGAATGCGCCCTTCTCCGCCAGACTCCGCTCGCCAGTTTCCTCGGCTCTCTCCCAGGTGGACGGGGCAGCCGAGAAAGGCTACACTGGCATCCCCTCTGTTGAAGAGGCTGTGGCAACGCACCTTTGCCCGCCGTCTGCTAGATCCGCTGTCCGCCGCGCCTTCGCCGCCTCCGGCCAGGCTGCTTCCGCCCTGCACTCGATGGCTGTTCTTCAGATCCTACAAGCCGACCTCCTCCGTGAATTGGACGAGAAGGGCCCGGCTACCAAGACCGCTGCACAAGCCATCAGCAGATCTATGGCCGCGCTCACCGTCATCGACAGGCACCTTTGGTTAACGCTTGCGGATATGAGTGAGTCAGAGCGCTCTGTGTTCCTGAATGCCCCACTCTCGCCCACCGGCCTCTTCGGCCCTGCTGTCAGCGGGATTGTGGACCGCTTCTCTGAAGTGCAGAAGGCGTCGCAGGCTATGCACCTCTTCCTGCCCCGCCGCTCGAGCCCAGCCACAGGACGCTCAAACTCAGCCTCCTGTGCGCAGCTCCACACAGGGCTCGTCTCGGCCACCCAACACTTCGCAGCGACGACAGGGCGGCCGTCCCTAGATCGCGCTCGACCAGCCGTCACAGACCGCCGCCCCCTCGGGGTCCGCGGCCCAAGATTATGTTGAAGTCTGAGCCCGCGAAGTCCTCCTAGCATCTACAAGGAGGAAGAGATGGTTGAGTCCCGCTACGGCCGGACCGCCATCAAAGCGCCCAGCTCTGTCAGTCCCCTCTATTCAGGCTACTGCAGCAGCTTACACCGCAGCCAACGAGCCAGTAATACCACTCGCTCGCCTGCACACAAACGCCGTTTTTACGGCGACCCAGATAAATCTCAAAAAGAGTATAAGTTCGGGTTTTCCGGCTCCGGCCGAAGGTGTCTTAAGTGTAGAAAATGTGCCCACTCCCATGTGCTCACTGCTTCACACAAACACGGTCCCCATGGTAACGCGCCCAGAGCGCTCTCTCATAAAGCGGACACACGCCGCTCGAGTTTTAAGTGTAGTAAATGTGCCCACAGCTCTGTGCTCACACCTACCCGCTGCTCGCTCTGCCATTCAGTTACCTCGAATTACTACGGCTCAGGCCGAGGGGATATTAAGTGTAGAAAAAGTGCCCACTCCCGTGTGTTCACTGCTTCACACAAACACGGTTCCCATGGCAACGCGCTCAGAGCGCTCACTCATAAAGCGGAAACACGCCGCTCGAGTACTAAGTGTAGTAAATGTGCCCACAACTCTGTGCTCACACCTACCCGCTGCTCGCTCTGCCATACGGTTACCCCGGGTTACAGACCCTCTAAAGCTCCAAAACACTGGCCGTGTTATAAGTGTAAACCCTGCGCCCGCTCACGAGCACGCGCACTCACTTTCAGACACTATAACCCCCACGCCAGGGGTGTTTGACAGCAAAACGCGCTCCATCCTCCGGGACCGAGCTACTGAACGCTGTACAATCGGCCAATACTGTTTATCAGCCCCCGTGTTCGAGCACCGGCGGCGCGTGCGCCGCCCCATCATCTCTGATACAGGTTCCCCATCCCGCGCAGCGCGGCGATCTGAACCCAGAGACCATTCGACCCCTAGCTATGCATGCAAAAGCATGGGAAGCTATTCAGGGCGCGTCAGAATGGGTGTTGAACACTATAAAACACGGCTATTCGCTTCAATTCGCTCGTCGCCCCCCGCGCTTTCTAGCGCAGACGGAGACGAAAGTGAGTTTGGAAGCAGCTCACCTGCTTCAAGCAGAAATAGCAAAGCTGCTGCGCAAAGGGGCCATAGAACAGGTTCATCCTTCCCTGAGCGAGTCGGGCTTTTACAGCCGTTACTTCCACGTTCTCAAGAAGGACGGAGCATAAGACCTATTTTAGATCTGAGACATCTGAACAAAGCCCTCATGAGACGGCCGTTCAAGATGATTACAACCAGACAGATCCTTGCGCAGATCCGCCCAGGAGACTGGTTTATCTCTCTCGATCTGAAAGACGCGTATTTCCAGATCCAGATAACTCCCCGTCACAGGCCATTCTTGAGATTCGCCTTCGACGGTCGAGTATATCAATACACAGTCCTGCCGTTCGGCCTGTCTTTAGCACCCCGTACATTTACGAAATGCATGGACACGGCTCTCGCTCCCCTGAGAAGACAGGGTATGCGAATACTGAACTATCTGGACGATTGGCTTGTTCTAGCGCAGTCAGAGACAGAACTTGTGTCTCACAGAACAGCGCTTCTCAGCCATCTGGAAGATCTGGGTTTCTCGGTCAATTGGACCAAGAGCTCGCTCTCACCCCGTCAGTCAATTTCCTTTCTTGGAATAGAACTGGACTCGGTGGCTATGACGGCCAGATTGTCGGAGCAGCGCGCGCGCCGCGTCCGTCTCCTCGCCGCATCCTTCAAAATAGGCAGCCGGGTTCCGCTGAAAGCATTCCAGCGCATCCTGGGGCATATTGCCTCAGCTGCAGCAGCGCTCCAGCTGGGCTTACTGCGCATGCGCCCGCTTCAACGCTGGCTGAGAGCGCGCGTGCCCCTTCGAGCCTGGGCGGCCGGCGGCTCGCTAATCAGAGTGACTCAGGGCTGCGTTTCAGCCCTACAGCCCTGGCTAGCAGCCGAATAGTATCACACAGGAGTGATTATGGGAGTGATCTCACACCGGAAAGTTGTCTCGACAGACGCTTCCAACCTAGGTTGGGGAGCGCTCTTCGAAGGCAGACCGGTCTGTGGCCGCTGGTCAGACCAGGAGAATCTCCTACACATAAACTGTCTAGAGATGCTCGCGGTCGAGAAAGCGCTCAAACACTTCCTCCCATTCCTCCATGGTCACCATGTTCTAGTCCGCACGGACAATACATCGGTGGTGGCCTATGTGAATCGCCAGGGCGGTGTCAGATCAAAGATGCTCTGCGCCCTGGCGGAACGCCTCCTAGTGTGGGCTCAGCACTCTCTGCGCTCGCTGAGAGCAGCGCATGTGCCTGGCCACCTGAACGAGGGCCCCGACAGACTGTCCAGGGACAACGTTCCCCCTGGGGAGTGGTCGCTACACCCCCAAACAGTCCAGTCACTGTGGCGCCGTTTCGGCAAAGCGGAAGTCAACCTTTTTGCGTCAAAAGACAACGCTCACTGCCCAGAGTTCTTCTCAAAGAACGAGGACGCGCTGGCCCAGACCTGGCCCAGCGGCCCGCTATACGCTTTTCCCCCGGTCTCTCTGCTGCCTCAGGTCATCAAGAGAGTCAGGGAAGCGCGCCACACAGTGCTCCTCATAGCCCCGTACTGGGAGAACCAAGCTTGGTTCCCGGAACTGATAAAATTGGCAGATTCAGCCCCCTGGCCGATTCCGGTGCGGAGAGACCTTCTCTCTCAAGCCCGCGGCTCGATCTGGCATCCCCATCCAGAGCGCTGGTCTCTGCATGCGTGGAGCCTCAACCATTACACACTGATCTGCCAGAAGGGGTCATGAACACGATCATACAATCCAGAGCTCCCTCTACGAGGCGGCTCTACACGTCTAAATGGTTGGTGTTTAACAGATGGTGCACTGCCAAGGGGCTCGATCCACAGACATGTGGGGTATCGCAAGTATTGTGCTTCCTTCAAGAGCTGTTGGACGCGGGCAGGTCCCCCTCCACGCTCAAAGTTTATGTCGCGGCCATTTCAGCGTTCTCTGTCTCAGAGCTGGGCCGCGCATTAGGAAGGAACGAGTTCGTCACCCGCTTCCTTAGAGGAGCTAGGAGGATGAACCCCCCGCGACCCCCCTCGGTTCCTATGTGGGATCTTTCACTGGTCTTGGAAGCCCTGAAAGCACATCCCTTTGAACCCGTGGAAACTGTGGATATGAAATACCTCACGCTCAAAACCGTTTTTCTGATAGCGCTGTCTTCAGTCAAACGAGTGGGAGACCTTCACGTGTTATCTGTTAACGCCGCGTGCCACGAGTTCGGACCCAATGACTCTAAAGTCATTCTCAGACCGAGGCATGAATACGTTCCCAAAATTTTGGGCACTCCCTTCAGAGCGCAGGTCATTTCTCTCTCAGCCCTGCCGAATTCTGGCAGCGAGGCAGATAGTAATCTCCTCTGCCCGGTCAGAGCGTTGAGAAACTATATTTCGCGCTCCGCCGCCTTCAGGCGCTCGGAGCAGCTGTTTGTTTCATTTGGTGGGCGCACCAAGGGTCTCGCCCGTCGAAACACACCCTGTCCAGATGGATAGTGGACGCTATTGCTGCTGCTTATGCGTCTAAAGACCTGCAGTGCCCACTGGGCATTCGAGCGCACTCCACCAGAGGCATGGCCTCATCGTGGGCATGGTCCAGCGGGATTCCCATTCATGACATTTGTGCAGCGGCAGGCTGGGCCTCCCCCTCCACATTTGTTAGGTTTTACAACCTGGAAGTTCCCGCCTTGCAGGCTAAAGTGTTATCAGTCTAAGTCTCGCGTAGCCAGCCCACTGTCTGTGCGCGGGCTACGTTGTGTGATTTAGCTCTACTGGTTGAGCTGCACTACGTAGGGAAGTTTCAGTTCGGACCGGCTGTGCCGCTCCGTGCCCCCATAGTATGTGCTTGTGTACTGCGCTAGCCCTCTGTTGGCCGCCCGGCTCCGCTATCACGTTCCCCGGGCTCTCCCTGGGACTCATTCAGAGGATGCTGGGCACGCGCAAGGCGTTGACAAGGGAGTTCCCGAAGCGTAAGCTACTTACGCAATACAAGAGAACCTCTCGTAAGAGAACGTACTCGGTTACTAAACGTAACCTCTGTTCTCTCTAGAGAGGGAACGAGTATTGCGTAACCCGCCGTGGTCGCGCCACCAGGCCCGTCGCGACAAGGCAGGCAAACCAAGCAATTGCTTGGGGCCCCGAGCTGTCCAGGGGCCCCAAGACAACGACTGGTTAAGAATAAAATGCAACGACAAACAGTGGAAGCGCCCCTTTGATAGTCAATGCAGTAAAGTGCAATGACACTGTTATCGGGATCCCCCTCAAGGGGGCCCCCCTCAGTAGTCGCTGACAGCAGCCAGCCAATTGCGTGATCTCTGCTGCCGGCAAAATACAAAACCTCCTCGGCAGTCATTATTAAGCAGAATTATGCTTCAGGAAGCCAGAAAAGAATGAAGAGAAAGGAAGAGGAGGATAAGAAAAAAACAAGATAGTGGTAAGTAGGGGTGTAACGATACACGTATTCGTATTGAACCGTTCGGTACGAGGCTTTCGGTTCGGTGTTCGGTACGCATTTTCAAACCGATCGGTTCGTTGGATCATTTATTTTTCCTGCCGACCAAAATTTCGTTATTTCAAATGTAGGCGCGTTGCGCGTGGCAAGCGCGCTCATAATGTAGAGACGCCGGCGCGACTACAACATTGACCAACATCAAATGGCAAACGTAATACAAGCGGAACGAAACTGAGCTACTCGTTATTGTGTGGTTGACGGGCCGTTGTTTATCAGTTTAGACCAGTGCAGCGCGAGCCGATCGTGATCATGCGACACTGTTACTTCACAGCGCTAAGAGATACAGTAAAGAAAGCATTTGAATTTGCCACAGAAGTAATAACATCGCTGCGAGATCTAGTGAGAAACATTCACATTGTTTGGCAGGAATAGTAGGCTATAATGCCTTCAAGTAACATTACGTCGGTTTTATTTTGACATTATGAATACAATGCCCTCAAATGTTAATCTTAACTAAAATAAACATTTGTTTATACCTACTTCAATATTAAATTTATTTTTTTCCAAGGAGCTGTTTTGTTTTATATGCTCCTTAGAAGAGTCAATTATAGCTCCAGAATTGCTCAAAGTAAAAAGAAATAATATTTTATGGTGCTAGTTTTAATTAAAAAAAGAAAAAGAAATAAATCAAGGAAATTGGCATTTCTTTCTTTTTGCTGTATCGAAAACATACCAAACCATAACACGTGTATCGTATTGAACCGAACCGTGAATTTTGTTACACCCCTAGTGGTAAGTGATAAATTACACTGGATAAAATAGCTCCACTTGTCTTGTACAAATGGTGTAATTTTTCAGCAGGTAGGCTAGAAAAAATATGTTTATGTTAGCTACCTGCCTGACGGCAAATGCTGCTTGTAACAAACAGTTAGTGCAACTTTTTTTTCGAACGGACGGAATATGGTTACATATTATAATATGTTTTTTTATTGGGGGGGCCTCCATGTCCATTTTGCTTGGGGCCCCCAAATTCCTTCAAACGGCCCTGCGCGCCACGAGCTCATTCACTTCATGCGACAGAAACCAGTGAAGCAGCCTCTGAGCCTTGCTTATATACGCTAAGCCACACCCCTAATGACGGGCTGTGACGCATTAAGCGCGCCAAGCGCGCTCATTGGTCGTGACGTCACGCCAAGGACTCAGCGATAGGCTGCTGCAGTTGCCGCAGGGCAGCCAATGGGCACGCGAGTCGCCTGCCCTAGGTCTGCAGGCTGCCGCACTGCGTTGACAAGATTATTAAAAATTAAGGATAATTTTTTGGCTTCAGTATCTCGAGAAAGGAGACTTTGCCGCAGCGTAAGCTACTTACGCAATACTCGTTCCCTCTCTAGAGAGAACAGAGGTTACGTTTAGTAACCGAGTACGATTTCTCTTTATTTAAACATTGTTGGAACATTTGGGATAATGCAAGTAGAAAAGTGAACAAAATCTAACATTGTTCTAGTGGTTTATTTATATAATGTAAAAATCGTACATATTGTGCTTTAACTTCGGTAGGTAGGGCCTACAACAAAAGGCATTGTAACCGTCTTTTAGTGTTTTTTTGTTTTGTAATATTTTTTAATCAATCATTTGTTGGTAAAGGATGAGAGACCTGAAGAGCCAGATGATTTTTGTCAAAGAGATGTGGCTCACTGTCACGCACTGGCTGTAGTAGGCTAACACACAAGATGAAGATCCAAGACTTTTAATAGTTTCCTCCAAGGTTATTTTTGTAAACGAAAACTGAAACTAAGTCTAAGACTAAAACTATTGGTCAAAAACATTTTCGTAAACTGAAATAAAATGAAAAATAACAAAATAAATAATCGTTTTCGTAATTAATAAACTCTTTACTGTGGCGAAAAATCTGACCAGTGTCTGTTTATGGAAATGCCTGTATATGGATCTTCATCCACGTGACATGAAGTTAATAATATCTGAGGCAATTAACCGCTAATTTTTTTTTCATAACTTTTACTGTTAAGTTGCATTTATTTGGTTCTTTGTTCAATCTCAAAATTGTATTTTTTATTATGATGTCTGCACAAGAGTTAACTGTAATCTGTGCAAACATTTAACTTTGCTTAAATAAAACGTCTTGCTTTGGTCTACACTGGAAGTGTTCTGTTTGCTCTGCTAAACTATATAAAAACTAAATAGAAATGTGTTCACAAAATAAAAACTAAACTAAAACTAACATAACCATTAATTAAACTAACTAAAAAGAAATTTAAAGCAAAATTGAGAAATTTATTAAAATAAAAAATAACTTAAAATGCAAAACTATAATAACCTTGGTTTCCACAGGTATTTCCAACGATAGGTAACAAAACCATAACACTGATGAGACCCGAACAAACAGAACTGAACACAAGGGAATTTAAATACAAAGGAAAATTAGGATGATTAAATACACACACCTGAGCTGAATAACAAATCTCATTAGTGTCCATGCAACAGATTAGACAGTGCAAAGCTAACATAAATCCAAACAAAGGGAATCTGTGACACTCAAAGTCATTCGACCAGTGTGCTATAGACTCACTTCTTGTATTGAGATTGAAAGAAGCTTTAAGTTTAATTAATAGTAAGATTTCTTCTAAATAAATTGCAGAAAAGGGGTTGATACATATTTTGAATAGGCCTATAGGACCACTTATGGCGGTGGCCGTGGTCACCCTTGGTCTAAGCTTGGCCACCCCTCTCACAACTGCTGTTTCTGTCTCTTTTTTTATAGACAAAAATTGCGTTTTTTAAAACGCTGAACCGCCTCTTTAAGACCACAAAAACCGTGAGACTCTTCAGACGCACACCCCAACTTCCCCTCAGCGCCAGGCGCAGGTCAAACGAGTGCGGAAATGTGCAAATGAGCTTCAGCAGAACATCAGACAGTGATATGCACATATGAGTCAATCTTTCTCAACTGGTGGGTTGCAAGACCGCTTTGAGTAAGTCGAATAGTGTGCAGTCAACAACAAACGTAATTCTCTTTTTTTCTGATGCTACTTTTATTTTAGATGTGTGTGAAAGCGTGTGCCACTTCTGTCAGATGCTGAGAAAAGCGCGTTGTCCTTATTCAGTTGTCCATCTTCGGTAAGATGAGATGCTGTCAGGCTAAATGTCAGTGAAACTAACTCACTTTCCTGTCATACGGCTGACATCCGTTACTGTGCTTGCGGTAAGAACATCGCGCGCAAACGCGGCGCGCTCTAGCCGTAGCTCTCGTCAATCAACTCATGAATCAAAAAGGCGATTAAAGCTGTCAAAACTGCATCCTGTATTTGTTATATATGCGTCACATGTGTCTGGATTAAAATATTCTGCTATGTGAGATCACAATATAAGGCACAAACTGATATGTAATGTTTTAATGTCCAAATAAATGTGAGCACTGTGCATTTGTACTAGAAGACAGACATTCATTTTGCGTTCATTTGTAAAGGACAAACAAAAATGGATAATTTTTAATAAAATAAAATTTACATTCTGGCAACATTACATTATGAAAAACATAACATTTTACATGATGTGCTGTTGACTTCCGCCTTGTTCACAGTCTTGCACATGGCGATTCAAAAGAGAACTTTCGGTTTCCTTTTTAATTTAGGTCTGATAGAACTGCTGCAATTATTCATTTTGACAACTAATATATAAAGTTAAACATTTTTTTGACAAACTCAGAATTGGTTGAAGAGTTCATTGATTATATAAAACTCATTGAAGGGTTGAATAATCTTTGGACTACAGTATTTATCTGCATGTTATCTCATCCATGAAGATGCAACAATGTAGAGCAAGCTATTGGAGATTTAGAGAACCAGAACCAAGCTAACTGAGCAAGTTGAACTTTAGCTATAGTGTGTGCCCTTTTATTACTATTTAATTCATTTTAATATGAGGTGGTGGGTAATAATGAAAAAATATAAAATTCACTCAGTATTCCATGATTCCTAATTCACTACTATCTCAATTACAATTAAGTACAAATGAACTTTATTCAGTTGTGTAGGCACTAAAACAGTCCAATACATTATAGTCAAATTATTTTTTATGATAAAATAATTAAGATTTCTGTGCCACCCCAGACTGGTTGCTGGCCCTTGCCTGGCCTTGAAAAAATCCTGACTCCGACATAAACACAGATTTATTTTGCTAAACGATACTGTTACCAAACTTATCTAGATACTCATCTTAACATGACTTATATTTATGGTAAAAACATGTACTTATATGTATGTACCAAAACTCAAGCACACCAAACGTTATAATCACTCTGAATCCTCGTACTTTTTGATAAAACTGGTCAGATAAAGTACACTTACATCAGTCAGCTGTACTCTGCAGTAGTCAGTCAGTGTCTGTGGACCAGTGATGTGACCACAGGATAAACGAGCTCTTAAAACATCTGGATCATCATCATATGGATCTGAAGTGGAAATTACATGTCTTAAACACTGCCAACATTTAGTCTTATGTCAGGTTTGTTCTCGATTTAGTGACGTAAACACACCTGTGGTTTGGGAATAGGCTTGCATAAATTGTAAAAATAGCAAAGAATGGACAAAGAAGGTTTTTTTTTTTTTTTTTTTTTACTGAATATTTGACTTTAGTTGTAGGCCTATGGAAAAAGAATCCAGCAGTTCATAAAAAAGCTCACAAAGCTTTTGAAAGCTGAAAATAAATAGCCTAATCGTCTGCCAGTAACTAGGTGTAGATGAAAATGCCATTCTGCAATGAAACAATTCAGGCCCAAATTAGAGATACATTAAAACATGACATTATGTTTGCAAGCTGTAGAAAACAGACATGATAACAAACTTACCAATATCGCAACATTTTTTGACTAATATAATGTCATTCTCCAATCCATCATATCGCTTCTCTTGACTGGACATGATAAGTTTATCAAACTAAAAAACAGAACTTTTCATGTGCACAATTAGCCTACTTGTCGCATCTAGCAGGTTTCTCTCTCTCTCTCTCTCTCTCTCTCTCTCTCTCTCTCTCTCTCTCTCTCTCTTGCTCTCTCTCGGATACTGTAAGGCTCGGGTCCTACCAATAATAACCAACTGCAGAACCATACGTCATAACAGTGTGAGGACGACAGCTCCATGTGGCAAGCCGTTTTAACATTTAATCATTTAAACCAACTAGTCTCTATTTTCATGCTACTAGTACTTATTTTTTAGATACTAGTGCTTATTCATTAGATACTAGTACCTATTTATTAGATACTAGTATTTATTCCAAATGTTACTAGTAAGATTTTTTATTTTACTAGTCACAACTGCTTTTTTACTCGTCTTATGTTATGACTAGTCAGAACGGCCACTGGAGAGTTCAATTAAAAATCTTACTAGTAAAATAAAAAATCTTACTATTAACATTTGGAATAAATACTAGTATCTAATAAAAAATAACTAGTATCTAATGAATAAGTACTAGTAGCTAATGAATAAGTACTAGTACTTAATGGAATAGATACTAGTATCTAAAAAATAAGTACTAGTAGCATGAAAATAGAGACTAGTCGGTTTAAATGATTAAATGTTAAAACGGCTTGCCATATGCTCCAGCCTGACAGTCTGATGCCGGAAGTGGGCGGAGTTCATGTTTAACACGGTAGAACAAGGAAAAGAAGGAGAGAAGAAGCTAAAAATAAGTTATATCTTTGTTGGATACAACATACTTAACGTTACGCTTATACAAAACGGCTCTAAGTATTTTGTAAGTTAATATTCAACAATACTGTAACATCTCTCAAACAAGCCAGAGTTCAGTTAACTTGTTTATTCACCAAAAGCACAACGTGCAGGCATTAGAACACAGCGGGCGTGTATCGCCCAGACAGAAAAAGAGGACGAACTTCCTCAACTCAAACACTATATCCCCCCGGGCGTCCGCCCCTCTCTCCAGGCTGCCAAACAACAGCGCACCCGGGGTTACACACAGCTGATTGACCGCTGTACAGCATTTTTCAGTCGCTACATTACCCCCCCTCATGGGTACGCCACGTGGGGGTAGCTGTACTCTATATACCACCTCCCCAAGTCGCTCTAACACTCTACAAGGGCCTACCCAGTCACTGTCCAGCTTAGGACAACAGCATTTTTTTCGCTGCGGGCTGTGGACCCAAACCAGCTCTCCCGGTTCCAGGTGGCGGCCCTTGTGATGTAGATTGTAGTTTCTACGTTGTCTCGCCCCTGCGCTCTGCAGCTGCACACGTGCAAAGTCGTGGGCTTTCTCTAGGCGGTCCTGAAGTCTCCTGGCATACTCTCGTCCTGGGGGCACAGCTGGGGTGTCAGGGGGGAGGCCAAAGGCCATTGCTGGTGGGGTGCGGAGCTCTCTACCCAGCATGAGCAGGGCTGGCGTGCAGGCCGTGGATTCTTGGACAGCGGACCGACAGGCCATCAGCACAAGCGGGAGGTGCTTGTCCCAGTCGCGTTGGTGTTTAGCGGTGATGATGGCCAGCTGCTGGATCAGGGTCCTGTTGAAGCGTTCTAATAAGCCATCGCTCTGCGGTGTAGGGGGGTGGTGCGAGTTTTGTTTATGCCCAGTCTGTGACACAGGTCAGTGAATACTCGTGACTCAAAGTTTCACCCTTGGTCGCTGTGTATGGTTTGGGGCGTACCAAAACGGCAGACCATGCCCTCCAGTAGGGCTTCAGCCACTGTCTCTGCCTCCTGGTCAGGGAGGGCATAAACCTCGGGCCACTTGGTGAAGTAGTCCATGACTGACAGCACATACCTGTTCCCGCTGTCAGTCAAGTCAAGTCAAGTCATCTTCATTTATATAGCGCTCTTAACAACGTAGATTGTTTCAAAGCAGCTTCACAGAGATAAGCGTATAATTTAAGGTAACAGATATTGTTTTGGCTTTATAGCAGAGTTAAGTTATTTTCCATCTAAAGTTAGTTTTGATTGATTTGCTTCTGTCGCAATGATCATTTGTTATTAAATTAGGGGCCGCTAAGACGACACCATTCCCTCTACACAGACTTTAAACGCGAACCCGTGAGAAACACCGATGGCGTTCACATGCGCATTTAGAATGGGTTCTATAGTTATGTGCGTTTGAAAATACGCAGGTTTGGAATTCCCTACAAGCCAAGCCTAAACAAAGTACTTGTCTTTCCTTATAAATTTTGATAAAGAATTTTATTTTATTTTGTTGCTTTGGGGTAGGAACGCGAAACAAATTTTCCCGACAACGCCTTATCTGTATAGTGGTAGAGGGATCCTCCATAGGGAGAGACTAGTTGGCACTTCAGCACTGCGTTGTCATCGGTCCAGGCGAAGGTCCTTCGTCAGATCTGGATACGGCCTGGATCCGGCAGGCTGCAGGAAAACCTCGGGATAAACACAGACACTAAAATTAGCGTAGATGCCATTCTTCTCATGATGTAACGAGTACATCAGGAGTTATGGGAAGTGTTCCCGGTTCCGGCTGACCTAATCTATGCAGCCTAACATTAAATTATAGAAGTCTATAATGTATTATGTGAAAGCTAGGTCAAAGAGATGTGTTTTTAGTCTAGCTTTGAACTGACAGAGTGTGTCTGCTTCCCGGACAATGGTAGGAAGACTGTTCCAGAGTTTTGGTGCTAAATAGGAAAAGGATCTACCGCCAGCAGTCGATTTTGATATTCTAGGTATTAGTAACTGGCCGGAATTTTGAGATCGCAATAGACGTGACGGACTATAATGCGTTAAGAGCTCACTCAAGTACTGCGGAGCTAAACCATTTAGTGCTTTGTAAGTAATCAGCAATATTTTAAAATTGATGCGATGTTTAATAGGGAGCCAATGCAGTTTTGACAGAACTGGGCTAATATGGTCATACTTCCTGGTTCTGGTAAGAACTCGAGCTGCTGCGTTTTGAACCAGCTGTAGTTTGTTTATTAAGCATGCAGGGCAACCACCCAGTAGAGCATTACAATAATCTAGCCTTGAGGTCATGAACGCATGAACTAATTGTTCCGCATTTGTCAGTGAGAGCATATGGCGTAATTTAGATATATTTTTAAGATGGAAAAATGCAGTTTTACAGATACTAGACACGTGACTTTCAAATGAAAGATTGGTATCATTGGTCAGTGACCGGAAGTGGACCGACTATATCCACCCCAACTCTTTCCATGGGTGCGCCGAAAGGGAACTGTTGGAGCTGGGCGTGGGACTGTTCGGAGGGGCACTTCTTTGCCGTGCAGCTGTCGCACCGCCTGCAAAAGTCCTCTACGTCCCTCCTGAATTGCCCCCAGTAGAAGCTCTGTCATAGGCGACGGAGAGTTTTGGTGACCCCGAAGTGACCGGCCCCCGTGGCCCCATGCACTGCCTTCAGCACGGTCAGTCTCTCTGCTCTGGGGACCACCAACTGCCACCTCAGCTCTCCCGTCGCTGGATCCTTCCAGGCCCGCTGTAGCACCCCATCGGTGAGCTGCAGGGCCTGGAACTTTGCCCACAGCCCTTTTGTCGCTGTGGAGAGCGGTGCCACCTCCTCCCATGGTGGCCGTGTCTGCACCCACTGGAGCACTGGCTGTATGTCCGTGTCGGCCTCCTGCTGTTGTCTCCACTGCGTTGCTGAAATCTCGGTAAGCTCGCGGCACACAGCCACCTCGGCCCGGCTGACGATGGCTGCCTCCTGACCCTGTAGTTCCTTGTCTCGTGTCTCCCTCCGATCGCATTGGCGGCATCCTTCCTCAGCACAGGGTCTGCGGGACAGGGCGTCGGCATTGGAGTGGCGGGCTCCCGCTCTATGCACCACTTTAAAGTCATAGGACTGTAGCTCCTCCATCCAGCGTGCTACCTGGCCCTCCGGCTCTTTAAAGGACATGAGCCACTGGAGGGCAGAGTGGTCCATCCTGACGGTGAACGGTAGCCCACAAAGGTAGTATTTGAAATGTCGAATGGACAATAACACATCTAGGAGTTCTCTGCATGTGACACAGTAGCGGCGTTCGTGCTTATTAAAAGTCTTACTGTAATACGCTACCACTCTCTCACCCTCTGGGCTTAGCTGTGCTAGCACCCCTCCCACTCCCTGGCCACTCGCGTCACAGTCCAAGATGAACGGGAGGGAGAGGTCAGCCGGAGCCAACACGGGAGCCTCTCCCAGCGCCTTCTGTAGCGAGGTGAACGCTGTTTGACACTCACTGGTCCACCCAAAGTCCTGGTCTTTGTGTAGTAGCCTGAACAGCGGTGCCGCCACACAGGAGAACCCCCTCACGAACCTCCGGTAATAGGAGGCTAAGCCCAGGAAGCTTTTCAGCTGTTGCTGGTCCGCTGGTTGCTTTCATCCATTGTGCCGATGCCATCTCTGCCCAGCCTGTGCCCCAGAAATGACACCTCTCTCTGCATGAAGTGGCACTTTTCTGGGTGGAGTTTGAGACCCGCTGCTGCTATACGTTCCAAAACATGCCACAGGAACTGGAGAGCTGCCTGGAAAGTGGGGCCGTGGGCGAGAATGTCATCCAGGTACACCACACACTCACACCGAGGGACACCTGACAGCACTTTGTCCATCAGTCTTTCAAAGGAGGCTGGTGAATTGCAAAGGCCAAATGGGAGAACTTTGAACTGCCAGAGGCCATAGCTTGTGCAGAACGCTGTTTTTGGTTTGGCAGAGGGCGAGAGAGGTACCTGCCAGTATCCAGATCTCAGGTCCAGTGACGTGAACCAGGCTGACCCCGCTACCTGGTCCAGGGCTTCATCAACCCGTGGCAGAGGGTAGGAGTCCTTCCTTGTCACCCCATTGAGCCGTCTGGAGTCCACGCAGAACCTCCACTGACCGTTCTTTTTTGGGACCATGACAACAGGGTCGGCCCACGGGCTGTCAGACGGCTCCACAATGCCTGCCTGTTGCATCTCCCACAACACCTGGTCTGCTGCTTCCTGGCGTGCCAGTGGGAGGCGACATGGGCATAACTTGATAGGCGGGCTGTCGCCCGTATCTATGTCATGCTGCATTAGGTGTGTGCGCCCCACGTCACCTTCTTTAAATGCGAAAATGTCCTTGAAATGTAGCAATAGTTGCCACAATTCTTCCCCCTGTTGGGGGTCTAGATGAGAACAGTTATGTCGCCATATGCCCCGTACTGCCGACACGACACTTTCCTCCTCCATTTGGGGGAGCCGGGCTGTTAATGGGTCAGAGGCCCGGCTTTTAGGGCTCTGTGCAGTGTGTGCCGGCTGTGGCGCAGGTGGGGCGGCTAGGTGAGGTGAGAGGGGTAGTGGGGGTGGCGGCTGGCGTGTTCCAAGCAGCGGGGGCTGTAACGTGCCTCTGTTCAGCTGTGAGTGGGGGGGTGGGGGTCTACAGGGATCTCGAGGGGCGGGACTCCTGGTCCCTATGACAGGGTCGCTGTTGGTTTCAGCTGTGTTTGCTGACACAGTGGTTACCTGGGGTGCTGTAGGGTTGAGGCCCTGGGGGGGGTGGAGCCAAGTTGACCGGACGTTCCCCTGGAAAGCACAGGGTGGCCTCTGCAAGGTCCAACCGACAGCCCGTGTTCTTCAGAAAGTCCAGTCCGAGAATGCAGGGGTCCTGGACTGACGCCACCCACACCGGGTGGTGCACTGTTTTACCGCCCACCACAAATGTCAGTGTCCCTTTGCGTTTCATGGGTGACAGTTCCCCAGTCACCGTCCGCAGGTGGACTGCTGTTGGCTCCAATACTGTTTGCCTGGGGAGCACATCGGGCCGCACTAATGTCACTGTAGAGCTGTTGTCGACCAGCGCCACGCATGTTCCCCCTCCACGGTGACTGGGATGTGGCAGAGGTCCCCAATTGAAGTCCGGCCCACTACCGCCACCTCCATCGGGCCGGCCATGCCTGAGGGTGTATGTGGGGGGCTGTGGTTCGTGGTCCGCGTCGCCCCCTCTATGCGGACCCGGGGTCGTTTCCCCGGTCTCTGGGTGTTTTCGGGGATGAGCGTACCAAGTGACCGGGTTCCCCACAGCCCCAGCACAGTCTAGTAGTGCGGTCAGAGCGCCGTTGAGTGCCCAGGGAAGCTGCCCGCACCAGCTCTGTCAGCTCCGCTGCCCATGCTGGTGTTTGCGGAACCTCCGCTGTGGAATCCAACAAATGGATAAAGTATAATTTTAACTTTTAAAAAACTATTAACATTTGTTAATAGTAGTAATTTGTTAATTGTATTTTGTTAATAGGACAAAACATAATTCTTATATTTGATCATATTTGAGGCGTTTAAATGCGCCCACTTCCGGCATCAGACTGTCAGGCTGGCGCTGTCGTCCTCACACTGCTATGACGTATGGTTCTGCGGTTCTGCAGTTAGACCTATCTCGATCTTACAGTTATAACATGTACTAAAAAATAGATCTGGGCAGGGCTACACGTGTCTTTCATAGGCATACATGATGGAAAAAAAATGTGTTCGGAGTCAGTGTAGGACAGAGTATGTCTCGCAATGTCCCTGAAAATGAGAAATTAAGCTGGTCTTTTGACTAACGCACGAGCAGACCCACACAGTTAAACAAAATGTATTTGAGGTCGGAGCCAGGATTTTTTCATGGCCAGACAAGGGCCAGCAACCAGTCTGGGGTGGCACAGAAATCTTAATTATTTTATCATAAAAAATAATGTGACTATAATGTATTGGACTGTTTTAGTGCCTACACAACTGAATAAAGTTAATTTGTACTTAACTGTAATTGAAATAGTAGTGAATTAGGAATCATGGAATACTGAGTGAATTTTATATTTTTTCATTATTATTACCCACCACCTCATATTAAAATGGATTAAATAGTAATAAAAGGTCACACACTATAGCTAAAGTTCAACTTGCTCCGTTAGCTTGGTTCTGGCTCTCAAAATCTCCAATAGCTTGTTCTACGTTGTTGCATCTTCATGGATGAGATAACATGCAGATAAATACTGTAGTCCAAAGATTATTCAACCCTTCAATGAGTTTTATGTAATCAATGAACTCTTCAACCCATTCTGAGTTTGTAAAAAAAAAAGTTTAACTTTATATATTAGTCGTCAAAATGAATAATTGCAACAGTTCTATCAGACCTAAATTAAAAAGGAAAACGAAAGTTCTCTTTTGAATCCCCATGTGCAAGACTGTGAACAAGGCGGAAGTCAACAGCACATCATGTAAAATGTTATGTTTTTACATAAACAAGCACAGTGCTCACATTTATTTGGACATTAAAACATTACATATCAGTTTGTGCCTTATATTGTGATCTCACATAGCAGAATATTTTAATCCAGACACATGTGACGCATATATAACAAATACAGGATGCAGTTTTGACAGCTTTAATCGCCTTTTTGATTCATGAGTTGATTGACGAGAGCTACGGCTAGAGCGCGCCGCGTTTGCGCGCGATGTTCTTACCGCAAGCACAGTAACGGATGTCAGCCGTATGACAGGAAAGTGAGTTAGTTTCACTGACATTTGGCCTGACAGCATCTCATCTTACCGAAGATAGCCAACTGAATAAGGACAACGCGCTTTTCTCAGCATCTGACAGAAGTGGCACACGCTTTCACACACATCTAAAATAAAAGTAGCATCAGAAAAAAAGAGAATTACGTTTGTTGTTGACTGCACACTATTCGACTTACTCAAAACGGTCTTGCAACCCACCAGTTGAGAAAGATTGACTCATATGTGCATATCACTGTCTGATGTTCTGCTGAAGCTCATTTGCACATTTCCGCACTCGTTTGACCTGCGCCTGGCGCTGAGGGGAAGTTGGGGTGTGCGTCTGAAGAGTCTCACGGTTTTTGTGGTCTTAAAGAGACGGTTCAGCGTTTTAAAAAACGCATTTTTTGTCAATAAAAAAAGAGACAGAAACAGCAGTTGTGAGAGGGGTGGCCAAGCTTAGACCAAGGGTGCCAATATCCACATCAGGATGGTCAGGTCTGAATTATGAATTAGTCTAAATGATTGATGAAATGTGATTAGCTACTTCACCATAGTACGAGAAAGGAAATGAAAAAGATATATCAGTATCGTTTTAATTTAAATGACAAGGCAGTACACTTCTAGTTACAGGTGTTATTGTTTTTTATAAGCCATGTCGGGTGCAGTTGTAGGCCTATAGCCTACTAATAACTAAATGACGAAAATAAATGTATCTGCCATGTTATTTTAGTTTTTATGAAAGTTTATTTTCTTCGCTACGTTGCAATGCATAATATCAGACTTTTTCCTGCATTTCATTTCAAGAAAAAAATAAATAAAAAATGTTTCTCGTTATTTCGAAATCAAAATCTTCTGAGACCCAACAGTGATATCCGTTGCATGAGCGAATCTTTTGTTGCATGAGCGAATCTTTTGAGCCGATTCTTTTCAATCAACTTGGTCACAAATAACATCAAATGCTTCATTTGTGAATTCGACTGATCCAAAGATTAAACTTTCAGCAGTTAACAAGCGAGTCAAGTGAACAATAAACACCTGAATTGTTCTCGTACTGCTCAAATGAGCCAAGATCCGGGAGTAGGCTAATATTATTCTTACAGGCCAAAAGTTTGGACACATTACTATTTTTAATGATTTTGAAAGAAGTTCCTTCTGCTCATCAAGCCTGCATTTATTTAATCAAAAATACAGAAAAAAATGTAATATTGTGATATATTATTACAATTTAAAATAATTGGTTTTCAATTTATTATACTTTAAATTATCATTAAATTTATAAATAATCACTTGTCTTCAGACAGTTACCTGAGCTTGAGACAGACAAAACAAAACTCTTTGTTACACCGAGAGGACACAATGTTTCTACATTTCTCTGTGTTGTGGTTAATAAGCATTCCACATGTTGGACAAGCACAAACAGCTGGACATTCAATGTTTGCAGCATCTGGTAAAGTTATAGTTGCACAATCTCTCAGCAGATCCAGCTCTTTAGCCTACATCCAGGGCCGGCGCAATTGACTAGAGCGGCACTTTTGTAAGGGCGGCAAAATGTGTGCCAACCGGGAATGAACAATTCACAAAATAGGCTATATGATTTGCTGAGCTGCCGCTCCCCCGCCCCCTGCTCTCACAAGTGATGGGAAGTTCGGATCATTTTTCTGACTCTCTTGTTCGCGCTTGAATATGTTCAACACTATAAAATCTGGTGAAATACAATAGGCTGCTCTTTTTTTTTTTTTTTTTTTTTTGGTACAATTATCTTATATAGCCTATAGCCATTTTAAAAGAATGGACAGTTGAAGGAACCCAACCTTACATATTTGCTTCCTCCTGGCCTAAGTGTTCCAGCAACGGGTTTTTTCTTTATTTAAATTTCGTTGTTTCTTTATTTAAATTTCGGTTTTCTTTATTTAAATTTAGTTTTTTTTCTTTAATTAAGTTGGTTTGAGAAAGCCAACTTACTGAAATCCTATTTAAACTTATTATTCTTCATCTTCTTCTTTTTCTGACCGCAAATTTTGGGACACTAACTCCTCCTAGATCTATCTATCTATCTATCTATCTATCTATCTATCTATCTATCTATCTATCTATCTATCTATCTATCTTCAAACCTTATCTATCTATCTATCTATCTATCTATCTATCTATCTATCTATCTATCTATCTATCTTCAAACCTTATCTATCTATCTATCTATCTATCTATCTATCTATCTATCTTCAAACGTTTTCTATCTATCTATCTATCTATCTATCTATCTATCTATCTATCTATCTATCTATCTATCTACAAACCTTATCTATCTATCTATCTATCTATCTATCTATCTATCTATCTTATCTATCTTTCTTTCTTTCTAACTAATCTATCTATCTTTCTAACTAACTTATCTATCTATCTATCTATCTATCTATCTATCTATCTATCTATCTTCAAACCTTATCTATCTATATATCTATCTATCTATCTATCTATCTATCTATCTATCTATCTATCTAGCTATCTATCTAGCTATCTATCTATCTATCTATCTATCTTCAAACGTTTTCTATCTATCTATCTATCTATCTAACTTATCTATCTTTCTTTCTTTCTAACTAATCTATCTATCTTTCTAACTAACTTATCTATCTTTCTTTCTTACTAATCTATCTATCTTTCTAACTAACTTATCTTTCTTTCTTACTAATCTTTCTATCTTTCTGACTAACTTATCTATCTTTCTTTCTTTCTAACTAATCTATCTATCTTTCTTACTAACTTATCTTTATTTCTTACTAATCTATCTATCTTTCTAACTAACTTATCTATCTTTCTTTTTAACTAATCTATCTATCTTTCTAACTAACTTAACTATCTTTCTTTCTAACTAATCTATCTATCTTTCTAACTAACTTAACTATCTTTCTTTCTTTCTAACTAATCTATCTATCTTTCTAACTAACTTCTTTCTTTCTTTCTTACTAATCTAGCTATCTTTCTAACTAACTTATCTATCTTTCTTTCTTTCTAACTAATCTATCTATCTTTATAACTAACTTATCTTTCTTTCTTACTAATCTATCTATCTTTCTAACTAACTTATCTATCTATCTTTCTTACTAATCTATCAATTTTTCTAACTAACTTATATATCTTTCTTTCTTTTTAACTAATCTATCTATCTTTCTAACTAACTTATCTATCTTTATTTCTTACTAATCTATCTATCTTTCTAACTAACTTATAGATCTTTCTTTCTTTCTAACTAATCTATCTATCTTTCTAACTAACTTACCTATCTTTCTTTCTTACTAATCTCTTTCTAACTAACTTACCTATCTTTCTTTCTTACTAATCTATCTATCTTTCTAACTAACTTATCTATCTTTCTTTCTTTCTTTCTTTCTTTCTTACTAATCTATCCATCTTTCTAACTAACTTATCTATCTTTCTTTCTTTTTAACTAATCTATCTATTTTTCTAACCTACCAACTTATCTTTCTTTCTTACTAATCTAGCTATCTTTCTAACTAACTTATCGATCTTTCTTTCTAACTAATCTATCTATCTTTCTAACTTATCTTTCTTTCTTACTAATCTATCTTTCTAACTTATCTATCTTTCTTACTTACTAATCTATCTATCTTTCTAACTAACTTATCTATCTTTCTTTCTTTTTAACTAATCTATCTATTTTTCTAACCTACTAACTTATCTTTCTTTCTTACTAATCTATCTATCTTTCTAACTAACTTATCGATCTTTCTTTCTAACTAATCTATCTATCTTTCTAACTAACTTATCTTTCTTTCTTACTAATCTATCTTTCTAACTTATCTATCTTTCTAACTAACTTATCTATCTTTCTTTCTTACTAATCTATCTTTCCAACTTACTTATATATCTTTCTTTCTTTCTAACTAATCTATCTTTCTAACTAACTTATCTTTTTCTTTCTTACTTACTAATCTTTCTATCTTTCTAACTTATCTTTCTTTCTAACGAATATATATCTTTCTAACTAACTTATCTTTCTTTCTTTCTAATCCACCATTCTTTCTTTCATTCTTTCTTTCTAATCCACCATTCTTTCTTTCATTCTTTCTAACTAATCCACCATTAATTCTTTCTTTCTTTCTTTCTTTCTTTCTTTCTTTCTTTCTTTCTTTCTTGCTTTCTTTCTTTCTTTCTAACTAATCCACCATTCTTTCGTTCTTTCTTTCTTTCTTTCTTTCTTTCTTTCTTTCTTTCTTTCTTACTAATCCACCATTCTTTCTTTCCTTCGTTCTTTCTTTCTTTCTTTCTTTCTTTCTTTCTTTCTTTCTTTCTAACTAATCCACCTTTCTTTCTTTCTTTCTTTCTTTCTTTCTTTCTTTCTAACTAATCCACCATTCTTTCTTTCTTTCTTTCTTTCTTTCTTTCTTTCTTTCTTTCTTTCTTTCTTTCTAACTAATCCACCTTTCTTTCTTTCTTTCTTTCTTTCTTTCTTTCTTTCTTTCCTTCCTTCCTTCTTTCTTTCTTTCTTTCTTTCTTTCTTTCTTTCTAACTAATCCACCACTCTTTCTTTCTTTCTTTCTTTCTTTCTTTCTTTCTTTCTTTTTCTTTCTTTCTTTCTTTCTTTCTTTCTTTCTTTCTTTCTTTCTAATCCTTCTTTCTTTCTTTCTTTCCTTTCTAACTAATCTTTCTTTTTTCTTTCTTTCTAGCTAATCTTTCTTTCTTTCTTTCTTTCTAACTAATCTTTCTTTCTTTCCTTTTTTCTTTCTTTCATTCTTTCTTTCTTTCTTTCTTTCTTTCTTTCTTTCTTTCTTTCGTTCGTTCGTTCGTTCGTTCGTTCGTTCTTTCTAATTAATCTATTTATCTTTCTTTCTTTCTAACTAATCAATCAATCTTTCTTTCTTTCTTTCTTTCTTTCTTTCTTACTAATCAATATTTCTTTCTCTTTCTTTCTAACTAATCTTTCTTTCTAACTATTCTTTCTTTCTAACTAATTTATCAATCAAAATTTAAACTACTTTAAACTTCAAACTACTTCAAACTTCTAACTACTTTAAACTTCTTCAAACTCTCTGGTCCGGCTTTCTCAAGCCTACTTAAAGTTTGTCTCAACAAACTTTTTCTTCTAGTTATTTTTGTTTTCTTTATTTAAATTTTGTTTTTCTTTATTTAAATCTACCCTTTACTGTGTCAGTAATTTGTTAGTCAGAAAAATATTAGACTACTTTAAAAGTATTGCTTAAGTTAACAGACTGTGTGTGTGTGTGTGTGTGTGTGTGTGTGTGTGTGTTTTATATCACTAGTGCAGTGTCCGTTCTCGGAGCATAAGCCCTGCCCGCGTGATGTGCGCCGCTTCCAGCTCGCGTTGTTCTGTAGTTTATTAAAAGTTTATTCATTCTGAATGTGTCGCATCTCGCATGTCTATCTATATGTCTATCTGCACCAAATGCAACACTGCACTCCCTTGTGAAGTCGATTGGATGAACGGTTCTCGAAATAATCAAAATGTAAACAGAAATACAGACACATAGCGAATACTGTCTTTATTAGAGAGAAGAATATGTTCAGCCCCCTCCCTCAGAAGCTTAGAATATTCGATGTTCATTACTACCGAAGCTTCGAAGCTCAAAAAATGGTATTCGGACCAGCTCCACAATTGTTTTTCGCCTAAAGCGGCAGAAGTGCGCCCGCCGGTCCTGGTCACATCTATCAGATCGAGGCTGATGACCTTTTCACTCTCTCAGACACTGCCAGCAGAACTCAAAGGTTTTGGTGCATTGCACACTGAGATTAGACCTCTCGATCTCTGTCTGATCTCTCGATGATCCACTCACAACCAGGACACTGAAGAGAGAGAAAGAGCTTATGAACAATAACTTAACTATACTTTTGTTTGTAAGAATAAAAAGCTGTAGGAAACTCTCCAGTAACTAACGTAACCGAATCCCTCGGTTCCCGGAGATAAGGGGAACCATCATTGCGTGAAACACGCTTTGGAGGATAAACTTCGTTTTCTCAGAATACTGAAGACTGATTTGTTCACGTTTGTGCAGCTGCACAAACCTATGGTATTTCAGCCCGCAAAAACAGGCAGAGCAGACTGCCTATATAATTCGGTGCCGAATGCCATTTCATCAGAATCTTTCGACTGCATGTACTGTATAGCACGGCAGGGTACTCAATGCTCGTTCCCATTATCTCAGGGAACTGAGGTTATGTTTGTAACCTGAACATTCCCTTTCGAAACGGTCTCTCACATTGAAGCTGTCCTACAAGCCCAGTCCTAGGGTGCTACCATGAGGCCCTAGTGGAGCCTCAGCAAAGACATTCCAGAGGTAGACGGCGAAGACCAGCCAGCTGCCGTTCAAATATCCCCAATGGAGACTCAGCTGGGCCAAGCCCAGGAGGAGGACATTCCCCTAATGGAGTTGGCCCTCACTCCAACGGGGCATTCAGAGTCCTCTGAAACTGGCTAGAGCGCTCCACATAAGTTCTGAGGGCCTGGACTGGGAAAAGTAGGTTAGCGCCCTACTCGTCATCCGAGGCGTATAGAAGTAACAGAGTAATGATTTGGTCTTTACGGAGCACCTTAGGCACAAATCAATGCCTGAGATTGAGGACAACCTTACAGTCGTTTGGCCCAAACTCCAAACAGGAATACTCACAGAGAGCGCCTGCATGTTGCCCACACGTTTGACCGGCGCTAAAGCTAGCAGCAGGGCAGTCTTCAGCACTCCGGCTGCTTGGAGCAGCTTGAATGGAGTTTGTGCTCCGACCGAGCCAACACCAGCCAGTCATTGAGGTAGTTTATGATGCGGATTCCCCCTGCCTCAGAGAGGAGAGAGCGTTCATGCACTTGGTAAAAGTGCGTGGAGCCAGAGACAGCCCGAATGGAAAGGCTGTATAGTGGTAACCCACCCCCTCGAACACAAATCTCACGAACGGTCGGTAATGAGGGTCTATGAAAAGATATGAAAGTAAGCATCTTTCAGGTCCACTGATAAGAACCAGTCCTCTGGGCATACTTGCACGAGGATCTGCTTCAAAGTCAACATCCTGAGTGGGTTCCTCTTTAATGTGAGATTCAGGCACCTGAGATCATTTTGGACCACCGAACGTTGTTACCAAAGAATTAGTTGCTCTTTTAATTGTCTGCCGGGGCTCTTCTATGGAAAGTAGCAGGATTATTTTGTTGAAGTCCAGCAAGGTTATGATCTAAAAGATTCTGACGAAATGGCATTCGGCGCCGACTTATATAGTCAGTTGGCTCGGCACATTCTGACGAGCTGAAATGCCAAATCAGGCTTCAGTATTCAAAGAAAACAAAGTTTTCCCCCAAAGCGTGTTTCAAGCATTGTGAGAGACCGTTTTGAAAGGCAACATACTTACATTCTTGATGTCAACTATCTTTCTAGTAGCATTGTTGGCAAGAGTTTCTTCAAAGAATTGTTGTTCTTCTGGTGTAAGTTTGGCTAATTTACGGACTTCAGTGTAAGACCATAGATCACTACACACAGGGCATCTCAGCTCAGCTCTACCCTGCAATTCATCATTTTGAGCAATAATATTATCATCAAGATATTGTACTGATATTTCAGTACTCTCATTTCGAAAATGCAAATAGTACACTGGAGAATAGAAAAACATTCTTTAAAAATAATAATAATAATAATAAACATAAGCATTTTAAAAAGTTGTCCATCAGCACTTAACTGCATCCTGCTAAAAAAAAAAAAATCCTCTATGCTCTCATTACTCCTTAATCGCCCCCTGCCTGTTCTAGCTTGTAGCCTACTTTTAATATGATGTCATTATACGTTGCCGCCAGCCAATCGCTGCATTGCTGATGGTGTTGTTGAGTATCGATATATCTGCCCGTTCCAAACACAAGAAAACACAGTAATCTCAGACAACTTAATCCAGATATTGATCAAATCCACAAATTCGTTTATCACAATTAGAAGATCTGGCATCTGTCAAATCATCTCAGATATAGGCTAGCTATTAAAGTGAGCTACGAAGAATGGAGGTTTTGGACCCATGGTTTTTACCTGATCTCGGATCCGTTTCATTCATTTGTAGACATTTTATTGACACATTTGTATAATAAAAAAGAACGAGTATTAGTTAGTCTCCATAAAACTCAACATAAAACTCTCCATATAACAAACAAAACAAGCCCTACAATTGAATAAAATTACGCATATTATAAAAGACACTTCATATTTAATGGCAATAGATTATTTGTTAATTGCATTTAATAGATTACACTTCCAATAAAACATTTAAAATTGGTTTGTACTAATTGGTATTGGTACCGTTCTGACCAGCAGGGGTCACCAGCGTGTGGCGTTTCCAGCGCTTCAAAAGTGAATCATGCCATAAAGGTAGATCAGCAGCATTAAGTTTGTGAAATAACACTGTTTCAGACCCGAATTTGTTATTAAGACCACTTTTCCTTTTTTGTGTTTGGTTTGTATTTTATGTCTTGTCAGCAGACCACTTTCTAATAGCTGCAGGCTTTTTATTTTAGACCACCGGAAGGTTAAATACATTTACCAATATCGCTAATCTGTTTGACTAATTGAATGTCCTTTTCAGATCCATCAAATTGCTTCTCGGCACTTGACATGATGAAGGAAATCTCTCAAATAGCTAGTTTTTCAGGTGCCGTTTAAGTCAGTCTCTACACGGCTCGAGACAGTTTCTCTTTCCTTTCAGATTCTGAAAATCACGTGTTTTTTTCTCATTTAGGGCGGAGTTCTTCTTCAAGCTGCAGTTATAGTGTGCAACGGAAGAATGACTGCAGCTTTACGCACAACATTTGACACATGAAGAGTTTTAAGATAACAGCACTGAAACCAGAACGGAGGAAAGATGAACTGAAGAACCTTTCACTAAAGTGAGTTTCACTGTTTTTTGTAAAATGAAAATAATGAGAAAGTGAAAGAGTAGCCTATTCTGTTTAAAAAGCAATGACTTGAAATGCTTTTAAATATTTCTGTTCCTCTCCTTCCTGTCCTTCCCACTCCAAGTCTTTGCATTTTCTTTTGGCTCAGTTATTTTTATCTAAATCTTTTTTAGCTGGTGTTTCTACAAAATGCCTTATTGTTGCACTCTATTTATTTTCCTCTTATATTAGGCTACATTCTGTTTCTCCACAGTTTTCAACAAATTCCAACCACTTAACATTTAGACTCAAGTTTTATTTATATTTTATAGATACATTTAAAAAAAAAAAAAAAAGTTTAAATAAGTGTAAATCAATCTCCCATTGATATGGACTCACAGTTGATTGGTTCAGTATCTGTATGTGATATGTGAGCAAGAGCAAAACCTGCTGTAGAACAGGTTAGTTAGGGGTTTGCCATATCGTGTATTCAAATAAATGTGCCTGTATCTTGTTGCTTTGTGTGTCTCTCTAGAAGGAAATGATTTTTACTGTGATCCGAAAACATTTACAGCTATGTGTGCATCGACCTGCAATCAAAACCAGATACTCGTTCTATAACACCGTATTTCAGGAGGTTGGGAAAGTAAACCAAACACAGTAGGAGCCATTTCAGCAACAACTTCTGTAAGAATTATATAATACCATGTACTGTTTTATTTTAATGGGATTACTAACATATGATTTTCTTTTGTTTATTGATTGGAATGCGGGTTCAAATGTGTTCCAAACATATGGGAACATTTTATTTAGCAATTTTATTTTAAGTTCTCATACGTAATATATATATATATATATATGGTTATATATGGTATGGCTTTCTGGAATATATACCAATATAACATGGTTATATTTAATTCTTACATCATTGAATGAGGTCAAGCAATCAAATAATTGCAATACACAATTATACACCTAACCCAAACCTAATATCAATATTTCAATATATTCAATATATTTGGGGAAAATAGTAATCAAATAGTAATCAAAATTATTTTCTTTTTTTGTGTGTGTGTGTTATCTGGAAAACTTTATAGAAGTTAAGTTGTACACTTATAATGTTGTGATTTTAGCAAATGCAATTTAATGTTTACTTGCATACATAGATATTATATTGTCTGTAAGGCATTGGCGGATAGGGGATGGCCGTGGCACCCTTGGTCTAAGCTTGGCCACCCCTCTCACAACTGCTGTTTCTGTCTCTTTTTTTATTGACAAAAATTGCATTTTTTAAAACGTTGAACCGTCTCTTTAAGACCACAAAAACCGTGAGATTCTTCAGACGCACACCCCAACTTCCCCTCAGCGCCAGGCGCAGGTCAAACGAGTGCGGAAATGTGCAAATGAGCTTCAGCAGAACATCAGACAGTGATATGCACATATGAGTCAATCTTTCTCAACTGGTGGGTTGCAAGACCGTTTTGAGTAAGTCGAATAGTGTGCAGTCAACATCAAACGTAATTCTCTTTTTTTCTGATGCTACTTTTATTTTAGAAGTGTGTGAAAGCTTGTGCCACTTCTGTCAGATGCGGAGAAAAGCGCGTTGTCCTTATTCAGTTGTCCATCTTCGGTAAGATGAGATATTGTCAGGCCAAATGTCAGTGAAACGTCTCGGTTACAAAAATTGCATTTTTTAAAACGTTGAACCGTCTCTTTAAGACCACAAAAACCGTGAGATTCTTCAGACGCACACCCCAACTTCCCCTCAGCGCCAGGCGCAGGTCAAACGAGTGCGGAAATGTGCAAATGAGCTTCAGCAGAACATCAGACAGTGATATGCACATATGAGTCAATCTTTCTCAACTGGTGGGTTGCAAGACCGTTTTGAGTAAGTCGAATAGTGTGCAGTCAACATCAAACGTAATTCTCTTTTTTTCTGATGCTACTTTTATTTTAGAAGTGTGTGAAAGCTTGTGCCACTTCTGTCAGATGCGGAGAAAAGCGCGTTGTCCTTATTCAGTTGTCCATCTTCGGTAAGATGAGATATTGTCAGGCCAAATGTCAGTGAAACGTCTCGGTTACATTTGGCCTGACAATATCTCATCTTACCGAAGATGGACAACTGAATAAGGACAACGCGCTTTTCTCCGCATCTGACAGAAGTGGCACAAGCTTTCACACACTTCTAAAATAAAAGTAGCATCAGAAAAAAAGAGAATTACGTTTGATGTTGACTGCACACTATTCGACTTACTCAAAACGGTCTTGCAACCCACCAGTTGAGAAAGATTGACGTCTCGGTTACGGATGTAACCCTCGTTCCCTGAGTAGGGAACGGAGACGTTACGTCGGATGATGACGATTGGGGTTTCGCTTAGAAAGCCTCTCACCTTCGAGTATATAAAACGAGCCAATGGCAATGAAATCCCATGGGTCTGCGGAATTTGCATAGCGTATCTCCGCCCACCACAGGGGGTATATAAGGAAGTACGCTGCAATATGCAGATATGTCTTCGCTGAGGAGCCGAGACTGAACTCAGGCGTTTTTCAGCGATACAGCGGAAGTGGCAGGAAGACGTAACGTCTCCGTTCCCTACTCAAGGAACGAGGGTTACATCCGTAACCGAGACGTTCCCTTTCATGGTCACTCCGAGTTACGTCGGATGACGACGATTGGGGTTCCAGTCTAATCACGCCACCTCGGCTGTCATCCAGTGCCCTGCGTAAGTCTGAGCTCCCTGTTGTGAGAATAGCACGAACGATGGAGTCCTACTTAACACAGGAATACCAAGGTACACTAGGAAGCATATCTCAGGAGAAATATGCAATTATGCCCAACCATTAAGGGGGGGACTTGAGAGACACATATGACCCAGAGGGATGCATATGGGGTGTCACTGAGGTGTCCAGCCGCAGGTGGAATATTTAAACCCCAGGGGTGGCAAGGTGGCTTGCCAAGGGAAAGACACACGCTCAAAAGAGACTTACAGTGGAATACACATGTGGGGGTCGCCCAAAGGGGGGACCATGCACATGGAGGCACCTAGTCAAGCGCAAGAGCTGTGTTATGGCAGATTGGCATAACTCAGGCGTTGACGTAACCAGTGCTGGAGGAAACTCAGAGCTTATCAGACTCACCTGAGAGAATATCGCACGTATCCCGTCCGTGGAGAGGAATGGCGAGCAAGCGAAGACACCTGAGCAGAATCTAGCACCGGCTGGTTGAAGCGAGTACATGAGAAGAAACTGGCTCTACTCGGAGATTATAGAATCTCGCGAATGTGTTGGGTGTCGCCCAGCCTGCAGCTCTACAAATGTCTGTTAGCGAGGCGCCATGCGCTAGAGCCCAAGAGGAAGCCACACTACGAGTGGAGTGGGCTTTCACACCAAGGGGGCACGGACGACCTTGCTGCTGGTATGCCAAAGCAATGGTATCCACTATCAAGTGTGACAACCTTTGCTTTGAGAGAGCCTTTCCCTTCAGCTTCCCACCATGACAGACAAGAGCTGGTCTGAGGTCCTGAAACACTGCGTTCTGTCTACGTAAGCACGAAGGGCGCGTACTGGACAGAGCAGTGCCAAGGCTGGGTCTGCCTCCTCCAAGGGCAGCGCTTACAGGTTCACTACCTGGTCTCGAAAGGGTGTGGTAGGAACCTTGGGCACGTATCCAAGCCGGGGTCTCAGGATCACGTGAGAGTTAGCCGGCCCGAATTCCAGGCACGCTTCGTCAACCGAAAATGCCTGCAGGTCCCCTACCCTCTTGATAGAGGCCAATGCAACCAGGAGCGCTGTCTTCATTGACAGGAACTTAAGCTCCACTGATTGTAAAGGCTCAAATGGAGCACTCTGCAGGGCAGTTAGAACCACTGAGAGGTCCCAAGAGGGTACGAGGGGAGGACGAGGAGGATTTAGTCTCCTCGCTCCCCTCAGGAACCTGACGATCAGGTCGTGCTTCCCCAAAGACTTACCATCAACTGCTTCGTGATGTGCGGCAATGGCGGCAACATACACTTTCAGGGTGGAGGGAGACAGCCTTCGCTCCAACCCTTCTTGCAGGAAGGAAAGCACGACACTGATCGGGCATTTCGTGGGTTCTTCGTTTAGAAGAACACCAGTTGACGAAGAGGTTCCACTTCAACGCATAGGCATGTCTCGTGGACGGTGCTCTAGCGGAAGTGATGGTAGCCACCACCGCTAGGTGGTAAGGTACTCAAACCTGCCTCGTCCCGTCCAGGAGCCACACGTGGAGGTTCCAAAGATCGGTAATGAGGGTGCCAAAGGGTGCCCCGTCCCTGAGAAAGGAGGTCCTTCCTCAGAGGAATTGGCCAGGGAGGTGCTGTCGCGAGGAGTACTAGTTCGGAGAACCAGGTCCGGTTGTGCCAATACGGGGCAACCAAAATGACCTGCTCCTCATCCTCCCTGATCTTGCGCAAGGTCTGCGCAAGAAGGCTCACTGGGGGAAACGCATACTTGCGTAGGCCCCGCGGCCAGCTGTGCGCCAGTGCATCCGTGCCGAGCGTGCCCTCGGTCAGGGAATAAAACAGGTCGCAATGGGACGAGTCGTGGGAGGCAAACAGGTCTACCTGTGCGTCGCCGAACTGATCCCAAATCAGCTGGACCGTCTGGGGATGGAGCCGCCATTCTCCAGCGAGAGGCCGAACTCGAGACAGCTCGTCGGCCGCCTGGTTCAGGTGTCCCGGGATATAAATGGCTCGAAGCGACCTCAGATGCTTCTGACTCCATATGAGGAGGTGGCGAGCGAGTTGCGACATACGGCGGGAGCGTAGACCACCTTGATGGTTGATGTACGCTACTGTCGCGGTATTGTCTGATCGGACTAGTACGTGCTGACCCCTGAGCAGCGCACGGAAGCGGTGCAGGGCGAGACGCACAGCCAGCAACTCGAGGCAATTGACATGCCAAAGGCGCTGGGGTCCTATCCAGGAGCCCGCGGCAGCATGACCATTGCACATGGCGCCCCAGCCCGTGGTGGAGGCATCTGTTGATACAACAAGATGCCGGGAAACTCGTTCTAAGGGCCCTCCGGCCCGTAGAAACTTGAGGTTCGTCCACGGGGTGAAGGTCTGACGGCAGGCTGGAGTCACTGGAACTCGGAGCGTGCCGTGTTGCCATGCCCACCTCGGGACTCGATCGCGAAGCCAAAGCTGAAGCGGTCTCATATGAAGCAATCCCAGCGGCGTTACTGCGGCTGCGGATGCCATATGCCCCAGGAGCCTCTGAAATAGTTTCAGTGGAACCGCACTCTTGCCCTCGAATTGGCGAAGACAAGTCAGCAGTGACTGCGCGCGCTCGCTCGTAAGCTGCGCGCACATGGCGACCGAGTCGATCTCCATACCGAGAAAAGAGATCCTCTGCACGGGGCAGAGTTTGCTCTTCTCCCAGTTGACCCGTAGGCCCAGACGAGCTAAGTGCCGGAGCACTAGGTCCCTGTATTCGCAAACCTGGCCTTGAGAGTGAGCTAGGATTAGCCAGTCGTCGAGATAGTTCAGGATGCGAACCCCGTGTTCCCGGAGGGGAACAAGGGCTGCCTCGACGACCTTCGTAAAGACGCGAGGAGACAGGGCTAGCCCGAAAGGGAGAACCGCGTACTGGTATGCCTGCCCCTCGAAAGCAAACCGTAGAAACGGTCTGTGTCGAGGTAAAATGGAGACATGGAAGTAGGCGTCCTTCAGGTCGATCGCTGCAAACCAATCCTGCGGCCGTACACACTGGAGGATGTGTTTGGCCGTTAACATCTTGAACGGCAGCCTGTGAAGGGAGCGGTTCAAGACGCGCAGGTCGAGGATTGGCCGTAACCCACCGGACTTCTTGGTTACAATGAAGTAAGGGCTGTAGAAGCCGGACTTCATCTCGGCTGGAGGGACAATCTCGATCGCACCCTTCGCCAGTAGGGTGGCGACCTCCGCTCTCATGACAGGGGCATTGCCCCCGACCATAGTGAAGCGGACTCCCCTGAAGCGGGGAGGAGATATCGCGAACTGAATCGCGTAGCCGAATCTAATGGTTCTCGCGACCCAGCGGGACAGTCTGGGAAGCTCTAGCCAGGCCTCCAGAAAGTGCACCAGCGGGGTCATACGAACCACAGACGTACCGTCGGTGGGGCAGCGAGGCGGAATGACCGGCACCGGCGAGGGTGGCATAGCGGCCCTGTGCGGGGGCACGGTCATAACCCGCATCCTGCCAGAGGAGGCCAGGGGAGGGCGCGTCCCACAGGGGCGTGCTCTGGCAGGGGTCTGGCGACAGAGGGGGGATGAGAGGAGCGTGGCCCGTGGGCGGCGCGTGCTGTCATCCACTGCCTCTTAAAGCTCAGAGAAAGAGCATCAGTTCTTTTAGAACAAGATTCTCCCCCAGCCCTCCACTGGGGGAAGGAGTGGTCCTGCTCCCAACTCCCCGAAGAACTGAGCCCTAACTCCAAGCTGCCCATCTCAGGAGTGCTGCTTAGCCAGGTGTTAGCCGGCTAAGGGGCAGAGACAGGCGGTGCCAGCCTCCAGCGATCTCCTCGTGCTCGGACCGGTGAAGGCTCGAGGGAAGGAGCCGCATGGAGGTGGCGTCGGCGGGAAGCGGACTAAGCAGACCACACCAACGGATGACCGTCAGTGCAGAGCCTCAGTCCGCTTCTGGAGTGATCGAAGACTGTTGGGCGCAGTCCTCAACCACACCGCCGACCAGGCTGCCCGCCTCAAGGGTGCTGCTTAGGCTGACGTGGCAGTCTAAGGGGCGGAGACGGGCAGCGCCACCCTCCCGCGACTTCCTCCTACTCAGAGCTGGTGAAGGCCCGAGGGGAGCAGCCGCATGGAGGGGGCCTTGGCGGGAAGAAGACTAAGGAGACCGCACGGATGGATGACCATCGGTACAGAACCTGAGTCTGCTTCAGGTGGCCGAAGCCACACCGCCAAAGAGCTCAGCCTGGGACACTTTTTTTTTTTTTTTTTTTTTTTTTTTTTCTTGGAGCTGAGAAAATTAATTCTCAGACCTTACCACATCAACCTGGCTAAGCCCATGTCTGGACCACATAGTGGACATCACCTGACCCAGGATCACGCAGGTACCGATGTCGCCCGAGAGCGAGGTCAGTAGTGTGCGCGGCGGAACAACCAGGCCGGGCATGGGAGGCATAGCGTCCCAGCATAGGGGCGTGGTTAAAATTTTCCGCGTTCTGCCAGGGTTGGCCAGGGAAGGACTAGCGTTCCACTGCGGCCGGTTCGACAGAACTCCCGGGACAGCACTGCATCGAAGGCGCAGGCGACACACAGTACTGCATGACCGTGCCACGATAGTGACAGGGAACATACAGACCATGATCACCGTGCGATCGAAAGCAGCGAAGGCGGAGGACACCCGCGAGCAGCGAAAGTCACGTGGAGTCTCGCGCAGCGCAGGCGTCCTGATGCATGTCCGGGAGAAGCTTACAGCGCTCGGGGGAGGGCGGGGCCACTCCAGCCGATGCTTTCAGCTGCCCGGGAAAGCATGGCTGACAGCTCTGGATCGGTCCCGGCAACGATGCAGGCAACGCAGTCAAAACTTCATTTCCAGAGGAATCAAGCCCGCCTTGTGATGCTGTGAGTGCATGGTCTGCGATGTGGAGGGGGGTGTGGCCCGAGGAATTGACTCGTCGGTTGTTGTGCCACACCAAACCCTCAGATCACCCTGGCCACCAGCCAAAGTATCCCTTCTCGAGGAAGAGATAAATTGGGGTGTGGCAGAGGGGACTCTACTCACATGGAGATCATTGAGTTTTGATCTATAAACATCGCGATGGTCATGTTCCCTTTCTTTTTTTTTTTTTCTTGCAATGAAAACATGACTCATCAACGAGCGCTGCCAAGCGTGATTAAGCCCAACACGCAAAACAGCGCTCGCGACCGTTAGGCAGATGACCGCACAGTGCGCACACACATCCAGAAAATACACGGGCGAACCGTCTTGAAAAAGACGTGCCGCGTGCAGGTCTTTTAGAGAGTGGAAAAGCTCAGCAGAGTGCTGAAGCGCCCAGGGAGAAACACACTCACTGTCGGCAGATTACTGCACAAATCAGCAGCAGGTAATGCGATCTCGCTGGAAAGCGCCGTCACACAAACACACTGAAGAGCCGCTCGTCTCGAAGAGATTTGAGATGACACTCAAAAGGCTTGTGGAGTGAAGTACTGAACTTGGCTCCGAAGCGAAAACATATCTGCATATTGCAGCGTACTTCCTTATATACCCCCTGTGGTGGGCGGAGATACGCTATGCAAATTCCGCAGACCCATGGCATTTCATTGCCATTGGCTCGTTTTATATACTCGAAGGTGAGAGGCTTTCTAAGCGAAACCCCAATCGTCGTCATCCGACGTCACTCGGAGTGACCACGAAAGGGAACTAACTCACTTTCCTGTCATACGGCTGACATCCGTTACTGTGCTTGCGGTAAGAACATCGCGCGCAAACGCGGCGCGCTCTAGCCGTAGCTCTGTCGTCAATCAACTCATGAATCAAAAAGGCGATTAATGCTGTCAAAACTGCATCCTGTATTTGTTATATATGCGTCACATGTGTCTGGATTAAAATATTCTGCTATGTGAGATCACAATATAAGGCACAAACTGATATAATGTTGTAATGTCCAAATAAATGTGAGCACTGTGCATTTGTACTAGAAGACAGGCATTCATTTTGCGTTCATTTGTAAAGGACAAACAAAAATGGATAATTTTTAAATCCATAAAATAACTAATTTTACATTCTGGCAACATTACATTATGAAAAACATAACATTTTACATGATGTGCTGTTGACTTCCGCCTTGTTCACAGTCTTGCACATGGGGATTCAAAAGAGAACTTTCGTTTTCCTTTTTAATTTAGGTCTGATAGAACTGCTGCAATTATCTATTTTGACAACTAATATATAAAGTTAAACTTTTTTTTGACAAACTCAGAATTTTAATATGAGGTGGTAGGTAATAATAAAAAAATATAAAATTCACTCAGTATTCCATGATTCCTAATTCACTACTATCTCAATTACAATTAGGTACAAATTAACTTTATTCAGTTGTGTAGGCACTAAAACAGTCCAATACATTATAGTCACATTATTTTTTATGATAAAATAATTAATATTTCCGTGCCACCCCAGACTGGTTGCTGGCCCTTGCCTGGCCATGAAAAAATCCTGACTCCGCCACTGCTGTAAGGTCCTTCACCTTGGGCCGGATTTACGAAAATTGTCTTATAAAAGAAGTTAAGAAAGTTTTCCTTGATTTTCATTAATCTTTTGACATATAAGAGGTCATTATACTGTACAAAATCTTGCGATAAGGATGAGTTATCGATTGCAGTTTCGGAGGGTGGGCTTCTGCCAACTGACGCTGAGAAATCGGCTGGACAAAGTAGAAACACTCAGGTCCCATCTCATGTTCTGTCAGTCAGCCAAACTTGTAAAATATATCCCCTCAGTAAAAATAAGAAAACATCCTGTTTAAGATCAGCTTAGACCATCTAACAAAAACCTTTTAAGCTTCAATGTTATGAGCTTTGCAAACTTCAGTTTGACAAAATCCATAGTTGCTCATTTAAAGAGCGCACTGTTGCAGCTTGGCATGGTTTTCGTTTGTATGTTTTTGAAGGACAGAATATAGATCACCACACACAACAGGATCCCAAATTTCATCTAGAAAACTGCCAGTAGTTCTAGAACTGTTTAGCCAAAGTTTTTTTCCCATTTAGCTTTACACATCAGACAGTTATGGATGTGTTAGAAATGAGAAATGTAGAGCCTTTTTGTCCCACATATTTGTGATGAGCACTTAGGAATGTTGGATGGTTTCATATTTTTGAGTGAAAAAAATCGAATGTGATTTTTGATGAACTTTTCAATCATTAAACTTAGGACAGAAAGGATAATACAGTACAGTAGAATAGAGGAGATTACGTCAGAGAAAAATGCTCAAGCAAAAATGACAAACTTATAAAACAGTTATAAAAGCAAACATTAACATTGTGTTGGAACAAAACAATGTAAATGCGATGCAATACAACTTTTTTTCATATGTTTTTGTTTTTGTTTTTTTATTTAGATTGTAATGTTTCAGAGCTGAAAAGACTCCCCTTCTTCATTTTACTCAAAATTCAACATTCGCCGGTCATTATTTTGCCAAGATATATCAACAAAATAGACAGCAGGAATATCAAGATGATTAATTCAGGCAATTGTCAGATAAGTCTGCAAAGAAAAGAAGAGTTTCAGCATCAAAATACTCCTCACAAAGGTAACAGATCTGGAATTTACTTTAATATATATATATATATATATATATATATATATATATATATATATATATATATATATATATATATATATATATATATATAATCATTACTACTCTGTTAAATAAAAAAAGTATTGTGTGTCATATGAAAGTATGATACCCTTCTCAGTTTGAGCCACTGCCCACAAAACGTGTCTTGCGCCTAATCTATTTACCTATTCCTTTTATATATTTGTTGATTTGTTTTATTTGATAATGTTTTTCTAAATTATAATCATGTGGTTATATTATGTTTATTATTTAGATGAAATAAATGAAAATTAAATAATATATAGTGAGGTCGATATCATTAGCATTCAGAGTGTATATTCTTTTTAATGAATAATTTAACCTGTGTTTCACTGTCATATTTATAGTGTCCATTCGATCTAAAGGCTACAGAGGATTGAGGAATCAGGGAGCCACATGTTATCTGAATGCAGTGCTGCAAACGCTCTTCATGACTGAGGTGTTCAGAACAGCTGTCAAGGAGTGAGTTTATCTCTGACTTACAAGATCATGATCTTTTATAACACTATCATAGTAATGATAACAAATGCTGTGTTACTCCACAGGTTAAAAATAAAGAGGGAAAAAAGTGTTTCTTTTGTACTTCACAAGTTATTCAGCGATTTAGAGTCCAAGACTGGAAGTGTGGAAACAAATACAGTCACAAATGCTCTACACATTGGAAATGGTAAGTTGATTATGTGTGTATGTGTGTGTGTGTGTGTGTGTGGGGGGGGGATTTAAAAAAAAAATCCACACTTTTTTTAATGAGATTTTTTCCCCCACATTTTTAAAGAGTTTGAATCCACAGAAGTTCTAAGCAGTTTTATTTCAGTGTGTGAGCAGCAGGATGCAGCAGAATATTATCAGAAGATTCTGAGTGAGATTGATGAAAACCCGGCCAAGGTACGATCTAAACTCATGAGAAGGTGCTGTGTGTGACAGAGTAAAACAGATAACAGTTTCTCTTCAGACAGAAACATTGTAAAATGATTTGATAAGCCATGAAATAAGAAAAAGTTAAGATTTAAGATTTAAAAGACACTATGGGCCAGATTTACTAATGGGAGCAATTGAGCAAGAGCGTTAAAGTTCTGCAGTTGGGTCAGCTACCTCGGATGTGTCCTTGACAGTAATTTGCTGTAATTGGTGCAAGTATGGCTATGAAAATTTTAAGGAAGGTAAATGGTAGAATTCTTGCCAGACATGTTTGTTTTTTGGATACTCAAAATTTTAAATCACTCGCATCATGTCTAGTGCAGTGTAATTTGGAGTATGAATGCATTTCTTGGATATGATTTGTCTTGTATATGGTTGGATAAACTATAGAAAATCTCAAAATAAATTGATACAGTAATTTTTAGGGATTATTTGATTTACGCATGTTGAGGTTTCCAATTTTAGACATTTTTTTGTTGGTTACCTTATAGAAAGCAAAGTACACCTTAAACTAAAAACGGTACACAAGAAAATCAATAAAACAGCTCTTTCATATATATATTTTTTTTTTAATTGGTAAATGAGAAACATTATTAAAATACTAAGCAAAGTCTTATGGATATTGCACAAGTTACATCTTGATATTAAAAGTATTTCAAATGTAGTTGGTTTTAGTTTGAAAGTTAAAATGTTTCTTAGGTTGTTTTAGTGGTGAATTTGTATTAGCATATGATGTGTTAGTGTATGTGTTAAATTGTGATTTTAAATGTTGTAAGTGTGGAGTTGTTATTGTAATTTTGTATTTATAATACTATACACTACCAGTGTAACCAGGAGTGAAGTTTGAGTTTAACATCAAATGACTGCAATGGAAACTAGTTTTTAACTTAATTGTGTTATCTGCAGGTTTTCATTGCTAATTTCTCACTGCGTGTCTTTAGTAAATCCTGACAGTAGCTTTTAAAGGCCAAAAGAGGGTTTGCGCTGGCGCGAGCTGTTAGTAAATCTGGCCCTATAAAATGTATACTATTAAAAGTAGTCAAACACCATGGGCTTCACTAAGTGATTCACCATTTTGCAATATTTTACAGATATTCCAGGGAAAGAAGAAACACTCAACCACCTGTATACATGGGAACCATGAACCCAGAGAGGAAGAAATTTCATTTTTTTCTTTGGCCATTGCTATGGACTCTGATCAATATAAAATTAATGTAGTAAGTATTATGAGATAATAAATGCAGTCATTTACAGCCTGAATCAAAGTGGCATATACAAAATATAGCCAACGCTTTATAATAAGTATAAAATAATAAGGTACTTACAAGTAATTTGCAAACTATTAGTTATAGTTAATTCATAGTTTAGATGAAGAAGAAACATCTGACACAAGCTAGAACTTAAATAACTGAGAAATACATTAAGTCTCCTGAGCATTGAAAGAAAAACCTCTGAGCAATTTCAGACTAAAATGATCAGAAACTTCTTGGGAGGTTGAATTTTAAAAATGATAAATTAAAATCCAGGCAGGAATTGGGGTTAATTGTTTGTCTTGGGCATAAACCCCCACAAAGTTCATACAAATTAATTCTCATGATTTTGTCACCTTGTAAATTTGTACAAATGATAAGTTCAAGATGAATAAATCCAGTCACTTTTTCCCCAGGAGGTACAGTAGTTTTATTGTTTGCCCTGATTTCTTATTCTTAAATTGCATGTTTCAGGAAGAGAGTCTGAATGCACAGTTTGAAGTGATGCTCATGTACGGAGAGGATCAGCTGTTCTGTGAAGAATGCAACACTATGACTGACATGGAAATGGTGAGATTTATATTTTACTAAAAGTTGTTTTGTTTCCACTTTATTTCGATAGTTCACTTTGGACATTCTACTAACTATCAGTAACTTTTGAACTTCATGTCAACTAACTCTCATTAGAGTATTAGTAGGCTGTAGTCGACTCTCAGTAGACTGTTAGGTTATAGTTAGTCAAGTCAAGTCAAGTCAACTTTATTTATATAGCGCTTTTCACAATACAGATTGTATCAAAGCAGCTTCACAGTATTAAATAAAATAGTACATCAGTGTTAGTTTCTAGTGTAAAACGTCCATGTTTGGTAATGCTGATCAATAGTATTGTTGATTGATTAATTAAATGAAGTATCCCCATGATACAGTTAGGTGTTAGGGGTCAGGATAGGAGAATAAGGCTACGTTTACACGTAGGTGGCTATTTTCATAAACGGATATTTCACCCCTCTTCGTTTTCAAAAATAACATCGTGCACACGAACCTGTGTATATGCTGTCAAGAGCATGCCAAACCTGTAGGTGGCAGTGTAACGAGAAGCTCAAGCCCACCTTAGCCAATCAGAATCCCGAAAATAGTCACATTCTGTGACGTCGCTGCCTAAAACTCCGGTTTTCTCTGTTTACATGCAAACGTGCAAACGAAGATTTTCAAAATCTCCACTCTGGCCGGAGTTTTTAGAAAGAATCGGTTTCATTGGCGAATCCTCCGTTTGCGTGTAAACGAAGGGCGCAAACGAAGGGAAATGTCTCCGTTTTTCAAAATAACCATGTACGTGTAAACGGGGCCTAAGTTGACTTGTAGTTGCCAAGTTCCTTGTAGACCTTCTGTAGCTCCGCCCCTTTTCAGTTCTGCGCTCGTTGTCTTTTGACTTCCGGTCTGTATTTTCACAGCAATGTTGCGCATTTATGAATGAACGGCTCGTTTGAAAATATTCCCGGTCTACTGACATTTGCTTTAAACATTACGATCCTCATGATACAGATGGTGGTCAACCAGAATGCCTATTACCGCGAAATTACCGCGGCGAAAATAAACCAGCCGCATTTCAAAGTCGTTCCCGAAATGACCGCCAGGTGGCGCAAAGGGACATTGTGCAAAACAGCAGCAATTGCCGTATTTTAAAATGTAAGTGGGTTAAATAATAGGCATATTTTTCATATATATAAATAGGCCTATTAGGCTACAACAGAATAGAACCAAAGATAGAATCAATTTTACAGCTAAAAAAATAGAATCAAAAGTTAAAAATAGAGACGATGTTAGGAGCAATGACGCTGAATATTTTTACTATTCTATTGAGGAATTAGATAAACGAAGAGCTCTCGTGAGCGATACAATTGCACAGTAATTTATAGTGATTTCAAAAGCAGTCCTTAAAAAAAAAAAATTACATGGAGTAGTGTGGCATAATTTTTGAGAGATTACGCGGAACACGTTTTAGTTAAGATCCTGGTTTCAATGCCCTTAATGTATATAGGCTAGGCTTTAAAAAAAATTCACAACGCGTTTTGAGATTGTTTTGAATTAAACATTGAAGTTTAAAATGTAGTGTTTTGGCACACCAGGCCGAGTGGCGTTACGCATTGTTCAAAAATCAGGTTTTATTCTGGCATGTTGAATTGGCGTTAATATTTTTTTTATTTATTTATTAGATTTAGATTTTAGGTTTTGTTAGATTTATTTTTCTCATAACAGCTAAAATAACTTAATATATGCCTTGTCTTCATATGATTTTTATCAATGAACTAGTGTTTTCTGACAGTGTCGACTGCAAAGATGAAGTTGACGATCGCCATATTTGTAGTGAACGCACCTAGAGAGAAATGCACAAAGACATAATCAGAGAGTAGCCTTTTTCTTTTTCGTTTTGAATTATTTCGTTTGAAGACATTTCAAGCTTTGTGTATTTGATGTATTTATCATGTCTGTGTGAGGCATACGCTGAGTTTCGTTAAGTTAGGATGAGATGCGCTCCAGCTGACGTGCAATGCAAGTGACCTCACGGGCGCCTCTATGATTAGTGTCTGTTTGCTTCTCTTACTTATTGAATCCAGACAATTGGGTGATGAAAAAATGATTAAAATTAAGATACAATTTATAGAAAACGAAATTCACTTTAAAAAAAGGTTTCTACTAAACAAAACTTAATGAAGTGGTCAAAATCATGTCTGACCCACTCCATATCCATCTCTCGATATAATGCATCTTATCTTACTCATGCTGTTCACTTTTCATATTCAACATAGATTGAAAAAACAACATTATAATATTTTAACAAATATGATACTAAATGAGATTATTTAATGTCTACAACAGTATAGTATCTCGAATGCGCATGCGTCGCGTCTGAGCGCGTTGTTGTCTTTGGAGCTCCATCGATTGATTTATAATTCTTGATTTCTCTTTAAACTCACTTACAACGAACATTTTCTACTTTTCCTCACCTCATAGTTATAACGCGGATTGTTGAGCAGACGCGTCTCAAGCCTTGTGATCCAACGCTGGATACTCTTATAGGTTACGTCCGTGGATCACGGCTGAACGCGTCTTCTCCGCACTCATTTAAGTTACAAACAAACATTTTTTCGCCTATCGTGCGTCTACTCTACACCCGTACCACTGAAAAGACGGATTATATCCAAGACTTAAGCCATAAATTAGTATTAATATTGATAGCACCACTGGTAGCGTCGTTGCTAACTTAACTTACTGTCCATCTGTTAAAATGGCGAATATATCAAATGTAAGTAGTCTACCTTTTGGTGCAGGTGAGGACACATTTGAGCTGCACGCTGTGCAGTCCGAGCTGGAAGCTGTTGAGAAACAGATCCACGACCTTTTAGTAAGAAAAGCCGAGCTGATAGACCAACGTTTGGCTCTCGAAACATCACGTGCCGAGGCACACAAATCAGAGATTAATGTTACTAACCCGCTGACTCCGACCTCGTCTACTCCGTGCGTTCCTCAACATCGGTCCCGAACGTCGAGGTCGCGATCAGCCATGGTCTCGTTCACTCCGGCTCCAACATGCCATCACGAAGCCTGGATTTTTCCGCAGCGGAAGTCGCGAGTCAGGTCTAGACCAAGAAAACTCTCTCCGACCCTCCCGGTTTTCGAGATATCCACACAAAACCGCTTCTCCCCTCTTCGCGAAACAGAACGCGATGCTGTGATCATCGGCGATTCCATCGTTCGACACGTACACGTTACGTTAAATAAAAGTAAGGTGCACAGTCACTGCTTTCCTGGTGCTCGTGTTTCTGAAATCGCTGCTCGCGTTCCCGAGATTCTGAACGAGCGCGTCGGAACCGTTGTCCTGCACGCGGGAGGGGCCGACATCAGACTGCGCCAAACGGAGGTTTTGAAGAAAGACTTCAGGAATCTGATCGATACGGTACGCAGCACATCGCCTGATATAACGATTATTGTGTCAGGACCGCTTCCCACGTATCGACTAGGTCATGAAAAGTTTAGTAGATTATTTGCGCTTAAAGGGGACATATCATGCTAAATCCACTTTTTTAGCCCTTAAATGCATTTTGTTGTATATTTGGAGTGTTTAGAAGTACAGAAAAGTTGAAATTATTCTCTTCAGGTGCTTCGTTGATATCTTTATATTCTGTTTTGGTCATATTTTTCAACCTGTTCAGATTTTTCTGTTATCTATGACGTTTTGTGAACAATCACGTCACAGTATTTGCAGCGGAACTGCCAAATAAGGACATTGACTTCCAGCCCAACACTTCGAGAGATCCGCCATTATTATTTCTCGCTGCAATTTTGTAGTCCAAGCTAAAAGATGCAGAAGTTACGAGAGGGTAAGTTAAAATGTTCGGTTGTTGGATGTAGTAACCCATACGCTTCATTACACCGTCTAATGTAGATGAACTGCCGCGCTTATGACAGTGCGCATGTTTAACTGAAAGAACGAGCAGAGAGAGAGAGACCCGGTCGCGCGCGCGTTCACTCTCTCTCTTCAGACCCTGGCGAAAGTGTAAACCTTCTCCATACTAGACGCTGTCTTGCTCTCTCTCCCTCGCACATATTAATCAAAATAAATCGACACGGTGGTAAAAGGTCGGAAGACCAAAGTTTCATGTGTAAATACAGTAAGTAACACACCATTGCGATACATCCATATGAAGACGTTCTTCTGCAGGTTCGTCGTCTTCATTTTCATCTCGCTCCGGCTCCGGACTCTGGCTCGAACATGTAAGGCTGGCTGGACAAGTCTTCCGTTGTTGACATTTTGTTAATAACGTGTGAATAAAAAGTTTCTGTGCCGCTATAATCGTATCTCTGCTATTAAACTACAAAAATGGCCGAACGGGGTGGAGTTGAACCTCTACAAACTGGAGAGGGGGCGGGGTATGATGTGTCTCAATTGTATTTAAAGAGACCGCACCAAAACGAGTTGATGTCAGACGCACACCAGAAAAGGGGTAAAAAGGGGGCCTGTGGAGCTATAATAATGAGGAATTCAGACCCAAGCATTGCAGTTCTGCTTTATATAGACTACAAATGTATGATTTATATGTTAAAAGGAACGATTTAAAAGCATGATATGTCTCCTTTAATGAATGGTTAATGTCATGGTGCAATGAGCAGAAACTTCTCTTTGTAAATAATTGGAATCTGTTTTGGGAGCGTCCTAGGCTTTACCGTGCTGATGGCTTACACCCAAGCAGATTCGGATCGGATCTTCTGTCAGATAACATCTCCAAAATGTTAAATACCTTTTGACTAGTAAACAAAAGTCCAAATCATAGTCTCTGCTGCACCAATTTAACTGATATAAATAGTGTAGAACATTGCATAGAAACTGTGTCTATTCCTCGTTTAGTGAGATCAAATCATAAATCTACTGCAGGATCTAGAAAAAATCTAATTGTTATTAAACCAGAAAATGTTGCTATTGGTAATCAAAAACAATTTTTAAAGCTAGGTCTTCTAAACATTAGATCACTCACACCTAAGGCAGTTATTGTAAATGAAATAGTCACAGATAATAGCTTCGATGTACTTTGCCTTACTGAAACCTGGCTTAAACCAAATGATTATTTTGGTTTAAATGAGTCTACTCCAGCAGGATACTCCTATAAGCACGAGCCCCGTCTGAATGGTCGTGGCGGCGGTGTTGCAACAATCTATAGAGATTTTCTCAATGTTACTCAGAAAACGGGTTATAAGTTTATTTCATTTGAAGTACTTGTACTAAATGTTACGCTCTTAGATGTTCGAAAAACATCCCTATTATCTCTAGCCTTGGCTACCGTATATAGACCGCCTGGGCCTTACGCTGATTTCCTAAAAGAGTTTGCAGATTTTCTCTCAGACCTATTAGTTAACTTCGATAAAGCATTAATTGTTGGAGACTTTAATATCCATGTAGATAATCAAAATGATGCGTTACAGATTTATTAAACTCCTTTGGGGTCAAGCAAAACATTACCGGACCGACTCATCGATTTAATCATACACTCGATTTAATTATATCACATGGAACCGATCCAACCGATATAGATATCATTCCACAAAGTGACGATGTCACTGATCATTACATGGTAACTTGCATATTACGTACCCCTGTAATATATCATGCTGCGCCGCGTTATCGATTAGGCAGAACAATCCTTCCATCCACCATAGATAATTTTTCAAACAGCTTATCGGATCTGTCTCAGCTGCTCAGTGAACCCAAACAAACAGATGAACTTGAGGAATTAACTAGCACTATGAGCACCATTCTCTCTGGATCATTGGATATTGTTGCGCCCATTAGATTAAAAAAGGTCAGAGAGAAAAGTAAAGCACCATGGTACAACAGTACTACGCGTGTTCTAAAGAGAGAAACCCGTAATTTAGAGCGTAAATGGAAACAAACCAACTTAGAGGTCTTTAGAATCGCATGGAAAGACAGTATGTCACGTTATAAAAAGGCCCTAAAAGCGGCCAGGGCTGAGCATCTACGCAAACTAATAGAAAACAACCATAACAATCCTAAGTTCTTATTTAACACCGTGGCGAGACTAACAAATAAACAGATGTCTCCTGAACAAAGTATTCCATTACAGTTTAGTAGTAATGATTTCATGAAGTTCTTCACTGAGAAAATAGAAAACATCAGAACCACAATTGTAAACGTTCAATCCTCAATCGCGCCTTATAATTCAGCCTCAATTATCACGCCGCAAGAACAATTACAGTGCTTTTCAACTATAGAACAAAAAGAGTTAAATAAATTTATCATTTCCTCTAAAACAACAACATGTTTATTAGATCCCATACCAACTAAACTATTGAAAGAAGTGTTACCTGTAGTGGAAGAGCCTCTCCTCAATATTATTAACTCGTCTTTATCTTTAGGTCATGTTCCAAGAAAATTTAAATTGGCAGTTATAAAACCACTAATTAAGAAACCACAATTAGATCCGAATAATCTAGTAAATTATAGACCCATTTCAAATCTACCTTTTATGTCTAAAATACTAGAAAAAGTTGTGTCCGCTCAACTGGGCTCTTTCTTACAAGAAAATGACACCTATGAAAAGTTTCAGTCTGGGTTCAGGCCGCATCATAGCACTGAAACTGCGCTCGTTAAAATCACAAATGATTTACTTTTAGCTTCTGACCAAGGCTGTATCTCAATATTAGTTTTACTTGATCTTAGTGCTGCGTTCGATACTATAGATCATACAATACTCTTAGATCGACTAAAAAATTATACTGGTGTTCAAGGACAAGCATTAAGCTGGTTTAGATCGTATTTATCTGACCGCTACCATTTTGTTTATTTAAATGGAGAAAAATCTATCATAACTCCAGTAAACTATGGAGTGCCGCAGGGATCTGTGTTAGGCCCTCTATTATTCTCAATATATATGCTACCACTTGGAAATATTATAAGGAAACATGGAATTAGTTTCCATTGTTATGCTGATGACACTCAAATCTATATTTCATCACGGCCAGATGAAAACGCTAAATTATCCAAATTGACAGAGTGTGTTAAAGATATAAAAGATTGGATGACGCATAATTTTCTTTTATTAAATCCAGACAAGACAGAGGTACTACTTATCGGTTCAAAAAACCACCCACAAAACCTCTCACAATACAACTTTAACATAGTAGGATGTCCTGTTACTTCATCCTCTACAGTAAAAGACCTGGGTGTTATATTAGACTGCAACCTGTCTTTTGAAAATCATATTTCATATGTTACAAGAACAGCCTTTTTCCACCTTAGAAACATTGCTAAGCTACGTAATATGCTATCAGTTTCTGACGCAGAAAAGTTAGTTCATGCATTCATGACCTCGAGACTAGATTACTGTAATGCGTTATTAGCCGGTTGTCCTGCATCCTTAATAAACAAGCTACAGTTAGTCCAAAATGCCGCCGCTAGAGTTCTAACTAGATCAAGAAAATATGATCATATAACACCGATTTTATCATCCCTACATTGGTTACCTATAAAGTCCCGTATTAATTACAAGGTATTGCTACTGACTTATAAAGCCCTAAACGGCTTAGCTCCAGTCTATTTAACCGATCTTCTATCGCCCTATAATCCATCGCGCTCTTTAAGGTCACTAAATTCGAGGCTTTTGGTCATACCTAGGATATCTAGGTCCACCAAAGGAGGGAGAGCATTTTCACATTTAGCTCCAAAACTCTGGAATAGCCTTCCTGATACTGTTCGTTGCTCAGACTCGCTCTCCCAGTTTAAAACTAGATTAAAGACGCATCTCTTCAGCCAGGCATTCATATAATACTTTTAATCCTACAGTTAAATCCGACCTCTAGTTCATAAACGCCAGAGGAGAACTGGCCCCCGACTGAGCCTGGGTTCTCCCAAGGTTTTTTTTTTTCTCCATTAGGTCACCTGATGGAGTTTTTCGGTTCCTTGCCACTGTTGCCTTTGGCTTGCTCAGTTGGGGATATTTGGGGATATTTAATTAAATTAATCAATCAACGATACTATTGATCAGCATTACCGAACGTAGACGTTCCACTAGAAACAAACATTGATGTATTGTTCTAATTTATTACTGTGAAGCTGCTTTGATACAACCTGTGTTGTGAAAAGCGCTATATAAATAAACTTGACTTGACTTGACTTGACTATAGTAGGCCTATAGACTCTATTTGTACAAATTGCTGCACGTTAATGTAATTAAATGAAACCTTGTAACGAATTCACACTGTTGGGTAGACTGTATATAGTTGAGACACCTTAAAGAACTTGCGTTAGCAGCAAGCACAAGTTGTGATTTTTGCTGTGCACTTGCATATTAGTGTCAGCTGAGAAGGAAATATAGAGACCAGACCTCTTGGAACTTTAATTGAATACATAGCGTTGGTAAAGCATACTGAAATTACATCCCTACAAATGTATTAGGCCCTACTGAAAATAAATGTATCGAATTTAAGCAAAGTAGCCTAAATGTTAAGACTGTAAGCCCTTTACTTTTTTACGTAGCCTAAAGGACTCTTATAGCCGACTTTGGGTTAATTTAATTTGTAGAGGATTTTTTAACTCAAACATTAACACTGAAATAAATTAAACTAAATTATTGTACATTTTTTGGCACACCACGACGAGTGGCGCTATGCATTGTTCTAAAGCCAGGTTTTATTCTGGCATGTTGAATTAGTGTTCAACAAATGCGGCGGCGCGTTCATTTGAATGAAGAGCGCTTCTCGCTCGTGTGAGCGAACACACACTGGAACGTTAGGCCGTATCGCAACGAGTGAATTATAGTGGCCGAGTGGTTGAACTTACGTTATATCGTATACGATCATTTAGATGACACGGGTTCGAATCCCGAACTAACTTGGACTACTGGTGTTTTTATATTAGCCTATTAATGCATTTTATAGTCTATTGTTGATGCAGAGAGATTTGTCTTCTAAAACATTTTTTTTGCCTATTTACAAAATAAAATCGCCATGCATTTCCATTTTACACTAAGGAACAAATATTATACAATGACTTTACTTCTGTAGCCTATAATAATTCATATATATGACGTTTAAACGACAAACAATAAAATCAGAACCAGTATTTGCGTTCATGGTTCCAGTGGCAGTAATGCATCCACGGCTTTTCAAAATGTCACAAAGCGTTTTGAGATTGCTTTGAATTAAATATTGAAGTTTATAATTTGTTTGGCACGACGAGTGGCAAACTCTTTGTTTTGTTTTGCAAACTCAGCTAGCCTGTGGGGGGTTTGGAGAAGGCAATACTTTGCTTTATCGTGGGGGTGCAGGACAGAGGTGTTAATGTTCCGTCTTTCATATGGAGAGTGTCGGAGCCAGCCTGATGAGCAGGCAAAGGCAAAATTCTTTTAAGGATTAATCTCAAAATCTCCAAAAGTCCATAGCCTATGTACAGTAGGCCCTATATCTTATTAAATTATATATTGTAGTTTTATTGATTGTATAGGTTTTCCACAAACAATTTAAATTTAGCAGATACAGAGCTCTTTAATTCGCGACCCACCTCGTTTTATTGTAAGGTGAATTCAGCAAGGCATGTTGTATCTTTGAAGGAACAAAAGCTATTTGTTACAGTTTTTTCTTTCGTGATTTGTGTGGATGACACACAGCGACATATACAGTATTATCAGCTGTATGGTGTTTTTTTACGCTGAAATGCTTAATTTCGAGAAAGACCCACCGCGCGCAGTGAGGGAGACCAAACTTAGCCTACTAAAAAAATATCCAGCGCGAGAGAGGCAAAGAAAAACGCCTGTTCTTAATTTATGTTGCTTTGAACTTTTTCCGTTTTGTACCGTTTTAATTTTTTAATTTAGCTGCAATTTCTTTGACAATAGAAATTTAAAATGTTGCAAGAATAGGCCTAAGATTCTGTGTTTCTTATTTTGCATCACAAAGGGAATAAACTCTATCGATGCAACCCTGTTTAAATAAATAAACTGTCCCGACACTTTATTCATATCTTAAAATGTGCGATGGGTTTTCAAACTTAATTAATTTTATTTTTATTTTACATTTTCATTGTTTATTTTTTAATTGAAAGCAATACTGTATTGAAAGTATTTTTCTGATTTGTTCGATCTGTTTTGAAAAATGTCTTCCGTTGATATGGCCGGGTATACTGTCAGTCATCTCAATCTCGTGAATGATTCACACACACACAAAAAAATAATTTAGCAGATTAAAGACGAGCTTCATCATCTTCATTTTCTGGTGCAATCGGCTGACAGTCTTCCTTCATCAGATGTGTCGTCTTTGCAGCGGGAATGTAGCAAATTTATGTTGTAATGTACAATTGATAATTAAACAAGATGATTGACTTTAATAAACAGATACATATTTAAGCATCAACAACACTGTCGGCTACACTGAGATTCGATCTCAGATCGTTTGAAGCTCCGAGAGGCTCTTGTTAATGCTTTGACCACAGAGCTACCGTCTGAATCGCCAACGTCTACTATTTTCTCTGTTTTAAAAGTTTGTAACATGTAAGGCTATATTTAGTTCTGAATATAACAAAGAATGATTAAACCGACTACATCGGTTAGGAGCTGCAAGTCCTGAAAATGTTTTAATTTCACGGTAAATTATTTTAATTTATTTCACTGTTATGTTTCAGTTAATAAATCTACAAACACATTAAAATAACACGAAGAAAATGACAAGTAACCTATTGACATAGCCTTTCTAAATTATAGAAAAACTGGGCACACAATGTTAACGTGTGTCTACTTTGTTTGAATTTAATGAATTTGAATTCGTTTAACCACAATATTTATCTTGAATTTATCTGTGACCTCAGCTCAAATTACTGCCGCGGCAGATTACGTCATAAAGAGAATAAACTGACACTTTTCAAAGTCTGTGATTACAGCGCCACTCAGCGGTAAAAGGCAGCAAATACACATCCCAATTTTGCCGCCGCGGGAACGGCGGCGGTAAAAGTCTCATTCTGGTTGACCACCATCTGTAACTTCTGTTAACTTTACATTAATTAAATCCACTTCAAAAGCTAATTACTCCTGGACAGCAGTGCCATAGAGATATACAGAGCGACCAGAAGTCCAAAGACAATATTCTAAAGATGGCGGCGCCCTCGTTTCTCTGGCGCATAAGGTCTATAGTCAGTAGAATATCTGTTGAGGAGCATCAGGATAAAGAGTTAGCAGATATTCAGCAGACAATACTAATACACTAATGACTGATAGTTGAGATTTAGCTGCAAAGTTACTGATAGTTAGTATGTCTGAAGTGGACTATTGAAATAAAGTGTTATTGTTGTTTTTTTTATAGTTCTACATTAGTTTCTTTTTAAAATTAATTTTAAGCTTCAGTAGTCTTATCAAATCTCTCACGTGTTAATGAAACTATGAACACTTGAGATTTAAAAACATTTATTCTGTGAGAGATATTGTTAGGTGAAAAACACTACATGACTGTAACGCAGTTCAGATGTTATGGGAAGAAGGAGGCGGGAACCGGCGAACATTCAAACACATTTAATAAATAAATAAATACAAAAATGAAAGAATAAGCCAGCAGCCTCTCGCGGACGACTGCTGATTGCTGGCCACACAAAACAGAAACAAAACATAACACAAACTCAGGCCTGTTCCTCTCTCGCTCTTCACTGTCGTCGCTCCTCCTTTATGCTTCCGCTCCTCCGTGAGAGATACGAGACCGGTGCGGCGCGCAGGAGAAGCTCATCAGTAATGACGCCACCGGCCTCGTGCCGCTCTCTCACGGCCCTCAGCCTCGTCCTGCTCGCCACAATGACACATTAAACAAAAGAGACTAATATTGGCAATACAAATAGTATATAATAAATATACAGGTAAACAAATATAACAGTATTTTCTATGAGGTTGGTGCAATTAAAAAATTGCTGACTTCATTCTAAATGAGATAATATTTCTTTCAGAAATGCACCATTTCTGAGCTGCCGGAAGTTCTGACTCTACATCTGCAGAGATTTTACTTGGATTACAACTACATGACTTTCAAGAAGAACAACTGTCCTGTTCAAATTCCTCTCCGGTTATCACTGCAGGTCTGACTTCTTTGTCCTTTAAACCCTGTGATCTCTGATTCTGACACTTCACTTATAACATACAGCCTTCTGTGAATGTGCTCCGTTGGTTTACTTTTATTGGTTCATGAGTGGGTAACTGTATTTATAACATCGTCTGTGCTGCAGGGCCACTTTCCTGCAGAGTTTAGGTCCATCTCTGATAAAAAACTCACCTGCCCATATATTTCTAGTAATCCTGAAGACATTACTTAGCTTGTTCAGGTGCAGGAAACTGGCCCTCAGGACTGTCGATGCCCATCCCTGATATAGACATTTCTATAGAGTAGTGGTCTCCAGCATCCTGCAGATTTCAGCTTCAACCCTGATCAAACACACCTGAACAAGCTAATCGACGTCCTCAGAGTTACTTAATACTTAAAGACAAGTCTGCAGGACAGAGGCTCTCCAGGAGCAGGGTTGGAGACTGCTATGGTGTATATAGACATTTTATCAGTCAGACCTCTATGTAAGCATGAATGTGCACAGTACCAATACTTAAATATTATAATCTGCTATTTCAGGAAGACGGTGGTGTTCATCATAAGTATGACCTGTACGCTTTAGTCAATCACACTGGTTCCCTCAGTGGTGGACACTACTATTCTGACATCAAGTCATTTGATGACCATCAGTGGTATCGATTTAACGACTCTTCTGTGAACAAGGTGAGTTTATCTCTCTTTAATAATATACTCATTACACACATTCACAGCTAGATGTCCAATAGCTGTTTTTGTGTGGACACACAGTAAGTCACATTGTCAAGTATGCAAATATATTTCTGCATTTAAACTTCTGAGTCCTTGATTGGTTTGGTGCAATCTTTTTTATTTGTGAATAAATGGGAAGACTGTGGGACAGAATCTTTGCCCTTGTGTTTTTACAGACTCAGAATGTCAAAGACAGGTAAGAGACTTTATGATGTCACTTAATAAAACTACTTTACATTTTACTAGTGTTTTAGTGGATGAATTGTCTAATCTTAGAACTACTAGGGGGCGGGATTGGGATTGGGATTGGGATTGGGATTGGGATTGGGATCCCGGTACCCTACGCTAATCTCGCGGGAGGGGGTAGTTTGACATTTGTGGTGCTAGCATTACTTTATCTTTTGGTCAGTTTAATTAACACAATGTTTTATCTCTGTTATTCTGAATGTCTAGCATAGCCATAATATGTGTGTAATTTCACAATTTCTACAAGCTGTAACAGAGTGTTTGCGGGTGTGGGCAATAATGGTCAGAAACTCAGGGTGAATGGGAAAACTGTCCTGCACAGGGCTGTAATATGGACCACTCTTAATTGTAATGTAGAAACATTTTCTGTAAAGCTGCTTTAAAATGATATGAATTGTGAAAGGCACTATGAAAATGAATGTGAACTGAATGTTATTGGCAGGCATGAATCTGTGCAAATGCTCTGTGGAATCATCAGTGTAGCGATGCAGTTTGTAGCACATCATTGCAGTTTAACTGTTGCAATTTATTTTTAACAGGCACATCGACTCTGACACGGCATGCTTGCTCTTCTTCAGAAAATGTAAGCAAAGGTTTCAATATTGTGTAATATTTTCTCATGTGTATTTATTTTCACATACATACAATATTTTTTTTACCCAAACCAGTAATGGACCATCAGACTGAAGAGGAGAATCTTCCGTCTCCAGCAGAAATAAGAGGTTTGTTTCCACTCTCAACTCTTTACATGATCAAGAAAGTCTTAACAGCATCTCCAGTAACAACACGCTCTGATATCACTCATCTTTTCACTTTCCTTTTATTATATATAAGTATTTCTATATTATTTAAGTTGGTTAATATATAGTGTAATTAATATTCACAAGTCTGATAAAAAATATAACATTTGCAACAGTGTTGCTGTAGTGAATATCATCTGTGTTGTGATTCAGCTGTACTCAACGAGACAAGAGTGCAGTTATACTGTATGTTAGCACACTTGAAACACTGCAGTCAGATTAGAGGGTGGGGTATTATATTACATAAAATAACAAAAGACCCTCTTTCATAGCATGTCTGCTCTGACCTGATTAAACTGTTCATATTTAGACGTTTTCGCATCACTTGTATCAGGGCTTCAACACACTTCTCAACACAAACGTCATGCATACAAACCATAAAGAGCATTACACATGTCATATGTTCTGTGGAAAGTCAAAAAGTCTTGCTTTATTGTAATTATTGTTTGGTTCTTTCCCCAAGAAGAAAAAGAAAAACCTGAAAAAGAAAAACCGGAAGAATCAAGAAGACCAGCACAAATGACCAACTTGTTGCAAGAAACACCTTTCATTAGAAGAAAATGTCCACCCATGCAGACTTCCCTCTACACCCAGGCTCTAGTGGTCTTTGTTCTCCTGTTTATTATTATTATTTCTTGGCAATGGCATTTTTCTCCTTCTTCTTCTTCGATCGACACACAGATCCACCTCAGCTCTGTAGACGACACACACACACAGCTCTACTGCATCTCTGCAAACGACACACAGCTCTACTGCATCTCTGCAAACGACACACAGCTCTACTGCATCTCTGCAAACGACACACAGCTCTACTGCATCTCTGCAAACGACACACAGCTCTACTGCATCTCTGCAAACGACACACAGCTCTACTGCATCTCTGCAAACGACACACAGCTCTACTGCATCTCTGCAAACGACACACAGCTCTACTGCAGCTCTGCAGACGACACACAGATCCACCGCAGCTCTGCAGACGACACACACACACAGCTCTACTGCAGCTCTGCAGACGACACACAGATCCACCGCAGCTCTGCAGACGACACACAGATCCACCGCAGCTCTGCAGACGACACACAGCTCCACCGCAGCTCTGCAGACGACACACAGATCCACCGCAGCTCTGCAGACGACACACAGATCCACCGCAGCTCTGCAGACGACACACAGATCCACCGCAGCTCTGCAGACGACACACAGATCCACCGCAGCTCTGCAGACGACACACAGATCCACCGCAGCTCTGCAGACGACACACAGATCCACCGCAGCTCTGCAGACGACACACAGATCCACCGCAGCTCTGCAGACGACACACAGATCCACCGCAGCTCTGCAGACGACACACAGATCCACCGCAGCTCTGCAAACGACACACAGATCCACCGCAGCTCTGCAGACGACACACAGATCCACCGCAGCTCTGCAGACGACACACAGATCCACCGCAGCTCTGCAGACGACACACACACACAGCTCTACCGCAGCTCTGCAGACGACACACACACACAGCTCTACCGCAGCTCTGCAGACGACACACAGATCCACCACAGCTCTGCAGACGACACACAGATCCACCGCAGCTCTGCAGACGACACACAGATCCACCGCAGCTCTGCAGACGACACACAGATCCACCGCAGCTCTGCAGACGACACACACACACAGCTCTACCGCAGCTCTGCAGACGACACACACACACAGCTCTACCGCAGCTCTGCAGACGACACACAGATCCACCGCAGCTCTGCAGACGACACACAGATCCACCGCAGCTCTGCAGACGACACACACACACAGATCCACCGCAGCTCTGCAGACGACACACACACACAGATCCACCGCAGCTCTGCAGACGACACACAGATCCACCGCAGCTCTGCAGACGACACACAGATCCACCGCAGCTCTGCAGACGACACACACACACAGATCCACCGCAGCTCTGCAGACGACACACACACACAGATCCACCGCAGCTCTGCAGACGACACACACACACAGATCCACCGCAGCTCTGCAGACGACACACACACACAGATCCACCGCAGCTCTGCAGACGACACACACACACAGATCCACCGCAGCTCTGCAGACGACACACACACACAGCTCTACCGCAGCTCTGCAGACGACACACAGATCCACCGCAGCTCTGCAGACGACACACAGCTCTACCGCAGCTCTGCAGACGACACACAGCTCTACCGCAGCTCTGCAGACGACACACAGCTCTACCGCAGCTCTGCAGACGACACACAGCTCCACCGCAGCTCTGCAGACGACACACACACACAGATCCACCGCAGCTCTGCAGACGACACACACACACAGATCCACCGCAGCTCTGCAGACGACACACACACACAGATCCACCGCAGCTCTGCAGACGACACACACACACAGCTCTACCGCAGCTCTGCAGACGACACACAGATCCACCGCAGCTCTGCAGACGACACACAGCTCTACCGCAGCTCTGCAGACGACACACACACACAGCTCTACCGCAGCTCTGCAAACGACACACAGCTCCACCGCAGCTCTGCAGACGACACACAGCTCCACCGCAGCTCTGCAGACGACACACACACACAGCTCTACCGCAGCTCTGCAAACGACACACAGATCCACCGCAGCTCTGCAGACGACACACAGCTCTACTGCAGCTCTGCAGACGACACACACACACAGATCCACCGCAGCTCTGCAGACGACACACACACACAGATCCACCGCAGCTCTGCAGACGACACACACACACAGATCCACCGCAGCTCTGCAGACGACACACACACACAGATCCACCGCAGCTCTGCAGACGACACACAGCTCCACTGCAGCTCTGCAAACGACACACAGATCCACTGCAGCTCTGCAGACGACACACAGCTCTACCGCAGCTCTGCAGACGACACACACACACAGATCCACCGCAGCTCTGCAGACGACACACAGATCCACCGCAGCTCTGCAGACGACACACAGCTCTACCGCAGCTCTGCAGACGACACACAGATCCACCGCAGCTCTGCAGACGACACACAGATCCACTGCAGCTCTGCAGACGACACACACACACAGCTCTACCGCAGCTCTGCAGACGACACACACACACAGCTCTACCGCAGCTCTGCAGACGACACACAGATCCACCGCAGCTCTGCAGACGACACACACACACAGATCCACCGCAGCTCTGCAGACGACACACACACACAGATCCACCGCAGCTCTGCAGACGACACACAGCTCTACCGCAGCTCTGCAGACGACACACAGCTCTACCGCAGCTCTGCAGACGACACACAGATCCACCGCAGCTCTGCAGACGACACACAGCTCTACCGCAGCTCTGCAGACGACACACAGATCCACCGCAGCTCTGCAGACGACACACAGATCCACCGCAGCTCTGCAGACGACACACACACACAGCTCTACCGCAGCTCTGCAGACGACACACACACACAGCTCTACCGCAGCTCTGCAGACGACACACAGATCCACTGCAGCTCTGCAGACGACACACAGATCTACCACAGCTCTGCAGACGACACACACACACAGCTCTACCGCAGCTCTGCAGACGACACACAGATCCACTGCAGCTCTGCAGACGACACACAGATCTACCACAGCTCTGCAGACGACACACAGATCCACCGCAGCTCTGCAGACGACACACAGATCTACTGCAGCTCTGCAGACGACACACAGCTCTACCGCAGCTCTGCAAACGACACACAGCTCTATCGCAGCTCTGCAGACGACACACGTCTCTATCGCAGCTTTGCTATTGCTAGGTGGTTGCTAGGGTGTTCTTGGCAGTTGCCTATAGTGTTACTAGGTGGTTGGTAGTTGTCACAGATGGTTACTATGGAGCTTTTATAGAGTTCTTAGCATGATCTTGGCATGATCTTATTTTTATTTAAAATCCAGAAGTTACGCTGCAACTTTTATTTAAAAAAAGTTTTGTCAGCATTGCGATTCTCTTTGTACACATATTTAGGCCTAATGGACGCATTGCACAATTTAAACAACGTGGCGCTATTATTCCATGCATTACTTAAGTTGCTCAAGCAAGTGGCCAAATATTTAACTGTAAATTGACAAAAACAGCCGACTCTCATGCCTTTTCTTTTCCATTTAAATTTGAATAAAATTAATCTTGCATGTCACATTAAAGAACTTGTTTTTCCACCTCAAGGAATGAGTCGAGTGTTGCTCATATGTCGCCTTGTTGAAGTAAATTGTGTATGTCATAATTTCGGCTTTTAATGTCATATGACTTAATTTCAGCTTTTAATGTCATAGTCTTGTCATGATTTCTGCTTAGTATTTCAATTTCAACTGCATTATAATGAATATGCAAGTCAAAGTTTTGACTTTTTATCTCATAATTATGGATTAGTATATCATAATATCGTCTTTTTATGTCATTTTTATTGACGTTTTTTTATGTGGTGAAAATGGGCTTTCATACTAGACGGTTAAGGGTCGTTATTTCGGTCGGTTAAGGGATATTTCAATTAGGGCTGTGCAGCAGTTAATCGCATCCAGAATGAAAGTTTGTGTTTAACTTACATAATTATTGTGTATAAATACACACATGCATGTATGCATGCGTTCCCCTGAGAACTTTGCATGCGTTCGCTCGTAATAAATGCAAAGGTTTTGTGAGCGAAATTGAAGCTCAAATGGCTGCTAGCGACTTGAAGCAGAGCAAAGTGGCACACAGCAGTGATACGTACCCATGTTGGTTAGAGCTTTCACACTGCACGCGGTTGCAGTCCGTTGATCCGTTCCAGGTGCGGCAAATATACAGCATACAGAAGTGCAGAGATCGTTTCCGCACCGAGTGGCTAATGGATTTAGTGGCTAATGGATTTCCACCGCCGAAAAACGCTTGCTGTAGCTCTGCTACAAGATTTATTTACGAAGAAGAGAAAAACACCCGTAGTGTTTGGGTGCACCCGCATCCTTCATGTCTTTTTTTTCATGTCGCTGCGCCTGGAAAAAAAAAAAAAGGCGTCGCTTCAATTGCGCGCTTACCGCGCGCCTACATTTGAATGAACTTGAGCGCGAAAAAGACGCGATATGTGAACTGCCTCTTGCCGAGCGACTTCGATACTTTTTTTGCTACTTTGTAATAACTTAATGCGGCCAGCGTTTCTGGAAATGAACGAGGGCTGACTAAATGAAATTTAAGACCGCGGATGAAAATCTGGCTGTTTTTAAGACGTTTTAAGGCCTTAAATTTAAAGTTCAGAATTTAAGACATTTTAAGACTTTTTAAGACCCCGCGGGAACCCTGACAGTTCTTAGAAACTTAGATGTGTCACGCACATTGTATCTCTTTATTTCGTACAACAGCAGCACTCCTCTTGTTTGTTTATAGTGGATACCGACGAAGACAGTCGTAAACCGGAAACTGACATGCCAAATTCTGACAATAGCGGAAGTTCGTCGCGACGCTTGTGCATATAGCCCATACGATGTTCTGATACAGAGATAAAGGTCTTTCAAAACAATTGCTAGGGTTCTCAAGTTTGGTTGCTATGGAGTTGCTTGGGAGCTGGAAGCCTTCCTGAAAAGAACATAAGAGTGTCAGCTCATACAGAACGCTGCCGCCAGGATTCTGAGCAGAACCAGAACATATGAACATATCACACCAGTCCTCAGGTCTTTACACTGGCTCCCAGTTAGATTTAGAATTGATTTTAAAGTATTATTACTGGTATATAAATCATTCAATGGCCTAGGACCTCAATACATTGCAGATATGCTCACTGAATATAAACCGAACAGATCACTCAGATCACTAGGATCATATCAGCTAGAAATACCAAGGGTTCACTCTAAGCATGGCGAGTCTGCTTTTAGCTATTATGCCAACCGCAGCTGGAACAGCTTCCAGAGGAGATCAGATGTGCTCCTACTGTAGTCACATTCAAATCCAGACTCAAAACACATCTGTTTAGCTATGCATTTACTGAATGAGCACTGTGCCAATGCTCGTCCGACTGTACTGTACTGGACTGTATTTTATTTAATTTTTTCTAAACTGTTTTAATTATTCTTATTTCTTTTTATTATTTTTATTTCTTCTCTGTAAAGCACTTTGAATTGCCATTGTGTATGAAATGTGCTATATAAATAAACTTGCCTTGCCTAACTGGCCTTTTCATTTCAGCCGTCTCACCGTCATCCTCGAGTGACTCTACTGAATGGCTTGTGTCAGCAGGTCAGTTTCTCTTCTGAGTGTAAAGTCCACAAATGCTTGTTTTCTCCATCAGTGGTTTTGCATTACACACATTTATAAAGGCACTGATAGACAGATCTGAGGCAAACAATCATAATCTCCACATCGTCTCACAGTGTCAGGTCTCTCTGAAGAGAAATATATAAGAATATCCAGGACTGAATCTAGAGTTAAATATGAGCTCTTAACATGTAAATGCATTAAAGTCACACTAAATTCAGAGAGGAATCTTAAATCATGTTCCAGTATTAAACACTGATAAAACACATAATCCATCATAAATATATTCATGCTGAGGGTAGAAGTGTAATATTATGATAGAGTTAGTGTGTTCCTCTATACGTTCATATGCAAATATGTAATAATATGCAAATAATATAATAATTTCTTTTGCTTACATTTATTAAATCAAGTTTGCACTTAATATTTTTATTTTGTGATAATTGTTTCCCTTCCTTGTGTTTTAATGGTTTAATTAAAGGTTCTGGGAGTAATTTCAATAAAACTTCCCAAAAACTAGAGCGAGAACATGAATAGAGGACAGAAATAAATGTACATCTAAACTAACTCTCAGTATTAGTAGAATAATAGAGTTATAGTTCGTACAGTATATAATAAGTTTACATGTAGTTGCAAAGTTATAGTCTGTTGAGGAGCATAAAATAAAGAGTCAGCTGATATTAACCAGAGGGTTTATTAATATTTTTTTTGTATTTGTTGTTTATTTGAAAAGGGACAGATACAAAATAAACATAGATTATTACAAAGAACAATCCGATGCATGTATCACAGTGTTTATAGCCATGGCTAATTCACAACACCTTTTAACAAATTTAATACTCTAATAACTGATAAACTGATATCCACATAAAGAGTTTCCGAGTATTTTTATGCATTACAGTAAACAGAAAAGTATTTTCAGGTTATCTAGTTATTACTTTTTGATGAAAGATTATGAAGACAAACATTGAGCTTCTATATAATAACATATAATAATAATAATTCGTTACATTTATATAGCGCTTTATCTGAGACCTCAAAGCGCTTTACATAGAAGGGGGAATCTCCTCAACCACCACCAATGTGCAGCATCCACTTGGATGATGCGACGGCAGCCATATTGCGCCAGAACGCCCACCACACACCAGCTTACTGGTGGAGAGGAGACAGTGATGAAGCCAATCAAGTATATATGGGGATGATTAGGAGGTCATGATGGACAGGGGCCAAGGGGCAAATTTGGCCAGGATGCCGGGGTTACACCCCTACTCTTTTTTCGAAGGACATCCTGGGATTTTTAATGACCACAGAGAGTCAGGACCTCGGTTTTACGTCTCATCCGAAGGACGGTGCTCTTTTTGGCAGTATAGTGTCCCCGTCACTACACTGGGGCATTAGGACCCACACAGACCACAGGGTGAGCACCCCCTGCTGGCCTCACTAACACCTCTTCCAGCAGCAACCTGGTTTTCTCAGGAGGTCTCCCATCCAGGTACTGACCAGGCTCAGCCCTGCTTAGCTTCAGTGGGCAACCAGTCTTGAGCTACAACATGCATTGATGGCTCGATATCAACAAGAGGAACTGGAAAGATTCTCTCAAAGTTATGATCAAACGCTCCTCCAGTAACATTACACATTTATTCAGAGTTATCTGGTGTTTAATAATGTTCTCAAAACATGAACACAAAATATTATTTATACATTAGTAATTACGGTGACGCATTGCTGCCACATACATATTTTTTTTTCCCAATTATGTCGTAATAACGAGATCTTATGTCGTTAAAACGACATATTTTTTTGCCCTTATAAGGACATGTGTAGTCATATGCCTTTATCCACATAAAATTGACAGCCTATGGCGCCTTTATCACACGTTCAAAAAGCTTAAGCAAATAGTTGCACCCCCATCATGCTAAATTAATCAATGAGGCCCTTTTTTGAAAATATATTTTATATAGGCTTTTTTATATTTTATATATGTTTTTTTTTAATATGATATCTTATATAGGCCTAATAAGATTTATTTTTGTTAATAGGCTATATCTTCATCTCCATTACATAGAGATATAATTAAACAAAAAGTAGTCAAAATACATCTAACAGAACATAGCCTAAGTTGTTTATTTTTTACAACATTGTGTTCTTATTTTGTTTAATTAACGAAATGTCAATCTTCGTCTTTATAACAGAAGATACAATACAATACAAAAATCTTCAAGATGTAAAACGGATTGTCACCTTATAAACAGTCCTTTTTTAATGGTATAATACACCCTTATAATAAAGAAAAAGCTTCAGTAATAAAGAATATGTTGTCCTTCCACAGAAACCCTTTATTATAAAGAAAATAGGTGGCTCTTAACGTGTCTTTCTATGGGAGGATGGCATTGCGGTGCACAGCAAATATTCAATGCATTCAATGCAAATATTCAATGGTATTCAATGCAAAGCAAAAATGAAAAATACAAGTAGCCAATAAAATAAACAAATTATTGTGGCATTAATTAGCCCATAAACAATATTTATTTTAAAGCCTAAACGAATTTGTTAAAAGAAAAACACCAGCGTTGGGCGTTTATAGGCTAAGTGTTTCAGCCACCCTTTTCAAACTGGCGCAATAAAATGCAACAGAATTTGATTAGTTAAACATGAAGAGGATTATCCGTCTGGCATGGCCGCTCGCTCAACCTAGATAAATGTGTGCTATTATGAAGCGCATATCCAAGTGTTTGTGCGGAGTGTGGAGCGCGCACTATGACATGGATGGAGGCGCCGGTGCCATCACCCGCATTTTCCCATCAACAGTGGAAACAACTTAAAATACTCCATTTCTGGTCATACAGAAAATAATAATACATCAGTCGCAACTACTTTTATTTGTGTAAACTCACAACAACAAGAAAACAGTGTGCTTTTGTAAAATAAAAGAAAATGAACAGGGCGCGCTTTCATGATCTCTGTGAATTGGAGCGCGCCTCAAAAATGAACTGGAAAACAGTGTATAGACAAGCCTCACAGTCACAGACATGAGAAATATAACTATAAAGTTTATACAAAAAAATGTCCACCAACGAAAAAAAATCCAATCGAAAGCATACGGTATACCATCTGATTATGTAATCCTGTCCGTATGAAAGGCTCATTACAGCGGAGATGTATGGAGATACGTATGCAGGCAGCCTACACTGATTTAGAAAAGACTAGTTCATTAATAAACAGTTAAAATGCTTCGTTATTTTTTTTCAGATACATTTATCATATCATTAGCATACTTTTGCCGGCGCTTTGCGGCAAGTTTTATGCATGCGCTTGAGCGCGGAATATAGGTACATGCACCCAACATCGAATATAAACGTGCGATTAGTCCTAATTGCTTAAATGAATGACTACTAGTCTAGAAAAATCCTTTAGTCTATGGCAACTCTAATCAATAGCCTACATTTAATATCTGACATTATTTCATTAGTAACTAGTATCCAGCTCTTCACATTTAATTAGTTGAGTTAGCATAATTAATGAACTTATAAAATAATAAAATAAAATTTAAATTAAGATACTAACCATAGATTTATATATATCATTGCTTATTCCACCACACAAAGGACTGTTTATAAGGTGACAATCCGTTATACATGTGAAGATTGTAGGCTGTGTCTAGAAGATTGTTGTATTGTATTGTATCTTCTGTTATAAAGACGAAGATTGACATTTCGTTAATTAAACAAAATAAGAACACAATGTTGTAAAATTTTCTGTTAGATGTGTTTTGACTACTTTTTGGTTAATTATATCTCTAGGTAATGAATGAAGATATAGCCTATTAACAAAAATAAATCTTATATTTAATATATATATATATATATATATATATATATATATATATATAAACTTATAGGCCTATTTAAAATATATTTTCAAAAAAGGGCCTTATTGATTAATTTTGCATGATTGGGGGCTGCTACTATTTTCTTAAGCTTTTTGAACGTGTGATAAAGGCGTCAATTTTATGTGGATAAAGGCATATTTTGTACATGACTACACATGTCCTTATAAGGGCAAAAAAAGATGTCGTTTTAACGACATAACATCTCGTTATTACGAGAAAAAGATGTCGTTTTAACGACAAAAGATCTCGTTATTACGAGAAAAGATGTCGTTAAAGCGACATAAGATCTCGTTATTACGACATAATTGAGGGGGAAAAATAATATGTATGTGGCAGCAATGCGTCACCGTAAGTAATAGAATGTTTTTTTTCTGTAGTGTTTTAGTTGGATGTTAATCTAACATTTAAAAATGTTGCTACTTGTTTCAGAATATTCAACATTCATTAGTAACGTTCCCATAATGTTTGATGAATGATAATATGAAATATTCTCTTAATGTTTTGCTGACCTTCATATAAACAAAAAGTTCAAACATTCAGAAATAATATATGATCATATCTTAATGGGAACGTCAGTAAAACATTCTTATTTTGAGTTTTCTGGCGACTTCTGTAAATCAGGCCGTTATCATCATATGCTTTACTGTACATGTGATTTAATGAATGCTGGTCAAAACATTGGTTTATTTGCATTTTTACTGTTGTTTTATTCTTCATAATTGTGTTATTGTTGAGTTTCTCTGACTGATTACAGTTTTTCTCGATTGTTTACACACATTTTCTGAAAGCGTGCCTCATATTCTCAGAACTCCACACACAAATCCAAAACACACACACACAATGGGCAAAACCCCTCAATTCTCCTGCAAAATTAAACTTTACATTCAAAACAATGTTATTTCTTCTCAAAATGGTATATTTCGTTTTCAAATGACACACACACTCCATCATATGAATAGACATTTATACGAACCAGTTGAACACTGATGTGCTCAATGTAAAACACTTCTCCGTTCATCATAATGACGTACGCCTTTTTTTGTTCAGTGTTACACTTACAGACATTACATACATAAGTGTGTTGTAAAATATTTGAGAATATTGTTTTTATACTCAGAACACAAAAATACACGGTAACAAATATATTTTATTTTTCCCACAAAAACAATGTACACAGTGTACATCCCAACCAACACAAAGTTGTACATACAGTGGTCTACATACAAAACAACAGAAGAATTTACTGTATACAGTTACAGTAAAAAAAAAAAAAAAATCCACTGTTGGCCTCCATTGCTCCATTGAAGAGCTCACCTGTTCCCTTTATGCTTAAGCTCTGATTGCTGACTGTAAAACTGTGTGACGGGTGTTTGCCCATGTGATGAGGCAGTGTGCATATCTGAATGGCAGTGTTCCTTGTGAAAACAAGAGATTTTCTGCATCAATTGTGCTAAAAGCAGAGAATTGTGTGTAGTGTTTTGAAAAAAGTGTTTTAGAACTGCAATTTGAGTGTAAAGTCAAGTCAAGTCAAGTATATTTGTATAGCGCTTTTCACAATACAGATTGTACCAAAGCAGCTTCACAGTATTAAATCAAAATAGCACAATAAGGTTTATTTCTAGTGGAAAAAACGTCCACGTTGGGTAAGGCTGATCAATAGTATTATTGATTGATTAAAAATTAAATTAAATATCCCCAACTGAGCAAGCCAAAGGCAACAGTGGCAAGGAACCGAAAAACTCCATCATGTGACCTAATGGTGTCCTGAAACTCCATCAGGTGACCTAATGGTGTCCTGAAACTCCATCAGGTGACCTAATGGTGTCCTGAAACTCCATCAGGTGACCTAATGGAGAAAAAAAAAAAACCTTGGGAGAACCCAGGCTCAGTCGGGGGCCAGTTCTCCTCTGGCGTTTATGAACTAGATGCCGGATTTAACTGTAAGATTAAAAATATAAGAATGTATATAAATGTAATATAAAAACATTTTTGCGCATGTGAAGAGGGTGATTTTCTGAAGAGGGATCGATATTGGAACGTGAGTGAAGTACAAAGAAGCCCACGAGCGTAATTTCCTATGGGGACAGGGGGGACATGTCCTCCCCACTTTTCAAAATCCCAAATCCCGTTTGCTATAATTTGTTTATATAGTGTGCCCGCAATGTTCCCGGACGCGGACGCATCGACATAGGCTCGGTCCTGCTCCTCCGTGGTATCGCGTTTGCGGCACAGGCGATGAAACGCCAGAAACAACAACAGTAACTAAGCTATCGTTATATGATCCCGCTCTTATTCATGCAAATGCTTTTTCATGCGCGACAAGACAAAAGAGAACGCGCTGTCAGTGAATGTCCTCCTGACACACACACACACACACGACCCACAGATAGACGCGCGCCAGTATCAAGTTCTCTTTCGCGCTAGAACGAACAACACACATGTATGCCATGTCCGTTTTGTCGAGTATCCTCACAATAACAGTCTTAAATGAGTTAAATAAAATCTTAAATTAAAGTAAAGAGTAGTGAGAGAATGGGATGCGTGAGATCGTCAGCTGTGGCTGGTCCTAAAGTGGCAGCAGCTAATTCTCGGAGAAAATTACTAACTGCTCTTGACTAAAGAATGCTTGTAGCTTTAATAATAATTTATCTATATTTAGTTTATAATTTATGCAGTGCAGAATGTTTTGATAATCATATTCAATTTCTGTATATTTCATACCTGTTAGACAGGAAAGGCACAGGTAAATATGACATTTATAATGGTTTTATGTAAGGTTTGTTTTAAGTTCACTTAAATTAAAAGTTTTTATATTTTTTGAAGCCTAATAAATATTTAAAATTTGGGGAGATAATCATTTTCATTTTTTCTTATAAGCCTATAATAAATAATAGTTTAGCATCCAAATAAATCGCGAATATGGAAAAAAATGTATTCGAATGAGAGAGTTACGTGAGCCCAACGCTGCTTTCTTTCACTTTCGCTTTAAATTATTTCGCTTTGGCTTGTTTATAGATATATATATATTTTCATTCTTGTTCTGTTCTGAATATCATTAAATTTAAAGGATTTGTTGTGGAATATTTTTAGTGAATTTTTTAAGCATACAGCAAACGATAGTAGGCTATTAATTGGTTAAAATTCTTACAATGGTTAATGGTTTACCGGTTCATTAGCATCCCTGTAGCTTTAGCTAGATCAAAAGAGTGCAGAATCAACTTTGCGTTACGATCGCGTCACGGATAAGCCACTGCACGTGCATCATCAAAAGCGGTTGTTAACAAAAGGCTTAAGAATAGGCCTATATATACGAAAGCGTATTGCATTCACTAGAGAAAAAAAAAAACGACTCTGTTTTTCTGAATTAACGACTTAATTATCTCAGAATTAGGCTACTAGATAATTTTTCATGAAAAAAAGTTTTTGCTCTGTTTTTCTGAATTAACGACTTAATTATCTCAGAATTACGAGATAATTTTTCATGAATAAATTTTTTTTGCTCTGTTTTTCTGAATTAATGACTTAATTATCTCAGAATTCTGAGATAATTTTTTCTTGAAATAAAAATATTTGCTCTGTTTTTCTGAATTAATGACTTAATTATCTCAGAATTATGAGATAATTTTTCAAAAAAAATATTTTGTTCTGTTTTTCTGAATTAATGACTTAATTATCTCAGAATTATGAGATAATTTTTCATTTTAAAAAAATTGCTCTGTTTTTCTGAATTAATGACTTAATTATCTCAGAATTCTGTCTGGGTTTTCCATTAAAGTCAATGAGTGTATTTCCACTGAATGCGGTACAGCTGCGTTCCGACTCCGGCGATCCGCAGCCCTCCGGAGCAGATACGCAGAGCTTCTATTTTTGCCGGATGCCGGAGAGCTCCGCAGCACTACAGAGCAGAATGCGCAGGACAGGAAGTCGAGCAAAAAAAAAACAGAACAAACCAAAACAAAATAAAAGATCCGGTTAATTTTCTAAATAAAATACACCGTGATCATGGCGGATCATATTTCCCTACACTACACCTTGAAAAAGTCATAATATGCCATTCCTCATAACGTTCTGTTTATAGAAACTATATATCGCGCGATCATACGTGAATTAGCGAGATCTCGTGGGTCCTCGTGACTTCAGCTGTCAGTCATGGACGCAGCCGTTCCGCAACAAATCCGGACCTGGTGGGTATTGAAGGATGACGGAACACGGAGCTGTCACGCAGTGGAGCCGTTCCGCAGCCGTTACGCATCTGGTGGAAATTGGGGGTTACGCTCTGCTAACGCGTGCAGTGTGAAACCGGCGTGAGGTTTGAGCAGTAGTGCTTCTCAGTGAGGAAAAGAAGAAAATGTTCGTTGTAAGTGAGTTTAAAGAGAAAATCACAGATTATGAATCAAATCGATGGAGCTCCAAACACAAACAACGCGTTCGAAAAACGGGTTGTTTGTGTTTGGCAGGAACTGTGCTTGTAGTTTAGCAGAACTGGTTCAGGGGGTTGGCGAATGAGTTACATGTTGTGGTCATTGTGTCTCAAGTACCAGAATTTGTGTGTAAACAATTGAGAAAAACTGTAAATCTGAGAGCTGTCTCACTCCTCCATAGGCTTCTAAGGGAATGAAACTTGCTGGCCCAGAAAAGTTATTAAAGAGATCATTATAGTCCAAGTGACTACAGTGGCTCAATCTTAAGTTTATCAAGCAACAAGAATACTTTTTGTGCGTAAAAACAAACAAAAATAACGACTTTATTCCACTATTCATTTCCTTCTCTCTGGGCCTCGAGTTAGTTCACGTAGTGTAATGTTCAGCGCAGTGCTTCTGGGTTATACGTCACACTATTGGTCGACGCTGGTCATGTGTGTGATGCGTGTGACGTACAACACAGAAGCGCTGCGCTGTTTAACTAACAGAGAGAAGGAAATGTTAATGAAATTTTGTTCATAATATTTTTTCATATTAGTCGGTATTGATATTTATCACAATATTTATTTACCAAAGAAATGTTTTCCACATATTTCTTAGACCTTAAGAATGAATGTAAACATACCTTTTTTGTTCACAATTAATTGCCACAGAGTAAGCTTCCTTTTAATTTAAGGCCCCATTAAATCCATTTTATTTTCCATTTTATCCATTTATAATTTTTTCTGGATTCTATAAAGTTTTATAATAATTAAATTATTAAAATGAACAAATTAATCAATCTTTTAAAGTGTAATCAAATGAAAATATACATAATATACAACAAGACATTGCGTATTTTTTCATCAAATATGACTGTAGCCTATACTGTAAATTAAAACATGGGTGAAAAAATATCTTGGTTGTATGATTTTTACATAAATACTACCAAGGCATCTGTGTGAACAGTAACCTGGGAAAGGTTCTCTGCAGCGTCTTAAACTCCAGACTTTTACACTTCCTTATGAAGCACAATGCCTTGAGTAAATGCTAAATTGGCTTTCTTCCAAAATGTCGCACATCCGATCACATTTTTACAAACACTAATTGACAAATATGTACATCAAAACAAAGAACAAATTTTTGCCTGTTTCATTGATTTCAAGAAAGCATTTGATCCAATCTGGCACGAAGGATTATACCTAAAACTTATCGACAGTGGAGTAGGGGGGAAATTCTATGATTTGATTAAATCGATGTACACAGCCAGCCAATGCGCTGTTAAAATTGGAAACCAAAGAACCGAATTTTTCCCCCAGGGGCGCGGAGTGAGACAGGGATGCAGTTTAAGCCCCACCCTCTTCAACATTTACATCAACCAATTAGCCGACACGTCAGAACATGCTCCCTTTCAAGGTCTCACTCTCCACGACACAGAGATCAAGTGTCTTCTCTACGCATGCGACCTGGTGCTCCTGTCACCCACTAAAGAGGGGCTTCAGGACAGCCTGGATCTGCTGGAGGATTACTGTCAGTCCTGGGCCCTGACCGTCAACCTCCAGAAGACTAGAGTCATGATGTTCCAGAAACGCTCCAGATCTCAGGGACCAACACACACATTCACACTCTCACACAGAACCATCGAGAGCACAAATACATATACTTACTTCAGCCTGAAAATAACTCCAACTGGTAACTTTACTTTGGCTGTGAATGAACTCAAAGAGAAAGCTCAAAGGGCTTTCTATGCCATAAAAAGATCAATCAAAATTGATAACCCAATCCAAATTTGGCTCAAACTTTTTAAATCAATAATTGAACCAATTGTTCTATATGGCAGTGAAGTGTGGGGTCCTTCTATAAAATCTGATTTTTTAAAATGGGAAAAACATCCGATTGAAACTCTACATTTAGATTTCTGCAAAAAAAATACTCAAAGTCCAAAGAAAAACACCAAACAATGGATGCAGGGCAGAATTAGGCCTATACCCTCTACTCTTAAACATCCAAAAAAGAGCCATCAAATTCTGGAAACACCTAAAAACAAGCGACCCCAACACATACCATTACAGAGCCCTGAAAACACCAAGAGCTGAGCGTAACGAGGAGTCCCCTGTGCCACACACACACACACACACACACACCAGAGCTGAGCGTAACGAGGAGTCCCCTGTGCCACACACGCACACACACACACACACACCAGAGCTGAACGTAACGAGGAGTCCCCTGTGCCACACAAACACACACACACACAAACACACACCAGAGCTGAGCGTAACGAGGAGTCCCCTGTGCCACACAAACACACACCAGAGCTGAGCGTAACGAGGAGTCCCCTGTGCCACACACACACACAGATCGATTGCTCCTGTCTGTCTCGCTGCCTGCTGTGAGTTTGTTTGCTTCGGTGCTGTAAGCTCTGTCTTAGCCTCGTATTTCTTTGTTTTGAACCATCATTTACTACAATTTCTAGTTGTTTATACTACTAAAAACAGCTTACCCAACACCTCAGATTAACCTGACATCGCTAGCTTCCGTTACTACTAGCACAACACGCTAGTAATTCGCTACTGCTAGCCTGTTAACGCGCCACCCGTGCGCTCAGCTATTTATTTATTTTTTCTCTAGCGCCTTTTAGTTATTAAAAAGCTCAGGTGAGTAAGAATAAGTCAACAAACACGGTGAGTAATGTCTTGTCCTGTTATTTTCACCTGCACTTCATGTCACATGTTTAGCATAGCCTTCTCTGTCGGCAATATAGAATTTATATGTGATAAATGCAAGGAGTCAGTTAGGCTGATAGAGAAGATTTCAGAACTAGAAACACGCATCCAAACTTTAATTGAGGATAGTAAGAGTGCTAGAGTTTTAGATACTGCTTTGGATGCGCCTAGCATAGTGAACTCCTTAGTGCCTGTGCAGCCGGGCAAATGGGTGACAGTGAGGGATCGCTCTAGTCGCGGATAAAAAAAAAAACACTCTTCCGTTCCGATTACCATAACAAATTGATTTGCCCCGCTCAGTGAAACACCCACTGAGAATTCTGTTGATTGTGCCCTAGTTATTGGCGATTCGATCACACGGAACGTGAAAATAGAGACACCAGCCACCATAGTCACATGTTTGCCGGGAGCCAGAGCGCTTGACATCAAAGCAAATTTAAAAGTGCCGGCTAATGCCAATAGTAAATTCTCTAAGATCATTATTCAAGTCGGCACTAATGATATTCGACTCCGCCAGTCGGAGATCACCAAAATTAATATTAAAGAGGTGTGTGAACTCGCAAGTACGATGTCAAGCACTGTAATTTGCTCTGGCCCCCTTCCTGTTCGCAGGAGTGATGAGATAGTCAGTAGATTGTGTTCACTGAATTGCTGGCTGTCTAAGTGGTGTCCGCTTAATAATATAGAATTCATAGACAATTGGAAAAGTTTTTGGGGCAAACCTGACCTGTTGAAAAGAGATGGTATTCATCCCTCCTGGGATGGTGCTGGTCTTCTCTCTAGTAATATGGCTCATAGTCTTAGAGCTCAAACATGACAATCTGGGGCTCAGGTCAGGAAGCAGACAGACTGGCTAAACCGACCGTCTGCTAGTGGCCTCGCGTCACCAAGGTCATATAAATCCCATCACATAGAGCCTCTTTAACCTAGCATCCCGGATAGCCTAGAAGAACTAGATATTACAACAGAAACGTTTAACTCTCTCTTTTCCAGCACTTTAGACACAGTTGCTCCGTTGCGCTTAAAGAAGATTAAAGAAAATAGTCCAACGCCGTGGTACAGCGAGCACACTCGGCCCTTAAGAGAGCAGCGAGAAAAATGGAGCGCAACTGGAAGAAAACAAAACTAGAGGTATTTCGCATTTCATGGAAGGAGAGCTCGATTGCTTACAGAGAGGCTTTAAAAGCTGCTAGATCTGCTTATTTTTCAACCCTATTAGAAGAAAATAAACATAATCCTAGGTATTTATTTGAAACGGTGGCTAAACTAACGAAAAATAAAGCTTCAAGCCCAGAAGTTTCCAAGCAACACAGCAGTAATGACTTTATGAACTTCTTCACTTATAAGATTGATAATATCAGGGACAAAATTATAACTATGCAACCGTCTACTACAGTATCGCATGAGGGAGTGCATTGTAGTCTCCCTGAGGAAAAATTTGAATCATTCGTTGCTATTGGAGAGGAAGAATTTACTAAACTCATTAAATCATCTAAATCGACAACATGTATGTTAGACCCTATACCGACTAAGCTACTGAAAGAGATGCTTCCAGAGGTCATAGATCCTCTTCTTAATATCATAAATTCATCTTTGTCTCTAGGATACTGTCATGGATTTTTTCCCTAAACCTAACTACCTGGGTCTCGTCTCCTGGCGACGTCCCCACTCGGGTAGCTGATATCTGAGTCTCGTCTCCTGGCGACGTCCTCACTTGGATATCTTACCTAATCTAACTTTTCGGCTCTATTTATTGGTTCCCGTCCCCGACGTCCCCACTCTATAGATCACCGGACTACCTGGCTCTATTTATTGGTTCCCGTCCCCGACGTCCCCACTCTATAGATCACCAGCTTTTCTGACTCGATTTCCCTAAACTAGTTTTCCTTCCTAAACCAGCTTCCTACCTAAACTAGCTTCCTGCGCAGGAATAAATTGACAAACAGACCTGCAAATGTCCTTTAAATGCTTTAATCACGGCCAGGAGATCTTCCCGAGCAGTTCTCAGGGAATCTCTCCCAAAAAGCAAAGGCCGGAGGATCTCAGACAAATTCCATTGAGAATCCCACCGAAAAATACATATACAACAGTTTTTATACTATAGAGGTATGGCATAAATGTCAGGCTGCATTACATAATTTCCCCACTATTTGATTGGTTCTTCATGCAAACCCCTCTGTTACTAGGTAAAGAAACCTCTGATTTTGTGATTACTTATCACAAGGTTTTAACGATGACTTAATTCGTTAATCATAAGATTCTAACAGACTGTCTAGTTTTACTTCCCATAACTATGTTATTTTTACCCGTAGACACCCTCATAGTCACAAGTCACAAGTTTTTCCCCAAAGAGTTTTGACACATTAAAAGCATATGAATGTTATTCCTGCAAGAAAAACAAATGTTAGTTGATTAATTTAAGTTGAATAATTAAAATCCACCACAATACGTACCAAAAAACTTTAAGCTGGCTATGATTAAACCGCTTGTTAAAAAAACGCAACTTGATCCTACAGAATTAGTCAATTACAGGCCGATCTCGAATCTACCTTTTCTGTCAAAGATACTAGAAAAGGCAGTATCCTCACAATTGTGTTCCTTTCTTGAAAGAAACGATATCTGCGAGGATTTCCAGTCCGGATTTAGACCGTACCATAGTACCGAGACAGCTCTCATTAGAGTCACAAATAATTTGCTCTTATCATCCGATCGTGGTTGTATCTCTCTATTAGTGTTACTCGATCTTAGTGCTGCATTTGACACCATTGACCACAAGGTTCTTTTAAATAGATTAGAACATTATGTTGGCATTACGGGAAATGCACTAGCATGGTTTAAATCATACTTATCTGACCGTTATCAGTTTGTAGCAGTAAATGATGAGATGTCTCATTGATCACAAGTTCAGTATGGCGTACCACAAGGCTCAGTACTAGGACCGTTGCTGTTCACTATGTACATGCTACCATTAGGAGATATCATTAGGAAACATGGAATTAGCTTTCACTGTTATGCTGACGATACTCAGCTGTATATTTCTTCAAAACCTAACAAAACTTATCAATTCACAAAATTAACGGAATGCATAGCTGATATAAAAAATTGGATGACTCGTAATTTCCTACTTCTAAATTCTGAAAAAACAGAGTTTCTAATTATTGGACAAAAAACTTCCTCACGTAATAACCTAGAATACTGTCTAACACTTGATGGCTGCTCTGTTAAGTCTTCGTCGTCGGTTAGGAACCTGGGTGTGCTCTTTGATACCAATCTTTCATTTGAAAGTCACGTGTCTAGTATCTGTAAAACTGCATTTTTCCATCTTAAAAATATATCTAAATTACGCCATATGCTCTCATTGACAAATGCGGAACAATTAGTTCATGCGTTCATGACCTCAAGGCTAGATTATTGTAATGCTCTACTGGGTGGTTGCCCTGCACGCTTAATAAACAAACTACAGTTGGTTCAAAACGCAGCAGCTCGAGTTCTTACCAGAACCAGGAAGTATGACCATATTAGCCCGGTTCTGTCAACACTGCACTGGCTCCCTATTAAACATCGCATCAATTTTAAAATATTGCTGATTACTTACAAAGCATTTAGCTCCACAGTACTTGAGCGAGCTCTTAACGCATTATAGTCCTTCACGTCTATTGCGATCTCAAAATTCCGGCCAGTTACTAATACCTAGAATATCAAAGTCGACTGCTGGCGGTAGATCCTTGTCCTATTTAGCACCAAAACTCTGGAACAGTCTTCCTACCATTGTCCGGGAAGCAGATACACTCTGTCAGTTCAAAGCCAGATTAAAGACACATCTCTTTGACCTTGCATTCACATAATACATGATAGACTTCTATAATTTAAAGTTAGGCTGCATAGATTAGGTCAGCCGGAACCGGGAACACTTCTCATAAATCCTGATGTACTCGTTACATCATAAGAAGAATGGCATCTACGCTAATTTTAGTGTCTGTGTTTATCCCGAGGTTTTCCCGCAGCCTGCCGGATCCAGGCCGTATCCAGATCTGATGAAGGACCTTCGCCTGGACCGATGACAATGCAGTGCTGAAGTGCCAACTAGTCTCTCCCTATGGAGGATCCCTCTACCACTATACAGATAAGGCGTTGTCTGGAAAATTCGTTTCGCGTTCCTACCCCAAAGCAACAAAATAAAATAAAATTCTTTATCAAAATTTATAAGGAAAGACAAGTATTCTGTTTAGGCTTGGCTTGTAGGGAATTCCAAACCTGCATATATTCAAACGCACATAACTATAGAACTCATTCTAAATTCGCATGTGAACGCCATCAGCGTTTCTCACAGGTTCGCATTTAAAGTCTGTGTAGAGAGAATGGTGTCGTCTTAGCGGCCCCTAATTTAATAACAAATGATCGTTGCGACGGAAGCAAATCAATCAAAACTAACTTTAGCTGGAAAATAACTTAACTCTGCCAAAAAGCCAAAACAATCTCTGTTACCTTAAATTATACGCTTATCTCTGTGAAGCTGCTTTGAAACAATCTACATTGTTAAAAGCGCTATATACTGTAAATGAAGATGACTTGACTTGACTTGACTTGACTTGACTAGCTATCATCATATAGAGACTGTGTCTGTTCCCCGAATTTGGAAATCCGGAAAACGTCCAAACCCATCTAAGGTTAAAATTTTAATTGATGTTCAACAAATAAAAAACAGCTATAATACAGATGAGCAAATGCTAAAGCTTGGGTTGCTGAATATTCGATCGCTTACTTCAAAAGCACTCGTTGTTAACGATATGATTTCAGATAATAACCTAGATGTGCTGTGTTTGACAGAAACCTGGCTAAAACCAAACGATTACATTACTTTAAATGAGTCCACCCCGCAAGATTACTGTTATAAGCATGAGCCTCGTCTGAAACGCAAAGGGGGAGGTGTCGGTGTAATTTATAGTAATATTTTCAAAACCAATAAAAAATCAAGTTTTAAATATACTTATTTTGAAGTGTTAGTGCTTAATGTAAAAAATATATAGTGTTAACGATAAATTACGTTTGGGATTTGTGCTGGCTACTGTATACAGGCCACCAGGGCACCATAAAGATTTTATCAAAGAATTTGCTGACTTTCTATCACAATTAATATTGGCTGCAGATAAAGTACTAATTGTTGGTGATTTTAATATACACATCGATAATGAAAAAGATGCATTGGTATTGGCATTTAAAGACATTGTAAACTCAATTGGAGTTAGACAACATGTGTCAGGACCTGTGTTAAAAGCTGCTAGATCTGCTTATTTTTCAACCCTATTAGAAGAAAATAAACATAATCCTAAGTATATATTTGAAACGGTGGCTAAACTAATGAAAAAGAAAACTTCAAGCCAGAAGTTTCCAAGCAACACAGCAGTAATGACTTTATGAACTTCTTCACTTATAAGATTGATAATATCAGGGACAAAATTATAACTATGCAACCGTCTACTACAGTATCGCATCAGGCAGTGCATTGTAGTCTCCCTGAGGAAAATTTTTATTCATGTATTGCTATAGGAGAGGAAGAATTTTGCAAATTCGTTAATTCTTCTAAATCGACAACATGTATGTTAGACCCTATACCGACTAAGCTACTGAAAGAGATGCTTCCAGAGGTCATAGATCCTCTTCTTAATATCATTAATTCATCTTTGTCTCTAGGATACGTACCAAAAAACTTTAAGCTGGCTATGATTAAACCGCTTGTTAAAAACCGCAACTTGATCCTACAGAATTAGTCAATTACAGGCCGATCTCGAATCTACCTTTTCTGTCAAAGATATTAGAAAAAGCAGTATCCTCACAACTATGTTCCTTTCTTGAAAGAAATGATATCTGCGAGGATTTTCAGTCCGGGTTTAGACCGCACCATAGTACTGAGACAGCTCTCATCAGAGTCACAAATGATTTGCTCTTATCATCTGATCGTGGTTGTGTCTCTCTATTAGTGTTACTGGATCTTAGTGCTGCATTTGATACTATCGACCACAACATTCTTTTAAATAGACTAGAAAACTATGTTGGCATTAGTGGAATTGCACTAGCATGGTTTAAATCGTACTTATCTGACCGTTATCAGTTTGTAGCAGTAAATGAAGAGATGTCTTATCGATCACAAGTTCAGTATGGCGTACCACAAGGCTCAGTACTAGGACCGCTGCTGTTCACTCTGTACATGCTACCATTAGGAGATATCATTAGGAAACATGGCATTAGCTTTCACTGTTATGCCGACGATACTCAGCTCTATATTTCTTCAAAACCTAACGAAACTTACCAATTCACAAAATTAACGGAATGCATAGCTGATATAAAAAATTGGATGACTAGTAATTTCCTACTACTCATCATCAGTCGAGCTGGGCTAGAGGTCGACCAGAGGTTTCCCTCCTTTCGGTTTCTTTTGCCTAGGCGTGGCAAAAAGACAGTTCTATTGTTTCTGGTTCTTTGCCAACTCGCTGATTTCCTTTTCGCTGAGAGTGATCATGCTTTTGCCAGTGATATGACGTGATATTTGTTCGCGGTACGATGTTCGTGGTGCCCCGTGCCTATTTGTTGGTTTGACCTGTGACTCATAAGATGAAACGTTTGACCGGTTCGTCTTCTGCCATGCGAATGCAGTGGCCTGTGAACTTAAGCTGTTGATCGTATATAGTTGTGCTTATTGGCACCTGTTGAACCGTCTCGTATAAATGGTTATTTGTTATATGATCGTTCTTCTGGTCTATACCAAGCATGATGCGGTAACAGTTTGTTGCATATGCGTCGAGTCAATTCGCTAGATGTTTAGTGAGGATCCATGTTTTGCAGCCATAAAGCAAGATGGAGATGCAAGCGGCTTTGAAGAGTCGAATCTTGAAGTTGATCTTGGTCTTGGGTGCTTTTAGGATTGATTTGAGTTTGTGAAACGCTACCCAAGCTAAACCGATTCGAACATTGACATCTTTGTTTGTTGATCCTACGTAGGCGCCTAGGTATTTGAAGTCATTTACGATGGCTACCTCTTGGTCAACTATCTTGAGTGCAGGAGCAGGAGTTGCGTCTTTCTGTATGTTCAGGCGCATTTGCTCGGTTTTGTTGATATTTATCTCTAGGCCTACTTGGCGTGCTTGTATTTTGAGTGCGGTGACTTGTTTTTGTTGTTGCTCTGCGTTTCCTTCAAGTAGGGTGATGTCATCGGCAAAAGCTAGGTCATTCACTTTGTGACTTAGCACGCGAGTTGATGCGCGTAAAGTTCTGTAACTTCCGTCTTTTTCCTTGCCTTTGTGTGTAAGATATCCAAATTCGTTAGCTGATAGTTTTGAGACGTAGTCGATGACTATGATGAATAGAAATGGTGCTAAGACATCACCTTGAAGTACACCTGTTGTGATTTTGAATGGCTTGGAGCACTGGCCTTGCAGGTATACTTGGCTTTTCAAGTCATCGTACAGCACCCGAATTGCATCAACGATCTTTACTGGAATGCCGTAGTGTCGGAGAATAGCGAACATAATTTCTCTGTCGATTGAATCGAAGGCCTTCTTGAAGTCGATGAATGTGATGTAAAGTGGGATATCTTGTGCATATGCTCCATCCATTATTCGTCGCAGAATATGAATTTGTTGAATGCAACTATGGCCTGTTCTGAAGCCTGCTTGGTTCTTTCTGAGCATAATGTCGATGGGCAGACGAATTCGATTTAAGATCATGCGATTGTACACTTTTGCTGCAATTGATGTCAGAGTGATTCCGCACCAGTTTGTCATTAGCTGCCGGTTTCCTTTCTTCGGTAGAGGTATGATGAGATTCGATGTCCATTGAGTGGGTGTGTGACAGTTTTCGTAGACCATTTGACAGATATGGAGCAGCTCATCGACTATGGAATCGCCGCCGTCTTTGAGCACTTCAGCTGTCATTGTGTAGTCTGGTCCAGGTGCTTTGTTGCGCTTTAGGTCTTCGATTGCTTGCTCTATCTCGGATCGATTGAATTGAGCAGTTTTGATGTCAGTACAGTCGGGTGATGGAACTGGGTGGACTGTTTGATCTGCGTTTTTGTTTTTATTGTTTAGCAGAAAGTACTCGCACCAGCCTTCGAGTAGATCGTTTTTATCTTTGGGCATTGATCCATCGAGTTTCTTTACTTTGTTTGGGTCGACCTTGTTGTCATCACCTGAGATCTGATTGACGATCTTCCAGGTTTTGCCGTGTTCTCTCTTCTTGTCTGCGTTCTCTAGTGCTTCAAGCAGGTGGCCGAGATGCGCTTCTTCATCATGTGTGAATGCGTCAGACACTTGGTTCTGCAGGCTTTGCCACGTCATTTTGTGCGAGGGCAGTCGTGTTCGCTTGTACTTTGCCCTGACCTTGTTGCAGATGTCGAGTAGTGTGAGAGTTTCAGCAGTGACCCAGCTCGCAAACTTTTCTTTGCGCCTCTTTCCAAGTACGTTTTTGCTTGTATCGCGTAGAGCAGTATCCAGTGTGTCAGCGTGTTGCTGGATCTTGGCAGTTTTACTTGGTATGGCTTCCATTTCGTCCATTAGCAAGCTGAACCGATTTTTAAGCTCGCAATTGAAAGACTCTTTGATTTCCGGTTCTGCTAGTCTTTCCCAGTTGAACTTGCATCGATTGTTGGTTGGTTGTTTTGGTGCTCTTAGGCTCAGTTTGAAGTTTGCGTTCATTACTTTGTGGTCGGAGCCGACGTCGATTGTATTATAAGCGCAGTAGTTTTTGAGTGATTTCCACCACTTTGTCGAGATCAACATGTGGTCAAGTTGTGACCACTCGCCCTTTGGTGAACAGTAAGTGAGTAGCTGACTTTTCCTGTTTGGAAAGTGTGTATGCTGTAAAAGTGTATTCACGATTAATACCGTTCCAAATTATTTTACATCCTAATCAGGACATATAAATAATCCCGTGGTAACTAAAGAGCCTATCCTTTAGTCGTGCTTTTAAGAGTTAGGTGAACAGTCTCTACAAATTCGTATTTTATTATAAAGATAATAGGAATTATAAGTATAATAAATTTCCCCTTCGTAGTATAAATCTACCTTTTTAGGTACTCTTCAACCGTGTTCGCTATACAACAATAACCCTGTCGTAAGCTGCCTCTTTGGCTAGGCTTTCAAATCAATCAAATCTCACATTGCATAGATTTCCTTATCAGAAAATAATGCTCACCCTCTTGTAGTTTTCCTCCAGCTAGGATCTCTCTGATCCAGGGGGACGAAGGTGACACGTACTCAAAAATCCAAGTTCCAGTCAGATGATTGTAATAAATGTTTAACAATATTTATTAAAAGAATCAAAATGAAAGATATACTTTTTACAGATTATAATAGAGTACTAAACTAACAGAGTAATATTAGCTAGGCTTAAAGCTTCTTGCATCCGGAAACTGCTGGCGTTCCGGACTGGAGATTGCAAGGAAGAGCAATGAGTCTTGTCCAGGTCCCTTCTTTTATAGTCCGAATTGAGGTGCCTTCATCATATTTACTGTAAGGCAAATCACATGTACAACTGCTGATCCCAGCTAGTGTAGTCTATTTCTGTACCCGCCTGACTGTCCAGTCAGTGGCTGTCCCTCCGAAGATACAATAGTTCCTTTGTATGTGTGGAGTCCAGCCGTCTGTTCGACATTTTATTGTGGTCGGCTCTGTTGAGCTGAGTCGATGTTCTTGGATGGTGATGATGTCAATTTTAGTAGAGTTGCAGCTGGCGATGATCTGCTCCAGCTTGTGGCTGATGTTTGCACGGCCACAGCGTGGTTTTGAGTCGGCCAGGGTCCGCACGTTGTATGAGGCAATGGTAAATGCCTGGACGAAGGGTGCTCGTCTACCTAAAGTCGGATCGGGCGCGTGGCGTTGGATAAGTCCGCTTTGGCCACACTCCTTCATAACGGGATCAATCCCAGACTCCAGGTTGTCAGTGCGTGTTGGGTCGGTTCCCGGATCTTTTGGTTTTGCTGTCATATTTTGCATACGTTGTAGTTTTTCCCGCAAGCGCAAGTAGGTACGACTGTGCTGGGTTACAAGTCCTCTTGCACAGAAGTTGTTTCCATGATTATACCGCCATGGATCGGTCAGCAGTTACGTTCGCATAGTCCCCATAGCTATATTGATCTATGATCTTCTGGTAGGCTACCCATGTTAGACCCTGCTGGGTCAGTTTAAAGTCATGACCAGGACCAATCCTACTACTAAATTCTGAAAAAAACAGAGATTCAAATTAATTGGACAAAAAACGTCCTCACGTAATAACCTAGAATACTGTCTAACACTTGATGGCTGCTCTGTTAAATCTTCGTCGTCGGTTAGGAACCTGGGTGTGCTCTTTGATACCAATCTTTCATTTGAAAGTCACGTGTCTAGTATCTGTAAAACCGCATTCTTCCATCTTAAAAATATATCAAAATTACGCCATATGCTCTCATTGACAAATGCGGAACAATTAGTTCATGCGTTCATGACCTCAAGGCTAGATTATTGTAATGCTCTACTGCAGGGGTGCGGAACGTCCGGCCCGCAAAAGAGTTTGATGCGGCCCGCGAGTCAATTCCTCCCAAAAAAAAAAAAAAAAAAAATCTGAAACAAAAATCTCAGCAATTACTTTTCCTGTGATAGAAAACACAAAATAGGCAAAGTGGCAAGCAGCACGAGTCCACAAGCCGTGAAAGCAGGGCGTGGCCAGTAGCGCGAGTGTTAATGAGTCACCTGAGTTCAAGTTCAAGCACCGGTTTCAAGTTTCTCACGGATGAACTTCGGGGGCGCGCGTGCCGCACCGGTTTAAAAAAAATAACGCAGTCAGCACCGCCGCACAGTCTTCTGTCAGACCAGATGTTGGCAGGCTATATGTCAGTAAAACTCAGAAAAACTAACTTACTTACGTCGTGCCAGCTGTTTGCTCGCGGCGCGCACTCTTCAATCACGCAAATGCGGCGCGTCCGGTATCACGCAAAATAAACTAGCATGTAACGTTGTGTTCTGTCGTCAATTAAGTATTGAAATAACCAAAAGTGAGATTGCGTCAAAACTCTATGTCGGGGCTTTTGTATTTCTTTGTAGGCTACATAAATGTTACACATTTTGGCGTAGCCCTACTCAATTTTCATTATTAATATTCTAACATTTTATCAATATTGCAAAGTCATTAAAACTGACTAAATATTTTGTGACCAAAAATGTGAAAAATAGGCCTACATCTAGCCTAAATGATCGTTCATGACATTCTTTTAACTATAAGCAACCCAATTTGTCTAGATCTGTATTATTTCCTTTGTATAATGAGCTTAAATATTGCTGCGCAGTCGTGTGATTTAGTCTGCTTGATTAACATTATTACAATGTATTCCTATTTAACTCTGATATGTAGCCTATATATAAGGTCCTCGAATATGTTCGAATATTTCACCAGCATCAGCCTTTTCACAGTTTGTATCACTCCGCTTGTGTTTGCGCAACTTGCATCATTAAGCCAGTAGGTGGTGACAAGTGACTTTATGAGTGAACAATTGAAATTTAATTGAACTGATTTAATAGTGCCAAAAACATTGATTAACTCAAGAAAGAAACAAGTTGCTGAAACCAAATTTTTAATGCTTAAAAGTTTACATCTATTAAAAATAATCCTTGAAAGATTTCTCTTTTAAGGCCATTCCTGTTTGGAATATGTGATTGTGTATTGTCAACAATAAGCAGAAACATTTTGCATTTCCATTTTCTATTATGGATCATTCATTTCAACATTTATCCTCATTCTCATGTTTAATAATCTGTTATCTTGACAAATAATGTATGCTACTGCCCACTGACATGCTTTTAAAGCTATTGTTATCAAAAAATGTTGGCCTTCAAACACCTTAAAATGCACATATGTAGGTCTGAGAAATCCAAATTTCCAAATATGGGCTGGTGTGGCTACAGTGCCAGGACAGAATTTTTTAACCAGTCTGCCCCTTGCATGTGTGTAGACCTAAATATATACATTATTCTCTGTATCGAATCATGTTATCTTGTTACCCAGCCCCTGATGTTTCGGGCTCAGCCCCTGGTGTTTTTAAAACCTAGAAACGACCCTGCTCATTATGGCCCTTAAAGAATGTTAAAAAAATTGTAAATGGCCCTTGATAGGAAAAAGGTTCCCCACCCCTGCTCTACTGGGTGGTTGCCCTGCACGCTTAATAAACAAACTACAGCTGGTCCAAAACGCAGCAGCTCGAGTTCTTACCAGAACCAGGAAGTATGACCATATTAGCCCGGTTCTGTCAACACTGCACTGGCTCCCTATTAAACATCGTATACATTTTAAAATATTGCTGATCACTTACAAAGCACTAAATAGTTTAAGCTCCCCTTGAGCGAGCTCTTAACGCATTATAGTCCGTCACGTCTATTGCGATCTCAGTATTCCGAATACCTAGAATATCAAAATCGACTGCTGGCGGTAGATCCTTCTCCTATTTAGCAGACACACACACACACACACACACACACACACACACACATATATAATGTTCAATTCCAAGTTCAGTGTTTCTTTGTTTACTGTATTATTATTGTTTTATGTTATCAGTATTATTATTTTTGCAATATCTAGCCAAGATAATATATGTAAGGAATAATTGACGACAGGCCGTTGAATTATTAGAAAAATAATGCACACCCGAGGTGGTAATGCGGTCACGACGCGAAGCGGAGTGGCCGTTCACCTCGGGTGTGCATTATTTTTCTTCAACGGCCTGAAGTCAATTATTCCGCTTATACTACAGTTACCACACCTCGAAACATTGTTCAGATTATGTATTTCAAGACGTTTATAAAGTTTTTGTCATTAAAACGCTCTTGTATGTAGGACTAATTTCTTACGCATCTAATCCAATGCCTCAGTTGCTAATAAAAACAAACGTCATTTTAGAGTTAGTAACGGAGGTTTGAGCCACTGATAGCAGACTAATGCTGGGACACACGACTAGCTGACACATTCTCTTACTGTTTTCATCGCAGCATATTTTAAACACCGACTTTGAACCGCTTTGAACACAGACTGAACGCGCTGAACACGCGTTTGGGCATGATCAGTCATACGTATCAAATTACATTCATAACCGGCCTTAAAGTGTGTCCCCAGTTATTAATGCAGTTATTGAGAGGGATGTTGCAATAATGAGACAGAAAAGCATGTTCGTCTATATTATTATTTATTTATTAATTCAATTCGTTTTAATTAATTCGTTCATTTTTTATTTTTTATTATTGACAGATGACAGTAGATAGCCAAATAAATGAAACACAAAGCCCTTTTAACAAGCAGGTCTATCAATAATTATTTATTTGTTATATTATCTGCAATAAAAATCCGTGCTGCAGGACTATCCATTTATTTAGCCTATATTCAGTTTAATTTTCTATTGATTATAGATAGGACTATATACTTTATTACTTTATAAACTGCATGTTTCTATTGATTGTGAAGCTAGACATTGAAAATTGCAGATCAAGCGCATGCGGCTTAATGGCTTTTTCTTGTTATGAATTCGCCTTTGGCTAAGCCACGCCCTAGAATGTAGATTGACCAATCACAGCGCAGCCAAGAACGAGCTCCGACAGAGGTCCGACACTTTTTCACAGCGCTCCATTGACTTTAACGCAGGCGTCTCATATTTTTGGTCTCGGCAGGCTATTACCGTCGTAGTTTTATCAAAAATATGGTTAAACGTTGTGCCTGGGGCATTTGTAACACAGAGGTTGGAGGGGGGTGTCCGTTTTTTTCCCTTCCCAAAACCGATTTCAAATCCTTACAAGTGTCGTCTTTGGATTAAACTGTGTGTGGACGTCCTCAGTCAGCTAAACCCCTCAAGGATCAACAAGCACACTTTTGTGTGCTCTAAGGTAAATTTGCTTTTAACCTTCCCGTCAAGTTATACAAGTTATAATGCTAGTTAGACAGTTTTATGCTGTTTTAGGTTATGATTTCGGTTCTCTACCCTAATTACGTTAATGGAGAATCAAGGTGCTAGCAAGCAAGCTTAGCGATAGTTTAGTTATCACGTAAGTCAGGATTGTATGTTTTGACTAGCGGCTGGATGTTAGCTAACTGTGTTATTCAAGATACAAACACCTAACGTTAACGTTAGGTGTTTGTATCTTGAATAACAAAGTTAGCTAAAACAAACAGCATATAACTGTCTAACTAGTATAACTTTACAGTAAGGTTAAAATCTAAATTTACCTTAGAGAACACAAAAGTGTGCTTGTTGATCCTTGAGGGGTTTAGCTGACTGTGAGGACGTCCACACACACAGTTTAATCCAAAGACGACACTTGTCAGGATTTGAAATCGGTTTTGGGAAGGGAAAAAAACGGACACCCTCCTCCAACCTCTCTGGGAAACGCGTATCTGTGTTACAAATGCCCCAGGCACAACGTTTAACCATATTTCTGATAAAACTACGACGGTAATAGCCTGCCGAGACCAAAAATATGAGACGCCTGCGTTAAAGTCAATGGAGCGCTGTGAAAAAGTGTCGGACCTCTGTCGAAGCTCGTTCTTGGCTGCGCTGTGATTGGTCAATCTACATTCTAGGGCGTGGCTTAGCCAAAGGTGAATTGTATCCTATTTTCCGTTATTACAGTTGACTAGAGGTCTGCACGGGCTTTAAACTGAAGCCCGAACCCGGCCCGTACCCGCGATCATTTAACCCGACCCGACCCGACCCGACAATTAAATTTACATGTTAAGCCCGAACCCGACCCGAACCCGAGGTCCACTCTATTTCTCACAGCAAATAAATACCATTTTTGAGAGAGAGAGCCTGTGTGTCTGTGGTCTGTGTAGCCTATGCATACATTGCACATCGAGAAGAAAGCGAAAACATTGCAAAGCGAGAAGAAACCGCTCTGGATGAAATGTGAATTTTAAAACAAATTAAATGAACAACAGCCAGGGCTTAATTTGAGCCCCACCTCCGACATTAGATCCGGGACCTTTTTTATTGGATCCGGCACCTCCTGTGTCACTAAAATGAATTGCCTAAATGAAATAAAATAAAATAAAATTACTGTTTGTGTAGTGTTCAATGTTTGTGACTCATGACTTGCGCGCTTGTACGAGTTGAGATTGCTGTTAGCCTCGATCGTTTCACTCAGGGGAAAAATGTCAAAAAGACAGGAAAGTTTGCTTAACTTTTTAAAATACGCTGGACAGTCAGATCCCAAACAAGCAAAAATCGTTTCCGCTGATCAAAAAGGAGACCACGGTGGACACAGTAGCCTAGTATCGACATAATATCTCGTTATTTCAACAAAATAAGGGGACATTCTAATCTGCATTAAGCCACATTAAGCTTTCTTATAATGGTTTTCTATGGGAGGAAAATGCTTAACGTGCACGTGTAATTATTTATTTATTTATTTATTTTTTGTTCCGTTACCTCCAACCTCAGTTTTGAGTCGCCGGATTTCTCTCTCGCGTGCCGGTCACCACAACACAGCAAGCAGGCAAAGCACACGGCACGCAAACTATATATAGCTTATAAAGTTTTTCTTAGTTACAAACCCGAGCCCGACCCGAACCCGAGGCTGTTCAATAAACATTAACCCGAACCCGACCCGAAACCCGCACATTTTTCGGGACCCGTCGGGCTCGGGTCGGGTAGCAGACCTCTACAGTTGACTACGCGAAGTGATATGGAACTGTAATGCGGTCAAGACCTGCCTGGAACTACTTTAGCTGTGCGTTTCCCTGAAAATAATGCACACCTTAGAACGTTCGTCAACCAATCAGATTCAAGCATTCAACGGCCCTGTAGTATAAATAGCCTATAATACTATATTTTTTACTTAATTTAACTATTATTATTATAATTTTGTGTAATAAATGTCCTAAATCAATTTCAATGTTGTTTAGATGCTTTGGCAAAACAAAATGGTTTTTTTTTTTTTTTTCATGCCAATAAAGCTTTCTGAATTGAATTGAGAGTGTGAGAGTGTGTGTGTGTGTGTGTGAGAGAGAGAGAGAGAGAGAGAGTGTGTGTGTGTGTGTGAGAGAGAGAGAGAGAGAGAGTGTGTGTGTGTGTGTGTGAGAGAGAGAGAGAGAGAGAGAGAGAGAGAGAGAGAGAGAGAGAGAGAGAGAGAGACTTTAAAGGTCTATTTATTTACAAAAAATTAAAAAGAACATTAACTTTTCAATTTAACAATATCTCCAGGAGAATGTTTTTTTTTTGGTTTTTTTTTTTTTTTTTTTTTTTTTTATACACATACCCTCAAATATACATTTCCAAACATCCATCATCATCAACATTGCAAAAGACTTGATTTATTCCCCATTTATATTTAAACATTTCCATATCTTTGACCAATTTATAGAATGTAAATTCAATTTTAATGCGAGATTTTAGTAAACCTTTAAGAATAGACACCACATCAGTTGATACATCACCACTCAACAGCTTCTTCCGTGACAACCATATGGCCAATTTTGACTGCCCAAATAAGAAATTAATTAAAACAAGAACTTCTCTTTTTTCCCGTCTATATTTTGGTCCATAAATGAAAAAAATCGGTGTAAATACTTCCCCCAAAGTATTACACCACTCTTCCAATCTATAAAAAAGTGGTTGAAGCCTTTCACATTCTAAAAACAAATGAAAAACGGTTTCCTGCTCTCCACATAAAGGACAACCCATCCCTGCCTGTGGATCAAAGTGTGCTCTGTATCTGTTCGTAGCTATAATCCCGTGTACAATTCTCCACTGAAGATCTCCAGATCTCTTCTCGAGTGGTGGTTTGTACACGGACCGCCAGCTACCTTTAGGGGAAGCGCCCAGTCCAAACATCTCCTGCCATTTAGACTCTTTGACACTCTCTAGTGTTTTAAGGTGACATATTTTAACACACAGAGTATACAATTCTTTCTTTCCAGCCTCTTGAAATGAAAACAGCTGTGGCGTCTTGAAAGATAGCAAGCAACCCTCCTTTTCTTGCCATGTCCCAGTCTCAGCAGAGACACTCAGCTCTGGAAAAACGCACTTGTCCACCTCCTCTTCAAAAGTTTCTAGTGCCACTCTATAGTCCTGTGGCAGAGACTCCAAAATCTGATTCAACACATTCTGTGCCAATCTGATTGATCTTAGTCCCAATTTAAAAGCCAAACTTTCAGCAGTTATCCATTCTTTTGTTTCCATTAAATGTCCAATCTTTACAATCTTTGCTTTCCACATGGCTTTTCTGAGGGTGTCTGATTTAGAAATATCCAAATCCAATTCAGGATTAAAAAGTAGCGGTTCCTCTTTCAGCCATAATGCCTGTGTCCCAACTCCACTCCGTGAAAAACTAAAAAGTGTCCAAGATCTTAAAATCGATCTATAAAAAGAGCTCAGTCCAGAAAGGTCCAGTTTATTAATTTCCATAAGGAAAAGATGACGGTCTAGACCCATATTTCCTGCTCTCCTCAGGAGGGCACAGGCAACTCCAGCCCAGCTCACCTCTTCTCCATACAGCAGTCTCTGTGCCGTCTGGATTCTGAAGGCCTTTACTCTTGACGTGACATCGATCAGCCCCTGGCCTCCTTCATGTGTAGGCAGATAAAGAACCGCCGCCTTCAACCAATGATGTCCCGTCCAGAAAAACTCCACCAGTTGCTTCTGGATTTCTCTAACCAGCTCTTCCGGAGGCTCAAGTATTGCCATTTTGTGCCATAGCGAAGATGCAACCAAATTGTTACAAACCAGTACCCTCCCCCTGTAGGATAGCTGGGGTAGCAACCATTTCCACTTAGACAACCGAGCACACACTTTCTCCACAAGCCCCTCCCAATTTTGCTTTTTGTACTCTTCTGTCCCTATAAATACCCCTAAGTATTTGAAACCTGCCCTTCCCCACTGTAAGCCACCAGGAAGCACTGGACCTTTAAAAACTTTTCCACACCACAAAGCCTCACATTTACCCCAATTAACAACTGCTGAGGAGGCTTTGCCATAACACTCTAAGGCCCCCTTAAGCATCTGTATGTCATTTTGCTCTCGTATTATAACTGTGACATCATCAGCGTATGCAGAAAGTTTAATGTTAGAAGATATAGTGTTAAACTTTAGACCCATTAACTCTTTCCTTAACTTACACAGAAAAGGTTCAATTACAATACTGTACAGTTGACCTGAGAGAGGACAGCCCTGTCTAATACCTCTTTTTACACTTATCGGGATACTCAACCCACCAGCCATTTTTATCATACATTTTGCATCAGTATATAAGAGTTTAATTTTTGAAATGAAATTATCCCCAAAACCAAAAGCCTTCAAAGTATCAAAAAGAAAAACATGGTCAACCCTGTCGAAAGCCTTTTCTTGGTCTAAAGATAACAAACCCAAATTAACATCATTACAATGAGTAAAATCAAAAACATCCCTTATTAGATGAAGATTATCTGTAATGGATCTATTCTTTATACAATAAGATTGATCCTTATGAACTATTTCTTGTAACACCAAATTCAGTCTATTGGCCAAACATTTAGAAAGTATCTTATATTCAGTGCATAAAATCGCTACTGGCCTCCAGTTCTTTAAAAGTGTCAAATCACCCTTTTTTGGGAGCAACGATAAAACAGCACGTTGACAACTTGTTGGAAGAATTCCATCAAGAAAGCATTTTTGAAGTATTTTAAAATAGTCCTCACCAATAGTGTCCCAAAAAACCTTATAGAATTCACCCGGAAGTCCATCGAGTCCTGGAGTACGACCTGAAGAGAGACCCTTTACGGCCGCAGTGACTTCATCAAAAGTAAGCTCAGTCTCTAAAGAAGTCTTATGTTCTTCAGTTAGAACAGGAAGATCCTTAAGCAGCTCATTCCTACATTGTTCATCTGAGCTCTCAGCAGAGTACAAACTTGAATAAAAAGCCACAGCAAGTCTACGCATCTCCATCGGATCTGAGGTGACATGTCCGTTGTCATCCTTCAACGAGTACATCTGCTTTTGTTGGCCCTTTTTACGCTCCAGATTAAAGAAGTAGGTAGTAGGAGCATCCATGTCTTTTACAGTCTGAAAACGGCTTCTTATGAGAGCTCCTTTAACTCTTTCATTTAAAATTGAGCTTAGTTGATTCTTTCTCTCAGTCCATAGATCTTTTAGATTATCAGCCTCATTATTAGTCATTTTTTTTTCAATATCACAAATCTCTCTTTCCAGCCACTCCAAAGTTTTTCTTAATTGAAAAGAGGAATGAGATGCATATTTTTGGCAAAAGTCTCTTATGTGCACTTTCCCAACTTCCCACCACTGTGTAATACTTTCAAAAAGACTCTTTTCTGTTTTCCAGGTCTCCCAAAACAATTTAAAAATTCCACAAAAATTCTTATCTTCCAAAAGTTTTATATTAAAGTGCCAATAACAACTTTTATGTGTATTTATTGCCAAAGCAACTGCAACAGTAATGAATTTATGATCAGAAATAGCATTAGGAATAATATCTACTTTGACAACTCTGTTTCTCATATTGTGTGACAAATAAAAACGATCCAAACGAGCAGCAGAAATGTTTTCATTACAAACTTTCACCCATGTATATTGCTTTGTAAGGGGATTATGTTCTCTCCACACATCTGATAAACGTAGCTTTTTTACAACACCAGCTAAAACGGTAGCTGACATGGCATGAGGCTCCTCCCCATTTCTATCTAGTGTGAAATCAATTGTACAGTTCCAATCTCCTCCCACAACAATAAAAACATCATCTTTTTCTTCCTTTATTATATTCTCTAATCTGGTGAAAAAATTTAAACGTTCCGCTCCAACATTAGGAGCATAGATATTCACAAACAAAAAGATAAAATTGCAAATTTCAGCCTTTACTATTAAACACCTTCCTGGCTCCACTTCATTTTTTGATATAATTTTTGCTTTTACAGAAGGGGAGAAAAGGACAGCTACACCGGCACTTAAATTAGTCCCGTGACTCAAAACATAGTCTCCTTTCCACCATAATCCCCAATCAACTTCATTGCTATAATTACTATGGGTCTCTTGTAGGAAAGTAACACTTAAATCCTTCAATTTAATAATTTCTGATAATATCACATTCTTCCTCCCATCTCTCATCCCATTGATATTAAGGGACCCCACCCGTAAAAATTCCATGAAAGAGAGGAGGAGAAAAAGACAGAAAAGAGAAGCAAAATTAAAAGCCATCATAAAAGTTTTGTTGTTCCCCTCGTTAATCTTTCTCTTCCTATTTTTCTTATAGTAGTTAAATGCTTTTTAAGACGGAACCTCTTTTGTTGTGAAATTTCTTGATAACTACTCGTTTTTCTTACCTTCATCACAGATTTTACAAACTTTTCAACATCAGGGAAATAGTCATCAACTTCAACCCCAGATTTTCCTTTTGTCTCATCTAAGAAAGCATTAATCTCTTCAACAGTGTATAGATCGCTATCAGCCTCTCCACCAAGCCACTGCTCACCCTCTCTCATGCCATCATCAGTAAACTGTGAACACTCATCTACTTCATCAGCAATGTTCTCCTCTGAGCCTCCAGCCTGAGCTCCATCATCAACTATCTCCTCCAAAACTCCTTTCCTTCCATCATTCATCTCAATAATATCAGCAACAGCAGCATCCTGCGAGCCAAACTGTACAATAGCATCAGTATCATTCGCAGCTTCAGCATTGACACTCACCTCCTCTTGTCTTTTCACCTCCTCTGTCACTCCTTCATCTTGTTCCACACTCCTCTGCTCTGCTACAGCATCATGATGATCAACAGTAACTCCAGTATCAGCTCTAGATGTGGACGGCCTTTGCTCATCTCGATGTGGACACGCGAAACGTTTATGGCCCAAATCACCGCACTCGAAACACTTCAAACTTTCAGTGCTCGCATATATCATAAACGAGTTTTCTCCGTGATTCACACGGAAGGAAACTTCAAGAGTACGCGTAGGTGAAGTAAGAAACATATAGATCTGACGTCTAAAGGAAAGTACATGTTTGAGTGCCGCGTTTTTACACCCAAGGGGAATCATTTTTACAGGGCTCGCAATCTTACCGAACCTCTGCAACTCTTTCGTAATCGCGTCATTCGACACAAACGGAGGCGCATTTGATATAGTGATTTTTGTTGCTGGTGCAGATAATGGGCTAACAGCAACAAACGTTTCTTTAACCCATAACCCGCTCACAGTCAACTGATTTACCAGCGGTTCAGATTTCAAAAATACCACAATCGCTTTATTCATTCGTGATGCCGACACTATATTATCAAAACCGATCTGCTCCCCGATAACTACGAGCAGATCTTCCACTGTTACACCAGGCTCTGGCACACACCTGCAACCATGCCGTAGGGACAGAGCTGACCCAGGAACAGACTCCATACCAGCGTCTGTCTAACGCACGCGGTTTAAAAACCGCGCCGTTTTCTTCTCTGTCCTCTGCCTAAACCTAGAAAAGAACTACCGAGGGGAAAAACATTTATAAGCAAAAAGAAAAGAAAAAATAAAGCACGAAAAAGAAACCGCACTCGCTCCCAACAAACACTCAAGATCCTCACACACTCCCAGCATGCACCAGAGAGAGAGAGAGAGAGAGAGAGAGAGAGAGTGTGTGTGAGAGAGAATTTGAAAAGTCAAGTCAAGTCAAGTCAAGTTTATTTATATAGGCCTAGCGCTTTTCACAACACAGGTTGTATCAAAGCAGCTTCACAGTAATAAATTAGAACAATACATCAATGTTTGTTTCTAGTGGAACGTCTACGTTTGGTAATGCTGATCAATAGTATCGTTGATTGATTAATTAAATTAAATATCCCCAAATATCCCCAACTGAGCAAGCCAAAGGCAACAGTGGCAAGGAACCGAAAAACTCCATCAGGTGACCTAATGGAGAAAAAAAAAAAACCTTGGGAGAACCCGGGCTCAGTCGGGGGCCAGTTCTCCTCTGGCGTTTATGAACTAGAGGTCGGATTTAACTGTAAGATTAAAAGTATTATATGAATGCCTGGCTGAAGAGATGCGTCTTTAATCTAGTTTTAAACTGGGAGAGCGAGTCTGGACAACGAACAGTATCAGGAAGGCTATTCCAGAGTTTTGGAGCTAAATGTGAAAATGCTCTCCCTCCTTTGGTGGATCTGGATATCCTAGGTATGACCAAAAGCCTCGAATTTAGTGACCTTAAAGAGCGCGATGGATTATAGGGCGATAGAAGATCCATTAAATAGACTGGAGCTAAGCCGTTTAGGGCTTTATAAGTCAGTAGCAATACCTTGTAATTAATACGGGACTTTATAACCAATGTAGTGATGATAAAATCGGTGTTATATGATCATATTTTCTTGATCTAGTTAGAACTCTAGCGGCGGCATTTTGGACTAACTGTAGCTTGTTTATTGAGGATGCAGGACAACCAGCTAATAAAGCATTACAGTAATCTAGTCTTGAGGTCATGAATGCATGAACTAACTTTTCTGCATCAGAAACAGATAGCATATTACGTAGCTTAGCAATGTTTCTAAGGTGGAAAAAGGCTGTTCTTGTAACATATGAAATATGATTTTCAAAAGACAGGTTGCAGTCTAATATAACACCCAGGTCTTTTACTGTAGAGGATGAAGTAACAGGACATCCTACTATGTTAAAGTTGTATTGTGAGAGGTTTTGTCGGTGGTTTTTTGAACCGATAAGTAGTACCTCTGTCTTGTCTGGATTTAATAAAAGAAAATTACACGTCATCCAATCTTTTATATCTTTAACACACTCTGTCAATTTGGATAATTTAGCGTTTTCATCCGGCCGTGACGAAATATAGATTTGAGTGTCATCAGCATAACAATGGAAACTAATTCCATGTTTCCTTATAATATTTCCAAGTGGCAGCATATATATTGAGAATAATAGAGGGCCTAACACAGATCCCTGCGGCACTCCATAGTTTACTGGAGTTATGATAGATTTTTCTCCATTTAAATAGACAAAATGGTAGCGGTCAGATAAATACGATCTAAACCAGCTTAATGCTTGTCCTTGAACACCAGTATAATTTTGTAATCGATCTAAGAGTATTGTATGATCTATAGTATCGAACGCAGCACTAAGATCAAGTAAAACTAGTATTGAGATACAGCCTTGGTCAGAAGCTAAAAGTAAAACATTTGTGATTTTAACGAGCGCAGTTTCAGTGCTATGATGCGGCCTGAATCCAGACTGAAACTTTTCATAGACGTCATTTTCTTGTAAGAAAGAGCCCAGTTGAGCGGACACAACTTTTTCTAGTATTTTAGACATAAAAGGTAGATTTGAAATGGGTCTATAATTTGCTAGATTATTCGGATCTAATTGTGGTTTCTTAATGAGAGGTTTTAAAACTGCCAGTTTAAATGTTTTTGGAACATAACCTAAAGATAAAGACGAGTTAATAATATTGAGGAGAGGCTCTTCCACTACAGGTAACACTTCTTTCAATAGTTTAGTTGGTATAGGATCTAATAAACATGTTGTTGTTTTAGATGAAGTAAAAAGTTTATTTAACTCTTTTTGTTCTATAGTTGTAAAGCACTGTAATTGTTCTTGCGGGGTGATAATTGAGGCTGAATTATAAGACGCAATTGAGGATTGAACGTTTACAATTGTGGTTCTGATGTTTTCTATTTTCTCAGTGAAGAACTTCATGAAATCATTACTACTAAACTGTAATGGAATATTTTGTTCAGGAGACATCTGTTTATTTGTTAGTCTCGCCACGGTGTTAAATAAGAACTTAGGATTGTTATGGTTGTTATCTATTAGTTTGCGGAGATGCTCAGCCCTGGCCTCTTTTAGGGCCTTTTTGTAACGTGACATACTGTCTTTCCATGCGATTCTAAAGACCTCTAAGTTAGTTTGTTTCCATTTACGCTCTAAATTACGGGTTTCTCTCTTTAGAACACGCGTAGTATTGTTGTACCATGGTGCTTTACTTTTCTCTCTGACCTTTTTTAATCTAATGGGCGCAACAATATCCAATGATCCAGAGAGAATGGTGCTCATAGTGCTAGTTAATTCCTCAAGTTCATCTGTTTGTTTGGGTTCACTGAGCAGCTGAGACAGATCCGATAAGCTGTTTGAAAAATTATCTATGGTGGATGGAAGGATTGTTCTGCCTAATCGATAACGCGGCGCAGCATGATATATTACCGGGGTACGTAATATGCAAGTTACCATATAATGGTCAGTGACATCGTCACTTTGTGGAATGATATCTATATCGGTTGGATCAGTTCCATGTGATATAATTAAATCGAGTGTATGATTAAATCGATGAGTTGGTCCGGTAACGTTTTGCTTGACCCCAAAGGAGTTTAATAAATCTGTAAACGCAGCCCCTAACGCATCATTTTGATTATCTACATGGATATTAAAGTCTCCAACAATTAATGCTTTATCGAAATTAACTAATAGGTCTGAGAGAAAATCTGCAAACTCTTTTAGGAAATCAGCGTAAGGCCCTGGCGGTCTATATACGGTAGCCAAGGCTAGAGATAATAGGGATGTTTTTCGAACATCTAAGAGCGTAACATTTAGTACAAGTACTTCAAATGAAATAAACTTATAACCCGTTTTCTGAGTAACATTGAGAAAATCTCTATAGATTGTTGCAACACCGCCGCCACGACCAATCAGACGGGGCTCGTGCTTATAGCAGTATCCTGATGGAGTAGACTCATTTAGACCGAAATAATCATTAGGTTTAAGCCAGGTTTCAGTAAGGCAAAGTACATCGAAGCTATTATCTGTGACTATTTCATTTACAATAACTGCCTTAGGTGTGAGTGATCTAATGTTTAGAAGACCTAGCTTTAGAAATTGTTTTTGATTACCAATAGCAACATTTTCTGGTTTAATAACAATTAGATTTTTTCTAGATCCTGCAGTAGATTTATTATTTGATCTCACTAAACGAGGAATAGACACAGTTTCTATGCAATGTTCTACACTATTTATATCAGTTAAATTGGTGCAGCAGAGACTATGATTTGGACTTTTGGTTACTAGTCAAAAGGTATTTAACATTTTGGAGATGTTATCTGACAGAAGATCCGATCCGAATCTGCTTGGGTGTAAGCCATCAGCACGGTAAAGCCTAGGATGCTCCCAAAACAGATTCCAATTATTTACAAAGAGCAGTTTCTGCTCATTGCACCATGACATTAACCATTCATTTAGCGCGAATAATCTACTAAACTTTTCATGACCTAGTCGGTACGTGGGAAGCGGTCCTGACACAATGATCGTTATATCAGGCGATGTGCTGCGTACCGTATCGATCAGATTCCTGAAGTCTTTCTTCAGAACCTCCGTCTGGCGCAGTCTGATGTCGGCCCCTCCCGCGTGCAGGACCACGGTTCCGACGCGCTCGTTCAGAATCTCGGGAACGCGAGCAGCGATTTCAGAAACACGAGCACCAGGAAAGCAGTGACTGTGCACCTTACTTTTATTTAACGTAGCGTGTACGTGTCGAACGATGGAATCGCCGATGATCACAGCATCGCGTTCGGTTTCGCGAAGAGGGGAGAAGCGGTTTTGTGTGGATATCTCGAAAACCGGGAGGGTCGGAGAGAGTTTTCTTGATCTAGACCTGGCTCGCGTCTTGGCTCGCTCAAGTCTTGGATATAATCCGTCTTTTTAGTGGTACGGGTGTAGAGTAGACGCACGATAGGCAAAAAAAATGTTTGTTTGTAAATGAGTGCGGAGAAGACGCGTTCAGCCGTGATCCACGGACGTAACCTATAAGAGCACTACAGCGTTGGATCACTAATAAAGATGAAAACACCTTTATTACTAATTATTAAGTGTTTTAAAACATTAAAAACAAACTATTTAAAATAAATTACATAAATTGAGTAAAATAAAGATTGTCATCTACAACAGAGCACAAAGCCCCTCCATAACACCAAACATCTAGCCTGACTTCGTCATAATCATATTCTAGTCAGAATGTGAGTCTGATACTGCTCCATAGAGATTTGATTATGGGGCGTGTCTCAACCGAACCAGGAAAAAAAAAACTCTGCACTCAATTGGATAGACTTACAACCAATCAGAGCAACGGAGTAAATTACGCATGTTCTTCATTCATATTTTCAACCAACAAAATGTCGCGGCTCTCTGTTCCTCTTTTAAAATGAATGCGCTGTGGATATCTTCTATAACAGACGCGATGGCGGAATCTACACATGATGTTTCATAAACAAAGTTCGGGAGGAGCACGTACAAATAATCAATCCAATATCAACTTGTCATCAAACAATACCATGTCTAACGTTACCCTATATCAGCATGAGGAAGCATATTCACTCTGTCAACTTACCTAACACTCCTTGACAGTTTTTCAGCATCCCTCCACCACCCCGAATCCTCACTCTTGTCTTGTTCTCTCACAACCAGGAATACGGGGGAGTATGGCTACCGAGCCCACAGCCCTCGGACAGCGCGTCATATACGCATATCTGACTTATTTGTGTGAACTCGTGAAATCTTATATACGCATTTATTCTATCTGACTTATTTGTAAATGTGAACTCGTGAAATCTCAATTCTCCAGCTGCACTCGTCTTTGTTGTAAACTAATTCAAATCAAGCGCTCTTTGGTGACGTGGGTGATTACATTACCGTTGCTCATCTGTCCATCATCGTATAAAGCCCGGTCTGAACAATTTTTGTTCGGGCATAATAGCTCCTCAACGGAGCGAGTCCAGACCGAACTTCCCGACCAAAAAATATTGTGGGCGGGGTTCGGGCTGGCACCCAGGCTACCAAACATCCTCAAACATGGCAAGACATGAAGTAGCTTTATAAAACCTAAAATCAATCAAAATTCTTGACTTCACCATGGCACCAAACATAGACACCAGATTAAATTCCTGATTTTGTTCAATTTTATCTTTCCGACTCATGTATATTGCCATTTTACTTTTGCCCAAAACAAAATTTAACAACTGACATTCTGTCATTCTCTTTGTCGTCTCTTTGTATATTTAACACCAAAGATAAAAGCTTGCATTGCATATAAAGGCATTTACAGCAATAATACAATGTAAAATCCTCCACTGCAAATCTCCAATTTTCTTATTTAATGGTGGCTTGTAAAAAGTTCACCAATTTGGCTTAAAAACATCATCCAAACCTAACACAGTTCGCCAAGGTGTATCAGTTTTTCCATTTAATGCTTTTTTATTAAAACATTTCACACATGACTTATACAATCTCCTGCCATTCACTTCTTCAAAGTCCATGACCACTACTTTTTCTAATTCCAGAAAAATTCCACCTTCCTCCTCTAAATTAGGTGAAATCATCAACCTTGGAAAACAATCTTTATCATTGGGAGTAATTTCTCCCTCACAATGTTTCTTGAGTAAATCGGTCTCTTCCACTGTAAGGATAGTCTGTAACTTTCGTAATAGTTTTTCAACCACTCGAGTGGATCTAAACCCCAATTGTGTTGCCTCCGCATCCACTTCAGTAAAATCTGGTCCTGCCAGACTCATTAATTGACGAAGAGTCACCACTTTATATATATATATATATATATTTTTTTTTATTGATCATATATATATTATACAATTTCAATCAACAATATAAAAGAGGCTCAAATATTTTTGTATAAGTGTACAAAACAAAACAGAAAAGGAAAAAAAAGACAAACAGCACGAAAGTAGAATACAATTTTGTAGCAAGAAGTACAATAAGAGTTTATATAAAAAAATGAAAGAAAATACGTGTTTATACAGATACTGATTGTAAGAAGTCTATGAAGGGTTGACAAATATTATAAAAACCTGAGAGATTGTCCTTCAACAGATATCTAATTCTTTCTAAATGTAAAGTATTGGACAGATCTCGAAGCCACATTTTGTCAGTAGGTATCGCTGGTCCTTTCCATGACATCAAAAGTAACTTTTTTGCAGTAATAAGAGAGTAGGAAATGAACCGCTGCTGGGCTGAAGTACATTTTATAAATAACTCTGATGTGCCAAGAATAATCAACAATGGTTCAGGTGACAATGTAGTCTTAAAAATTCTTGACAGTACATTAAATACATCAGACCAATAACTAGTGACCTTCGGGCAAGAAAAAAAAGCATGGAAAAGTGTTGCATTAAGGGACTGACATTTATCACAATTCGATAAAGCGTTCGGGAAAATGTTGTGGATCTTTACTTTTGAAAAGTGAAGCCTATGTATAATTTTGAATTGTATAAGACGATGTCTCGTATTATAGGAGCAGGAGTGTATGTATTCCAGAGATTCTTCCCAGATGTCATCAGGAATATGGGTACCCATGTCCTTCTCCCAACTATCCTTATATTTCTTGGATGAGGGGGAAGATATTGTTTGTAATTTGTTATATATATTAGAGATAAATTTATCTTTATATGGGGGTATAGTGAAACATTCATCAAGCATAGATTGTGGTTGTGTATCGAAACCTGGCATGAATTTTCGGATGTAATCTCTAACCTGTAGATATCTAAAGAAATTATTATGTAGTTTGATAAGAGAGAGTGAGTGTGTGTGTGAAAGAGAGAGTGAGTGTGTGTGAGAGAGAGAGAGAGAGAGAGAGAGAGAGAGAGAGAGAGTGTGAGAGAGAGTGTGAGTGAGTGAGTGAGTGAGTGAGTGAGTGAGTGAGTGAGAGAGTGAGTGAGAGAGTGAGTGTGTGTGAGTGTGTGTGTGATGTGCTTTCAAAACTACTCTAAAAAGTGCAGGGTTAAAAAAAAAAAACCCGAACCTTAACCACACTCTCATTGCCTTAATAAAATTAGTAACACATATTTGTTATATTATTAATGTAAAATAATTATAGTCTCTGTAATACAATAAACTAGATAGGGCACTGTATGTGATTTCAATCTCATTTAATTTTTATTTTATTTTATACATTTCTTTAATACTTTTCTTTATCGAATACAAATGTTAATCAATGTCAAAGGTCTGACATGTCCCCCTCGTCTCATCCCTGAGACACAGAATGTGCAGCAATTCTCCAGTCATCTCATTTTGTAAATATTCAACCATGTTGGTCCTCACCTGTTGATTACACAAGTCAAGTCAAGTCATCTTTATTTATATAGCGCTTTTTACAATGCAGATTGTATTGTAAGCAGCTTCACAGTGACACTGTAACATGAAAATAATTTGTTTCTAGAAGAAAATGGCAGCATCGTCCACCTCAAGTAAGGCAGATCAATAATATTGTTGAATATTAAATGACCCCAACTAAGCAAGCCAAAAGCCAAGGCAACAGTGGCAAGGGGGGCGGGCGGGCTGGGACCAAAAAGTGGCCCTGGACTTTCTGGCCCACGCAGGCCACCACATCCCACATCATAACACATTAGCACAATAATGTGCAGAGTAATTTTTAACACCACTTATAGCATAAAAAATATAACACAATACAAAAATAAATGCTATTTAAACATTTATTTTAAGTAACAACATATATTAGGTCATATTTGTAAAACAAAGGGAAACAAACAGAAGAACATTAAGACACAACATTATTAATATAAAACTATCAGCTATATATCAGCTAGTCAGGGGGGGGGGGGGGGCTAGCCGTCAGAGCCTGCTGAACTGCTACTCTTCGCGACAAATGTATAGCCTATGTTAATTTGAAGCATTTCACAGAATCTACCTCTAATGCTTTTTTTTTAAACACGTAACCTTTCAGCTCCACCTTTTCTTTTCTTCCTTTTTTCATCCATGGACAATTATAATAATTATATAAATTATTATAAAATAATTATCTGGTTAGTGAACAAGTTAGTGCACGATAATAATAGCAAAACAGCGAGCAGAAGTCAAAACGACACAGATAGAGGGCTGTTTTAATCTCACGTCATCTTACCTGAGTGTTCCTTGGCGAATATTTCAATATTAACATGAGCGGAGTGGAATAAAGAAAGTGTTTGATATTGACAGGATTGATATTCAAAACGGTAAGCACGCACTGCTTTGTTTACAGTTTGTGTAACTTATACAGCCGGCAGCGTCGGTTTCTCTTTTTGAATGATGAATATAGACGAATAGATCTGCAGAAATAGACAGTTGTCTCATTTACACGCAGACGCAGAACGCGCATTCTAGCTGACAGCCGGCTGTAGTTCTCTCGGTGTGTTAAAGTACTTTTTTTTTATTTATTTTTTTTTATATACAACTTTAAAGTACAAACATTTAAGGCAGAAATGAATAATCATACATTTATGATCGTGTTGATATCACATATATGAACATACAACAAAAAAAAAAAAAAAAAAAAAAAAAAAAAAAAAAAGAGAGAAGGGGCGAGGGTCTTAGTCCAATAATTTAAACATATCCAAAACAGAGAGGAGTTTTATGGCATTTTTGTCCATCATCCAATGAAGAGACTTCACAAATAGCTTTAAGTCATTCTTCCATCCATTGAAATGGGGTTTGATTTTTAAATACTTGCATCTGTGAATAAAGTGTTTACCTAAAGCAATCAGATTGTTTATCAAAAAATCTGAGTCTTTATCACTCAGAAAGACTCCAACTTTAATTGAATTCACATTTAAAGGCTGAAACAATATCTCTTTAGATTGCAACCAACTTTGAAATGTAAACCAAAATTCTTGCACACATTCACAGTAAAAGAAGATATGTTCTACAGTTTCAATTTCTTTTTCACAAAATCCACAAGAATTGTTTTCCCAATTAAATCGTTCATGTAAAAAACAATTAGACGGATAAATATCATTCAAGATTTTAAACGTCACTTCTTTGGCCTTGGGGAGGATTGGGTAAGATAAGTAGCGCTTTCTTATTTTTTTAGCTTCAACATCACTGAAATCTTTTAAAACATATTTTCTTTTCAATTGACCAGGGTAATATTGTTTGGATAACACATTCCTAATAAACTTATTTGTAAACCCTTTACTGTTTAAATTTATTCCGTCAATACAAAGTGGTCTCATTACTGAAGTATAGTTTGAATACATTACAAACTGTCTAATCATAATTTGCATGGGTACTGGAATGGCATTTAACACTTTATTATATTCCTTAATTGGGCACTGAAAATTGAATTTTTCACACAAATCTCTATAATTCAAAAAATTACCACAATTATCCATCAAATGAGTTAATGCCCATAATCCTTTTTCCATCCAAGTTTCTAAAAACAAAGATTTTCTATTACTCAAAATATATCTGTTGTTCCACAGAGGTGTATTATGTGGTGTAAAGTTGTGCTTAAACATGAGGTTCCAGTACAACAGAGCTTGCTGATGGAAATCAGACAGTTTTACAGGTAGTTTGCTTAAATCATAGTCACAACGCAATACAAAATTAATTCCCCCCATTTTCTGGAAAATTGCATTCGGGATGCTAAACCAAAAAGAGTCACTATGACACACAAATGAATTCAACCATTTTAGTTTAAGTACGCCATTCATCAGAAAAATCTATGGCATTCATGCCACCCTCTTCAAAACTCTTAATCATGTCATTTTTCCGAATATAATGGCATTTACCCTTCCAAATAAAATTGAAATTTATTTTATTGATTAATTTAATCATGTTGTTTGAAATTTCTAATGAAAAGGCCGGGTAGATGGCTCTTGATATACTCTCCGTCTTAGATAGAAGAGTTCTGCCAAAAATTGTTATATCCCTTTGCAGCCACGAATTCAAAATTACTTTACACTTATCAATATTTTTAAGAATATTTTCTTTTTCTCTTACTTTTTTATTTCTGGTGACCATTATGCCCAAATATTTGACATCAGATTTAACCTGTATATTATCAATCAAGTGGTCTGGCTGGTCATGTAAAGCTAAAATTTCACATTTATTAGTGTTCAATATAACACCTGATGCTTTTGAAAACTGGCTGATTGAATCTAACGCTTTGGAAATTTGCCTTTTGTCTTTTAAAATAACGTTGTGTCGTCAGCAAATTGACTTATTATGATGTGCTTTCCCATGATGTTGAAGCCATCAGAATTATTCATTCTTATCCTAATAGACAATAGCTCAGCGACCATTATAAATAATAAAGGAGAGCTGTTACAGCCTTGTCTAATGCCCCTCTTAACTGCGAATCGAGAGCATGTGCCGTGCTCCAGAGATACACAGCTATTAATATCGTTATAAAGTAGACGAATTAAATTTGAGAATTTCTGTCCAAAACCAAAATGATTTAGAGTTTCTAAAATAAAGGGGTGTTCAACTGAATCAAAGGCTTTGTAAAAATCTAAAAATACAATAAAACCCTTTTCTATAAATGTATGACTGTAATCTATCAAATCTAGTACCAACCGTATGTTATTATGTATAGATCTTCCAGCAAGGAAGCCAGACTGAGTCTCATTTATTATCTGAGGAAGGCCTCTTTTCATTCTAGCTGCAATGATTCCGGATAATAACTTATAATCAATGTTAAGAAGTGTAATCGGTCTTAAATTATCTAAAATTCTTTTGTCTTTGCCATGTTTAGGAATAAGTATTATTAGACCTTGCTTCATGCTTGTCATTAATTCATTCTTCTCTATGCATTCTTGAATTGCCTTAAATAATAAATGTCTGATTTCCTTCCAAAAAAATCGATAAAATTCAGCAGTGAGCCCGTCGGTACCTGGAGATTTATTTAAAGACAATTTCATGCTTACGCCATCCAGTTCTTCTATTGTTAAATCAGATTCACAGAATTCTCTAAACGAAACATCAATCTTGGGAATGAAGTTCTTAATTTCATTTAAAAAATTGGAAGAATCTATTTTGGAATATGCAGAAGTGTAAAGATTCTTATAAAATGTAAACACTGCATTTTCCATGGTTTTATTGTCCTTACACTCAACTTAATTTATCAGT